>PTEX01000051.1:933371-1129235 GCA_003342815.1 Eudromia elegans
CATTCTTTTTTTTTTATTCTTCGTTGGAATGTGACCATTTTCTCTGTGTTTCGGTCCTTCGAGTTAACTGCAGACTATATGTATATATTTAAGTGAAAATGCATCTCCTCCTGATTCCAAATGAATGCCTTTGGCTGCTGGAGACTGTATGGATGTATTCTTGGAATGCCGTGAGAACTCCTGTAGCTTGGGTTCTGGAGGAAGTCATGTGGGATCAGCTTTTCAAGTGTCACCTGCCTGGAAGTTTCCTTTCTAGCAAACTAGAGGAGATATTTGAGGAGAGGAGAATGTTATCCTGATGTTACAGGGATGCTATAACACTTGATTATTCTAAGCCACTTCTTTTATTCACTTGCTAGCAGACATAAACAGGGCATTATTGAGTCATTTCCACTGACTCCTTATTTTCTTTTATTTAATTTTTACACTGCCACATCTGGACACTTGTGCTGTGTTCTGRGCAGACGTGTGGGCTGGGTCACTCGTGCCTTTTGCAGAAGGACCTACAACTGTATCGTCTGGAGGAAAGCTTTTTGCTGAACTCAGATTATTTGTGATGTAAGGTATGGTGTGACACAAGGAAGGGACACCACAATCTGTCTCTCCAAATTACCCGTCTGTTACAAAGATCAAATTAAAATTAAGGTCAAATTTCCATTCTCCCGGACACGAATTTGGCTGACATGCAAGTCAACAAGAGTTCTGCATGCCATTGGAGATGCAGTTTGGCCCTAAATTAATTTCATTAGCAAAACTGAAACTCAAATATGGTGTGAATGAGACATCTGTTAGTCTGCTGATTCATGTCTGAAGAGAAATGTCGTAAGGATTTTTAGGATGCGATGCTGCATGCGAGGCAGCTGCAGCAACGCTGCAGATCAGTCTGCTCCCTATGAAGTCTTAAACAATCAGCCCTTCTGTGAGGCTTTCTGCTCTAAATGTGCGCCTTTGGAAGGCAGGGAAATGAACATGTAACTGTGAAAATGAGAGAGCCCTGTAATGAACTAAGCACAGAAGCTTCCCGTTAGTGCTGACCCACTGTGCGTGGGTAAATTATCACTGTCCTAGTAGCTGGGCTCCCCTTAAATCCTTTTCCTGCTCTTCCTGTGAAGCTAGAGCTCTAATTAGGTGTGGCGGCTTGCAGCTACCCAGCCATGGCATACATGAGAAATAATAGCTTTAAATGGCAGTTTGCTACCTCCTTGTCTGGGCTGGCATTTTATCTGCCTTTCCTGTTTCACTGAATGTTTTGTTAGTGCTGCCTTTTTTTTTTTTTTTTTTTTTTCTCTCCTCTCTTATTAGGAATTTATTTGGTCCTATTGAATAGCTGTAGTTACAAACCTTCAATAGTGGTGACAAATGTTATTTATTTATGTTTATTTATTTCTTTTTATTGGCTTTTATAGCATCTGTTTGCTTTGGCATGGGAGCTTCCCTGCTACTCAAGCTGGGATTTCAGGAGCCCGAGCTGAAACTGGTACCTAAAACTCCCGTCGCTGGTTTGGAGGGTGCCTGGGGGCAGAAGGTTGGTCCCATGGGGGTACTGGCTGCCTCCAGCCAGGTGTAAGCAACAGGAGGGCCTGACTTCAGCTCAGTAACAATCCAGGTTTGATGCAGAATTTCTCCAGAAGTGAGAGACATACTGTGGATGACACATTAACAGGCTTCTCTCTAAATGGAATGTTTTTTTCAAAGACTTTTTTGGGTCACTGATGACTGTTCAATGAAACTTTAATGGATGTGCCCACCTAATAGGATAACAAGAGTTTGGAGGCTGCGAAGAAGAGMTGCTGAACTTGTCTCTGCCAGATTTTGCCTATCTTTGCTCTTCCTTTGAATATGAACCTGGATTGAAGGCTTGCTGTCTAAAGTACAGACCCACTCTGGTGTCTGCAGTGACTTGCAGTGCTGACGACTTTATCTTTTCCTAAGAGTGTTTCCAAGGGCCAGGTGAACCAGAGAGGCTGTGAGTGAGAAGGGCACCAAGAGCAGCTGCTCCCAGCTGTGAGCTCGTGTATGGTGAGCATGGGGAGCGTCTTCTGGACCGGCCCTGGTGATGTACCTGTTGCAATTGGGGTGCAAAGAGGAAAGTGTGTGTGTGTGTGTGTGTGTGTACACTAATGCTCTTCTAGCACCTGCAGGAGAGAATCTGCTGTTTCATTTTTTTGACTGCAGCCTAGTGTCTGTTTTGCGTAGTGTTTCTGCAGCTCATCTTGAATGTCCTTTATTTAAGATGCTCAACTTTATCTGTGCTGGTGGGAGCATATCCAGTGTCTAAGTTGCTGAGTAATAAGTTCTGCATGTGTAGGGGTGGGAAAACAGAGGACCATGCCTGAAGGAGTATTTTTAGATCCTAGTAAACACAGCTCTGTGTGCCCAAGGTAAACCAGGGGATGTTGTGGCTGGCGCAGCTCTATATGAGCACTTCTGGAGGAGGAGTTGCTGTCAAGACTTTCTTCCATCTTCCTGATGGTTGCCTGTTAAATGTGGTTTCTCTGGTTGTTGTACAGGGTTTTTTTTTTAGATATAAAGTGTCAAAGGGACAAGAAATGTTCTATATTTTGACAGGCTTTTTTATTATTATTGTTTAYCAGAACCAAGTCATTGAATTTTCTGAGTCAAGCTGGGTTTCTCCTGCCCCCCACCCCCAATTTCAATGAATATTGGAATATTTTATACAAATATTTGTTAACTATTAGTTCAGAATAAGTGAGTAAACATTAAGTGAGCAAATAAGACTAGCTCCATATGCTGATGCTTAGGGTAGTTAACCAGCAGCAGGGAAACAGGCTAGTACTGGAGCTCYAGCATGTGCTCGTTAAAAGCCCTTTTTAGGCAAAGGGGAAGAACTTAGTGACTGCTGCCTTGGGAATATCCTGGAGTTCAGCAGCATAGGGGCACTTGCGGGGTGAACAGGAGATCTTGTTCCCCAAACCTGCAAGGAAGGGGATATAAACCTGGCATTCTCCAGGAGAAGGCTTATGGTTGCTTGCTTACATGAGCATTAAACTCATGCACAATATATGTTGCTTTAAAATTGTGTTTTTGTTAGTCTAGTTCCTGAACAGGGAGAATGCCTGTCTTTGTTTCATTTTGAACCTCGTGGACTTATGCTGCAAGAGGAGTTGTATGGCCATCTGAGGACTTGCTTGCCATAGGAACTTGGAGGAGCAAGGAAGTTGTAGAACAAAATTCTGTAATACTAGAAAGCTTCAATGTCTTTCAAGTACTTGCTCTTACAACATGAGAGTCCATTGTGTACAATGATTTGAACCATCCTAATTTCTGTCTGGGAGTCTGATAGTATAAGAACCACCCATACAGGTCAAATGACATCTCCATAAATTTCTTTCCCATATCCTGTTTCTTTCTGAAATATAAGACATGAGAGGGAAATAAAAGGAACTAGGTCTAAAGGGAGTGGCTAATCTTCTTCTCTTGTTTAGTATTCTTAGCTCATGTGAAAGTACAATTAATTAATGTTATTGCTTTGTTGTTCTAGCATGTGGGTATGTTCTAATGCCTGTCACTTGTCAAGCAACCGCTTCTGGCTAGTACAGAACTGTTAATTTAGGGAATGAACAAAAGACTTCAGAGAAGAAACCTCAGAACAAAGGCTTGTCTTTATTTATTTATTTTCCTTTAACTCTGCTCTTTTATGAAGACCAGAGACACCTGATGAAAGAGAGTGCATGGCAGGAGCACAGTGATTRGGTCACAGGGCTTTTTGTCTTGGAAGACTATTTTGGTTATATAAGAAAATTGCTTGTCTTTGCCAATCATAATTGTTCTCCATGGGGCAGTAGGGTAGAGGCTTCTGATATTTTGCACTCGACTTATTCTTGGACTTCCCAAATTGTAGCCTGCTATCCTGCTGCCTCTTAATTATTCCTGTTATCCTGGAGGTGCGTGTAGACCAGCTTGGTGGTGAGAGCCGGTAAGGAKGCAGCTCGGCGAGCAGGCAGCCTTGGCAGCCACCGCGGCAGCAAGTGCCGCAGGAAGCGAGAAAATGCGCCGGCAAGCTTATTATTCTGTCTGCACRTCTTGGGATTGAAATCAGTGATTCACAGGCATCAATCACGGAAATAAGATGCTGATACAATGTATTTCTCTGTTAGATCAAAAAAAATTGGAGGAAACTTTTTTCCTCTTAAAGGCTAACTCTTTTTTTTGGCTGAAATTAACAGAAAGTCTTGAGGAGCTTAGCTCCCTCCCATGACCCTTATCTCCCCCAACCTATTATTTAGTTTTCRTAAGATGGAAGTGTATAGTGGTGGTGGATTGTTTTTTTTTCCTGTATTTTTTTGCTGGGTGCTCCCTAATCCCAAATTAAACCTTCAGCCAAAACTGGAATTCTAATAATACACTTGAATAGAGCCTAAGCTGCTGCCTTGGAAGGGAAGGGAATGATTATTTTTGTTGCGTTTACTTCCTTTATGTTTTGATCATCCTCAGGAGAAGTAACCTGAAACTTTGATGTCTCTTAAMACCTTAGTTCACCTTGTAGTAACCAAGACTTGCCTCTAAGTCTTGATGTCATTAAACCTTAGGATACCGTTCAAGTTTAGGATGTCATTCAACCTTGAGGGTTCTTGGCATCATAGTTGGTGGGGYACCACAGTGGAAGCTGAAAGCTTTGGGGTTTCCATTCTCAGCTCTTTTTCTGCATGCTTGAACGACTTGTTTGACCTTAATAATAAAAATAATAATAAATTTGTTAGGGTAGCTTTATAGGGAACTTGAACCTCTGCAAGTGCTGAGCAGCTTGTGTCCAACTGGTAAGATTTTTTTTTTTTTAATTTGAAGGAAGAAAGTAGTGGAAAGACAAGTAAAAAAGATGATTTTAACAACAGCGTGARGACTCATTATGCCAGTGCTTGTAGGAAAATTTGTTTGGCACAGAGTACTAGTAAGCAATGAGAATACTTCATGGAGACCGCATCTGCATGCACTTAGCACTCTATTATATGACAAATTGAGAGTATTACAGAAACATTTTTGAGGTGTTGTATTAATATGCAGYAGTGTATGGCGCAGTCTCACAAATCAATTGATAAAGTGGCTCTGCAAATACAAAGCTTAACTTTCTCATCTCTGATAAAAGCCTTGGAGCTGTTGGCTCAAGTCCGTGTCAGTRGGGGAACTGAGCTATGAAATCTCCAGTGATAAAGCAAGATGGGGGAATTCAGTGCAGAAGTTACATTTTGTCCCAGTTTTGTGTTTGTGTTTCATAGCCCAGTGCAGCAGCAGCTCTCTGCAGGCAGCAGCGAGTTCTCATGCTYGAAGGTTTGTGGTGGGGTTTTGTGTATGGGGGATTTTGAAGCATTACTGCTTCAAGAGGTCTCTGGTGGACAGCAGAAAGCACATGTTTTTGTGCATTGTTTTGATGCTTTGCGTGTTACTGTGCTAAAACCATGGGGAAAGCTAGTTGCGGAGAAGCTCAGGTCGCCTGGAAAATGAGGACCTGGCTTTGCTCGGGTCCTTACCTAGTGCTCTGGTTTGGCCTGTCTCACTGACGGCCTTGAGCATCCCACGGCGCTGTCAGTGCTGAAGCCAACGGTGCCTCTAGGTGCTAATTTCTCCCAAATTTAAGCCAGGAGCTTTAGAAGACGTGTGGCTGTCATTGCAAGCACTTCGCTTTGGTGTTTAGAGCTACCCTAGAAAATCACGACACCGAGGGGGCTTTTTGAAGGGAATTTATTAACATAATTTTGAGTCTGACTAAGCCAGCCGTTTGCCCGAGTGAGTGCCTAGCATACGCTCAGCAGACAGTCTGCGTGCAGCTTATGGCTCGTCCCGCTGCCAAACTGGGGAAGGAGGCAGAAGAGCCTCTCTACAGCGGGAGAGCATAGTTTATTACCCAGTAGGTGCAATTTAAAAAGATCTGAGGGAGACATGACAGATGTGAGGAGAACTTATGTCCAAGTAAGGTCAGTTATATTTAGATGCCTTGGTATATTTGTGTGCTCAAATGGCTTTTTGAGAAATAGCAGTCTTAGAGGAGGAAAGTAGAGCCAAACAACATGCTGTTTGATTTCACATCAAACCTTTAAGTCAGGATAATCTTCATTCCAGGGAGGAAAAAATGGCAGAATAAACATGTGGGAACTTAAAAGGTAGTGAGGTTTGGAGTCATCGATGTGTACCATCCAGTGACTTCTATTGGAGCTGTGTTAAACAGCTCTGGAAAATGGCACAGAGTGCATTTTAACCTCCACTGTAATTATGGAGCTGTTTTTTTCCTGCCGAAGCAGTTGCCTGTGATGGGGTTGTACCAAAGCTAGTGGAGATTGGGTTTTTTAATGACTGCAGCTCTGCCCTTTCTAATTCAGCAGCTGTCGAATCCCAACCTCCTGCCAACATTGCCAAGCACTTCAGCGAGTCCTTAGTTCTTCTCTTCCTCACCAACTTGCTCTCCTTCAAAGGAAAAAGACTTGGTTGAGTCCCTGCTTTCCTGGAGACCTGTTGGCCCACAGTGAGTAAATACAAGTGTTGTAGGGTTGCTGATACCTGTCAGCCTCTTTTTGTTTTCTGTCTTTGAGCAGGGAGACCCTGTGTTCTGTCTCGGTTACTTAAACTGAGCATGTACACATCTACCTGAAGACCATGGTCTTCCTGTTTCTGCTTTCCACCATCTGATGAACGTTGCCAAATTGCCTGTTAGGTTGAGAAGGGCCTAGTGTGCAAAAAGGAGAAGTTTTTCCATCCTTCTCGTGGGAAATCATCAGCAGGGACTCATCACACTTASGCATCCTACCTCCCTGCCCATGCAGCCAGCGCTGTGCCAGTTCTGTATTGGTTTTTATTTACCACATGCTGCTGCTTCATTCTAAGAAGACCCAGRGACATGTCTTGGTGCCAGAAATGTAGCATGTTCTCCAGGGAGGTCTCTGGCCTGTGCGTGGGATGTTCTGCAGYGCTTTTCCCCTGTGCTAGTACAGAACAAGTCATCGGAGATGAAGAGGACAGAGGACAGCGCACGAAACTCTTGCAGGGTTTAATAACCTAATGTGGTCTTTTTATTGGTTGCACCAAATCCTGTGCTATTTAATAGGAATCCTACAGTGCAGTCTTGAAAGCCAAAGGTCCTGGAGACAGGGGATTATGCCAGAAGCTTGTTTGTTTTTCTTTTCTTAGTATTTGTGTGTGTTCTTTTAGTAGGAATTGATCCTTTGGTCCTCATAATTGCAAAGAAAAGCTTAAAAAACGTGCCCCTGTAAGGTTCAAAACGTGAAGGGAAAATTAAAAGTGTTATTTCTTTGTTAGAAATATGCAAGAGCAGAAAATCCTCCCTGTGCTTGTTGTAAGCCTTCCTGGTGAGCGGGACTGCAGCTGTACCATGTGGCGGGAGCCAAGCRAGGAGTGGACCTTGCAGATTCCTTTCTCCTTGTGTTGTCATTCCTGGTGTTGAGGAGTGAGGGGAGCGGGAGAGTGCAAAGACATCTTGAAACCGAAGCACTGCTGAGGGGGTGCCTGTGTTTCCAAAGCCTTTCTCTGCAAACAGCTGCTGCTCCTTTCTTGTTGTTGTTGTTTCTAAGTAGCTTTAAAATCTTGAGCTAGATAGTGAGGAGGGTGGAAGCTCTGCCTGCCTCTAGCTCAGAAATGAATATTTAGTCATGTAGAAAGGGTTTATGAAAGCAGATTCCCTTTTCAAAGATGATTGTCACAGTAGCTTAAATTGTCTGCCAAGCATCATAATAGAGTTTTACTACTGTAGGGAAACAAAAGCAGCAGATAAGCTTAACTCGCTGAAACAAAGAGAGAACAAAGAGGGGGAAACATCAGAACAGCCCMGAGTCTCCGCGATGACAACGGAGTACTCTGATTTCCATGCTAGTAACAGCCTGAAAGGGGCTCCTAAAACAGGCTGATCCCATAGAACACCTGGAAAGGGGCTACCCTTCCTGCAGTAAGGCCCYAWTGACCCCAGGGCAAGACTGGGGCTKYAGAGCCAAGCTGCCCTCCAAAGAAGGGATCTGGGGGCAGATGGGCTCCATGCTGGTCCCTGGGTTGTGCCGGCCAGAGGAGGAAGCTGGATCTCTAAGAGCTGTAGTGCTGGGATGCAGACATGACCCAAAACACTTGCCTTGGGGTTGARTTTCTTGTGGCCCTCTTGGTCCCTCAGCTGGGAAGTGGAGTTAGTAGCTAATCCTGTGCTGCCCCTGTTTCCAGCTGGTGCTAAAGACCATGTGGCTTGGGCAAAAAGTCGAGGCAAGAGAGAAGGCAGCTCAGGAAGGCACCAGTGTTGAACCCTTTCTGTTCTGGAGGGGGAGCATCTGCATGGGAGAGGAGCATTTAGGAGCCCTCTTCGCTGTCCAGGAGCCAGAGCTCACTCCTGTTCTTCAAATATCACATTTAGTCTGTGTCTAGCCCTCGCAGTCTCAAATACTTTTGTATTTGGCTTTCATTTTGTTAAGTTGTTTATAAATATTCATTAATGCATATGAAATGGAAAGATTAGCCTATTTTCTATGGAGTAATGAATGTCAGCATCCTGATAAGTAGTCCTTAGGACTGTAAGACATTCTGTTCATCAGGACTTAGCAAACAATCTCCGTTCCCAAAAACTCKGCTCTGATCTTGCATGCACATACAGACATTTACGCTCCCTGCAATGCATATTTGTGTGCCTGGGATGTGAAAACAGGATGAACGTAGAATGTGAAAAGCTGCATGAACCTGTATTATGCTAGGAAGGCAAGAGATTTGTGAGGACCTCACTGTAGTATTCCAAGGAACTTACTGGGAGCTTTGCTTAKGAACATGGGAAAGAGCATCGGAAAGCTGAAAAGTAGTTTGACAGGACTATATATTTTTAAATTCACAAATTCTTTATATAGAAAGAAATGAGCAGAATGCAAATTTCTGCCTGCAAGGCTTGTAACACCTGGCTCCTTTTCTGYTTGCAGCTCCTGTTGCAGCCCGTGGTGAAGGGCTTGCATGGTGGAACTCAGGTTTCACCTTGGGTGATTAACTCATTGCTTTCCTGGAAAAAGACCCCTCCTGCCCCCCCTCCTAGGTTCTTATCCCAAAGCAGGGATATAAGCCTGCTGATAGAGCCCTCGAGCTTGCTGTGGACAGGCCRGAGATAAGAGGATTGATCGATCAGGCAGCATCTCTCAGTGGGCCTGTTGGTGTTGGATGTGGAGCTGGCTGGCTAACTGTGAGCAGAGATTAGTTATCAGTGTTTTATTTCAGGAAATGCATGGGATAATGTATTGAGTGCAGCTTCAAAAAGGTCTGTCTTGGCTCCGGTGCTATTAATGAGTAAGATGATGCAATAGGAAGCATAGTTACTAAGCTTGTACATGATCTGAAGCTGGGGACGACTCTATGCACCTCAGAGGTCACATCAAAAAATAATCTTATGAGAAAAAAGGGATGTGATTCATTCAAGACAGCCATGGGAGCAGTGCTTGGGATTTAGGCAGGAAGCTTGCAAAAGGGATCTGGATTTGTGGTGTGTCACAAGCTGATTGTGAGTCAGCAATGCTGTTGAACAGCTTGCACAGAAATCCAAATATGCTGCTGAGAGAAGCAGCCCTCCTGCTGGCTGTGCTGCCTGCAGGACCCCTGATGTCCTCCTGCTGGGGAGGCCTGAGCACAGTCACTAGGGCTGGGTTTTGGGCTCTGAGCTTCAAGGAAGGAGGTGGGATTGCCTGAAGAGACTGACCTCGGGCTGCTTACTCCAAAGCAGGCTGATGGTTGCTGCAATAACAGGCTACAGGGCAGGAATCTCTTCTCTGTATTTCTGGTGCAAGAAGCTTGTATTTCGTTCAGTGTTCTCTATGAGGAGAAGCCATATTGYCAAGCTGGGAAACTTTTGGGCTCAGTTGGCCACCTCGTTAGTGGAGGGGCCGTATGCACTCACTGTCACTGCTGCCGCCTCTTCAGTCGGGTTGGCACCGCTCTTCATAGGCCCACGTAATAACCCGAGTCMATGAAGTGACCTAAATTAGAAGTAACCATTAAAGAAAATTATTATTTTTGCTGAGGTTTTTTTTTTTGGCTTGGATCTGATTGCCTCCTTGAACCCGCAGACAGCTGTACCGACCCAAGTGGGGTTTCTGGGCAGCACRAGGAATGACTGGAATGAGAGGGGTTAGAGGATGCCTGAGATTTCACTAGTGCCAGAAGAACAAACAAGGGAGGAGAAAAAAAACTTGCCGAACTGCAGCCCAAGTGCTGCCATCCTGGTAGTGAATGGCTCCAGGAGGCTGCAGGCAGTGGACTTGAGGGCTGCGTGTAGCACACAGGTATCGTGCCAGGCACCACATGTGCCATTTGTATTCTGCCAGCTGTGTAAGCATTAAATGACATGCTGTTAGAGTCTTGAAGATATTTAAAACTATCTAAACTTTAATGGAAACAAGATTGCAATTATTCTTGTAATGATAAGGATGAAAGTTTTCCAGTTTATCTAGAAAAAAAGCCCTGTCCTTTAATGAACCTCAGTAATTAGAAATGCACTAGCCTATAACTGAATTTCTAATGAATAATCTATAGATTTAGTAGCTTCTGTCTTCTTTCCCCTTGTCCTTTGTAAAGTTCCCAGTCGGCTACATATCTCCCACTGTGCTCTCGCAGAGCACTCTCCTGTCGGGCCATATGGTCGCCTTCCTCYAGCGATTAATGGCATCCTATGCCGAGGCCCTTGAGTCTTTGGGGACTGTGTATTAGCTTGTGGTCTTGCTGGAACACATAGCATTTCAGGATGTAGTTTCTCACATTCGTCCACTGAATAACAATTTGCTTGAAAGACAGTGTAATAACATAATTGTGAGGACTTAGAGCAATTTGGCCTACGCTTTTTTCTTTTTTTCTTTTTTTTTTATTTTTTTTTTTTTCCCCCTCAAGCTGCTTGGGTCATTTTCTAGAACTAGTTTTTTATGGCTGGATGCATGTTTCACGGATGCATGTAATCACTTTCTTGGCAAATATGTTTACAAGCGCATTATTTATAGTCATTACTTTGCCTGCGTTAAAGGTTAACGTATTTTAAGGGTTATTTTAAAATAAATAAAATAAATCCAAATAAGTAAATTTCAAGTCAGCTGACCCTGATAGGGAAGTGATAAGGAAGGAAGAGCGAGACTGTAGACCCGAAACAGTCAAGGTTTCTGTTTTTTTTTGTTCTTTTTTTTTTTAAAAAGGGGAAAAAAGGGGGGGATTAAATGCCAGTGTATTGATGTTGCTGGGGAGTGCGCCTTAAGCCCATTTATATGAGCACTGAGCCATTCGAAGSGTGTTTTAGGCAATTTCTGCTGAGGTTTTTCTGCAGAGGTGGACACCATAGGCACCTTTTTAGTGCAGGTTCTGTGCGAATGGCCATGCCCGGCACTGCTGGAGCTGCTCGTGTGACATTTGGAAGTGGCTGTGCCCGATTTCCCCTTCCTCATCCCTYGTTTTGTGCCCAGGCGCTTGAGAGCCGTCCTGGCTGCAGGATTTTCAACGCTGCTCTGTGCTGGAGCGTTATCCTGGTGTCACCAGGGCCAGGGTGACTCCTGCTTTACTGGGCTTTTCCTGGGGAGATGGCCGGGCAGGGAATGACATGTGAATCTGCCCTCAGCTCCATAAGAGAAATGTCACGTTGCTGTCCCTGGGGAGCACGTGGCACTCCTGAGGCAGAARGAATTTCAAGGGTGAAAATGTGGCTCAAGGGTGTCAATGGAAACAGAGATCCTGGTGGTTTCGGGCAACTCCAAGCAAGTCCCTATGTGCATGTGATACAGCATCTGATAAAAAAGKTTTTTCTTCTGTGCATCACTAAGATGATACTGAGGCTTCTCCAACAAAGATTGGGGGATTTTTTTTTTACTAGCAGATGTTAATTCRGCTAAAAAAGAAAAAACCAGAAGAGACAGGAGAGATGTGTTACATCATCTGCACCACAATATCGACAGCATTGAGGGGGCATAAGGGGTTAAGGGGGCTGACACTTYATTGAAGCTGGCAGGTAGTTTAACACGCAAATATTAAGATGGCTCAGGGGCTTGCTTACCTGCTTGGGATTTCAGGAGGTGGTTCAAACCTTATTTTCCCTCAGTGTACCAGAAAGGGRAGGTAGAGAGGGACTGATGGAAGTTAATCCACCATCAATGTGGTGCAAGGATTGCTGATTTTACCARATCTGTTAAATTCCTGTGGTTTGGGGCAGGAGATGGAAGAGCTCGTGGCAGCGAGCAGGTTGCGAAGGGCCCGCACTGAGTCCTCACCTGCCCCTCTAGGATCACGTCAGCAGATCCACGGGTGTCCGCCTTGACAGCACTTCCTTGGGCAAAACTTCTCCCTGGGTGGGGAACCTTAGGAAACATTTTTCTCTCCTTGGGTCTCACCCTCAAGTGCAAATAAAAGTTTGTAGCTCTCAGCTGTGCCCTGTGAGCAGCAGCTGGGTTGGGGCAGGTGGGGTGCTGGGTTATTTCTGTCCACACACCTGCTGAATTTATTGCAAAAAAATCTGGCCAGAGGCGCTTTAATAGCGAAAGGACCAGTCTGATGTTGCTGTTAAAGAAGCTTATGTGATGTGACAGTGATAACGATGACAGGGTAGCATGAGCTAAATCTAGAAAGAGGGAAATGTCCCTTAAATATCAGCACCATGGAGGTATTTTATCTTTTTGGTTACCCTGATGAGGAGGAACTGACTTAGTGCAGGGTAAACCAAATGAATTTGCATCCGTCGACAAGCTTTTGTCCCTTTCCCATCAAGTTAAGTTCCTTTGGGTAARGAGGACAACAGCTGTACCCACACTGGAAGTAACTGGAATGCTACGGYGCTCCATGGTGCGGGAATATAGAAAAAATGAGTAAGGAGATAGGAGCTATGCTAATGTRTTTGGGGCTTTCCTGCTTGGCATGTGAAAGGGTGAAGAGGTGCTGGCCCCCCCTCCTTGGTGTTTAATTACATTTCCCACATGACATTTCTCTCTCCTTGACACATCCCATCATTCGCATCAGTGGTGATTGTCACCAACCCCCCCGGCATCTCCTGTGCTTGTTGGAAATGTGAAGCCATTTGTTTTGGGGGGGGAAAAGTTCCATTTGTTTTTCTTCCCTGCTGCCCTAATTTCCCCTACAACTTAGTTGAAATGCTCAGTAAAGTTTTTCTTCTCATAAACAAGCTTATTCTCCAGATAGGCTTTTCCCAGTTGTCCCAGCCCTATTAGACACATTGGTTTCCATGTGTTTGTTACCGGCAAGGGAAGTGTGTTTGACATGGTATTTTTCTAGCTAGAAAAACATATTTATATTCCATTCTGAAAAGAATACAGCTATTACGTGTGCTGAGTTTGAGCTGGTGGAGGCTGTTTTCAAGGAGACACTCTCTCATGTCTAAGTGTCCAAACAGAAATATTCTGTGTACATAATATATTAAAAAAATGACACCAGCTTCTTGTCTCCTGGAAGACAAGGGGGCTTTTATCATTTTTAAAGGCCTCTCAAGGAAATGAAGCAATGAAATTGTACTGGTATATTTACACTGCTGCTGTTGTACCAGAATCCTGTTTAAATGGTTTCATTCCAGAAAAATAATTTGTCTKGGAGGTGATAGCAACACTAATAACTATTCAGGGAGCTCTTCCAAGGTAAGGAAGCTCCATACAGCTTCCTGGGAAGGTCCTGACTGCTGCCTAGTCTTCTTCCATGGAAAGCCTTGTAGGGATGCATCTGATGCTGTGCCCTATAGTGCTGCCCACTCTCCACATTTTCAACATCATCATTGCTGAAGCTGCCTGCATAAAGTCTCTAGCATTATTTTAGTAATGAAAATAACTTTCCCCATGATGTTGCCAAACACAATTTAAGAAGTGATTTCACCTTTACTTGGTCACTGCTGTGCCAACAGATGTCCAGTTTCTGCCTCCCTAATTGCCTTTTTAACTCTCTTGCAGAAACTCGTTAAATATTTCAGGAGATTGGAGGCTTCACAGTATTTTTACCTTATGGCTCAGAACTGAAACTTGGCTAAGAGATAGATTGGGTTTAAATCTGGGAGGAGGTTAAGGTTGGGAGTCCCTGTGCTTCTTGTAGCAGTGTATTTGCTTGTCACCTGTGACCTGGGAAAGGGGACAGGGTATGGCACAGTGTTCCTGCGGTGTGTAAAGCTTGGAGAGAGGTGGAAGAGATTTTTGGGGGGACCCTTCCAAGCTCAAGGTGCTGGGTGCAATGCAGCACCCACAGCAAGGAAGAATTATGAGACCTCCTGGTGAACTTGGCAGGCTTATGAAATAAAGGTAGTCGTTTAGGGGCACAAGACCTGGGCATTAAGGCGAACCACTCAGCAGGACATGGTGGTGAATGCGTGATGGCACTTATTGATCGGGGGCTCCGAACACCGTGTCTGTATTGGATTTCAGAGGTGATGTGTTGGGCTGTCGGAGAGGAGCAGACAGTTTCAGTGCTCTGCCTGACAAGTAGATTCAGTCATAAGACCAGCAATTGCAAGTCATTAAGCTTGAATAGATCTAACTGCCTGGGGCAATTAGGGTGCTGCCCTTCTAGGGGGTCCCTTGATCGGAGCAGGGAAAAGACTCTTCTGAGCTGGAAAAAGTAAAACAAAGCAGAACTTAAACCTGCCAAGCTTTTGTCCTTGGCACTGCATATACAAATATATATATATATATAGATGTATATGTGCACACATAGATGTGTATGTGTTTGTTCCCATATAAACACATGGGTGAACCAGGAAGAAATCTGAAGAAAAATGGTACTCTTGAAAGCTGGCAGCAGATGCTGAAATCCCATCTCTTGAACAGATAAACAGATACCAGGCTGGATCCCAGCAGATCGCTAAAGAACATAATCCTGAACAAGCCTGTCAGCCTCCTCTTGTGTTCGAGTGCAAGACACAGGAGACACGAGCTATTCTTCTTAATCTCCTTTAATTCTTAGCAAAACAGAACTATTCCAAGAGTGCTTTTAGTCTCTTTGACCTTGGGCCCCRGTTCCCAAGGGATATGTGTAGCTACTCAAAACCATGTTGGGTTTGTACAATTTGAACAGTGGTGAGACCAGTACGATATTGGGGTAGTGTATTTGGAACACATTCTTAAAATGAGTTATGGTCAACCTGGAATATTGCAAGCAGGTATGAGAGCACCATTGCCACTGGCTGTAATATATAGGGGGCCTTAAGGATTCAAGACTTAGTTAATGCAAAACTCCCATGTTCTTGCCCTCYCTCACTTCCTCAGCTGGCACTGAATGCAAAATCCTCCAAGGTGTTTGCCAAGACTCCAAGAAATGTGTGTGAATACAAAGCCAGAAGGGCCATAGATACAAAAAAGAGTCCCCAGCTTTGTTTACAATCTGCAGTTTTACCTTAGACATAGTAGTGAATCCAGTAAACTTCCATGGAAGTATAGCCATGGTTTGGGCAATTCCATTCTTATTGGTCTAAATATGTAGATTTCGGCAGCGAAAATTTGTGCAATTTAGTAAAGCAGTGGTCCTCTGTTTCTTTAGAGCTCTATTTATCAGAGCACTTAGGATGAAATTATATCCTYGTTGAAGTCAATTGCAAAGCTCTCACTTATTTTGATGGTGTCAGATTTCATCCATGGCAAATTGCAGAACATTATAGAATTCAGTCAGATGTAATCAAAATATAAATGCAAATTGGTATCATCTCCTAATGTAGAAAATACAGAGGGAGTATCTTGGTGATGGTGGTCTGAAAGACGCATCTGTGCATATTTTTAATGCACCTATGCTGTGATGAACAGATTTAGATCCTGCGTTATTATGATCGCAGGGGAGAGACGTTTACATTGTGATAGTTTGATTAGTTTTGCTTATTCCATGTTGTTTCAGGCACCGGTGGCCTTGGCACCGTGGCTGGTGGTGTGTGAGGTGAACTGTGTGTGGTGGGAGACCTGTAGTCTTGTTCTTTCAGAACCCCAACACAAGAAGAAATTGTTATTCACGTTAACCGGGAGTTACTGACACAGTAAAGGGGGTTTTGATTAAGGGATTTTGATTAAGGACTAGCTGCCTCAGAGCCTGTTTAGATCCTTGAAAATAAGTTTTATATTGGATAGTGTTTGGAGGCCATTTCTGAGAATGCAGAAACATCTTTCGGGAAGCTCTAGAGAACTTTATCTTTTTTTCACTTGAAATCAGCAGCAGGAAAAAAACCTGTCTTTTGGGGATAGTGTGGGCAGTGATGATAGAATTTAGATGACACATCTGATCTGGTGAATTAGTTGGAGAAACTGTTCTTGAACTTGTGGGTAATCACAGTGTTAAACACAACTGCTCTTTTAAAACTCCATCTTGAAAGACGTGGAGGGGAAAGACCTTCTCTTAAGATGGTCTGTGTCAGCTTGGGGACCTTAGGTACCACCATGACTCGTGAAAGGGTCTTGGGAATCACATGGGGCCGGAGCCTGCAGAGGTGAGTGAGAAGTGTCCAAACTCTTGGCCGCAGTGAAGGCTGCAGACTGGGCCTGGCTACTTGAACCCCCTTGCCCCATCTTAAGTAGTGGTAGCACTAGAGCTGCCATGGCACAAGTTGTGCTTAACTTCTAAGATCATTACCTTGAGTTTTGTTGTRGTGTTTTGAGGAGTATGAAGACAGGACCTTGCATACTCTACCTCTTAGTTTTCACTCTTCCAGTGTATTCTGTAGAACTTAAATGTTATGTGGTGTCCTGGAGTCTGCACATGTGTGCACAGCTTGGCTGCATCTGCCCTGCCCCTTCCTGCTCTGGGCCCAGAGACTTAGTGTGGTCCAAGAGAGAGAAGCTGCTGGCCCAGCGGAGAAAGTAGAGACACCCCTCTGCTTTCTATGCCTCATTTAAAGTTTTGATACCTCCGGTGAGATTTTGGGATCTGCTCAGCATTTTGGTCCTGAAGTATTTTGAGAATGAGGGGAATTTCCTCAATATTATTTTAGCCATAGAAGCACATTTAAAGTAACTATTTCTGCCAGCATTGTGAACCTCCCCCGCTATGGTTTTGAGTTAAAATTTCTTTGTGGATGTCTATTGTGGTCAGAGGAGAAAAGTCCTTAATATTTTCTCTTTGAAGAAGAGCTAATGGCTCATACTGCTCCTTATTATGGTGTGGCACGAGATAGCTTTCACTGGAGGGGTTCCCTTCTCGTTTGGAGGCTAAGCCAGAGGTAGGAGCTTCTCCGTCACCTCCCTGTGAACGACAAGAGCTTCAATGGCATTTTTAATAGTTAACTGCTGCAGTGTCAACATATTGAGCTACAGGGTATCCTTAAGTGTTGTCAATTATCYTGGTGATAAAACTTTAAAAAGCTTTATAGGAGAAAGGCTGTGCTTGCAGGGTGGAGTTGGGAAGGAGGAGAGGAAGGCAGTGGGTTTTGYCTTGCTGGGCTCCTAAAACTCAAGTGAGGGAATGGGGATGTAATGATATCAAGCTCAAACGAGGGCGAGAGTATCAGCAGAAGGTGAGAGCAGCTCGGGCTGTGCTGTGAGTTTAAAGCCAGGAATGAGGGCAGTAAACATACCTGGTATTAGGCAAGCAGATAACAGAAAGTTTAAGACTTAATAAAAATGAGCAATGTTCTTTCTTTGAGAACACAAAGAACTGTTTGGATTCGGTATCGTGTCCTTTCTTTGCCCTTAATCAGCTGCAGCAGAGGCTTACAATTCAATACATATCGACTTAGAGCATATGCTGAAGTCAGAACTACTTKGGTTTCAAAACTTCAGTTGTCAGGAGCAGCATACAAATCTGGGTTAAGTTATCTGTTCTGTTAAAGCTACTTCTGCAGGGTGGCTGCAMTTAATTCTAGCATATTAAACTTGGAGGCATTTAAAAATCCATGGATCTCCACCACTGAGCAGCTTGTTGGAAGAGCAGGCGTGTAACTTATTATAGCCCTCTGATTGCCTTTAGCAAGGCATTGCCTATGTCCATTAATCTCAGTAACATTATATACACATAATATATTGATAAAATGTTAATGACCTAACTTAATGCCAATAAAACCAGGAAATGAGGGTGTGGGAGTTCAAAGTGTAACACTCCAGCCTTCGGTCTTGCTGGTCGGCTGATGTGTTTGCTTGCTAGGGCCCCCCTCCCCTATGCRTTGCACCAAGCTCTAAGCAAAACGTTCTGCTCAGGTTTTAAACCAGCTCCTTGCAGATGAGAGGATGAGAAATGCCATGAGGAGGGGCCAGTGCACAAAGCTTTGGATGTGCGGGTCTCCTTGGCCAGTTTGTGCTGTTCTCAGTGCACCTTCTGTGCACGGAGCTCCTTGCGGCAGCGCTGCAGCCAACAGGCAGCACCTGCCCTGCCCACGTTGGCACTCAGYGATTGAGTTGTCCCCGAGCGTGCCAGTCACTTAGTCCTCTATTTAAAAGGCAGCTGGTGGCTTAACAAGTTTTCTGCTGGGAATAAGAGCACACTGAGTTGAATGGTCTTATTTGGAGAGTGTTTCTGAGACTRTCTGCATTTTGCTATCAGGGAAAGCAGCAGCAAACGTTCTTTTCTTTAGACTGCTGCTGAGCCAAATCCTGCTGCTGTTGGTACATATACAGTACTGTAAGTCTTGATGGGTTTCTGTCGCTGGAACTCAGAAAAATTTAGTCCGCTATGATATAAAGGTTTGCAACTATTTCAATTAAAGCTTAGATCTGAACTCTGCAACGCGTCATATGGGCGGAGGGGAAATAGAGCAACAAAAATCAATAGAAAAAAATAGTTCATGCTAATGACATTTAGCAGTCCTGCCCTGCAGTGCGTTCCCGTGCGGGGAGCAGGGGAGCGTATTGGCTACTGAAATCTTACGTGAAGTGCGAAACGAAGAGTGTGTGCTGGAGGGCATCCATCTAAATCTCATAGTATATTTTAAATTTTTTTCCTTCCTAATTAAACCAAGCGAAGCTTATGGTGATCCTCGTGGGATTTTCCCAGGAAGAGGAAAAATGAACTGAATCGAGATGTTGTATATCAAAGGTTAATTTTAATAAATCAGAAAGCAAAGATCTTGTAACGGGCRAGTATTTTTTTGCACTTGCCCAATTAAATGTTAGAAGCTGGATAATGGAATAATTGTAGTTAGTYGATTGCTACAGAACCATAATAGCTTGAGTACAGCTAAGACTCCAAGGCAGCAAAATGCCGGTGGTAAAATAATAAAACCATTATTTCAATAATAATCTCCAGTTAATTAGAATAAGGCAGTRCAGCATATTTTTAATACTAGACAAAAACAATTAGCATAGTACTTAGTAACAACAATATCCTTATTATCTGAAAGACAAAATAGGATTAATGCCGCAGTAAAGCATTGAAATCATGTGTCAACAAAAACCCAGAGGAGGAACAGCTTGGTCAGTCGCCCAAGCCCCAGCACAAGTGGTGGAAACTCCTGTCTCCAGGGGAAGGAGGATGGTTTTAGCAGATGTACGGTTGAGTGTATTTCTATATAAGTACATGGTCTTTTCTCTAGGCTAAATGTTTGTGTGGATACCTTCTTTAAAAAGTCTTCAGCCTGTACTGGTAATTTCTCCCTCTATGTTTTATTGGCAAGATTGAGGAGTGATCTATCCCCTGCACACCCACATGAGTACAAAATAACCTAGATCTAAAGCTGGAGGGTTATTTAAACCATGGTCTGACCTCCTGCAAAGCACGGACTGGGGAACTCTGTGCATTTACTCCGGTATCATCAGGCTGACMTTTGAAGTCAGGTCTGTGCTGCAGATGCCTTGTGGTTCAGCGCAGCCTTCCAGCATGGAGCAGTCAGTATTCAGACCCTGTCGCTCCTTAATGATAGGTGAAAAACTGCACTGCGTGTCATTGCAGTTGGGCTGATGGAGGAGTGGGAGGCTGGGAATCCCTTGGGCATTGYGACTCGGCCTCTTCCTAGCGAGCGGCTGGGGGACGTGTGATCACGCTCAAATCTRCAGAGAACAGCTGGCGAGAGAAAGTGGGTTTGGTTCTAAGTCTTCATAGTCACTCTCAAGATGATGGAATGAATTTTATCAAAAAGCTTTGGTGCTTTTTGTCTCATGCTGGCTCTTGGGCAGCCGTTACGTTTTCAGTGTTTTAGGTGGGGCAGACCTYATCTGCTCCCCCTCACTGCTGTCATGAAGGAAATGAGGGAAATGAGAGAAGACTAAGATGAACTAAAAAGTACACACCTGCACAGAAAGCTGAAGTTCTCTGAGTCCATCTTTCTGCCTCTGGTTTGCATTTAGTTTCAGGTGCAGATCAGAAGGCTGTGTGTCTTCTCATCCCGTGTTTGCAACTTCAAGGGAGATCCCAAGTGCGCTTGATGAATTCATGCAGGATTAGCCCTGTGTTTGGCTTATACTTTTCTTCTCAAATCTCCTACTTGATTATTTTGGAATAAATCCATGGGGATGGGGTGGAGGAGCAGATTTCTGCTGGTGCTGCCTGCACCTCTGCTTGGTCGTGAAGGCCTCATTGGTGCAGAGGGATGCCTGGCGGGCCTGGCTTCCTTGCAAGAGGCAACCGATGCTGTTGACKACCAAATATTGTGGCTCAGGTCACTGAGCAGCCAAGTTACGGTGAAGGCCCTCGGGCACGTGGACACGAGCTGGGTCTGGAATGTGACCCAAATTTGCAAAAGGTTTTGAATTCKTGTGGTGGAGAGAGAGGAAGGAAAGTAGAGAAGTCTGTTCTTCAGAAGGAGAGATCATCCGGGTGCTGCAGCTCTGGAGCTGCCCCTCATCACRGTGTAAATCGGGAGTTCTGGGGTGTCTGAACTGGCCATGATTCTTTAGAAAAGTAGCTCTTCCTTGAAAAGATTGGGCTGTTGGCTTTTGTATGTTTTACTGGGAAATACATACTGTACACGATTGTGTTCTGGCGGGTTTGCTTGTTTGCATTGGTAAGAAAAAGGCTGTGGTTTTGAAGAAAAAAGAAATCTGTTTCTTCAGAGGAATTCCAGGCATTCCTGCACAGCTACCAATATCTGGATTATAATATCTGCCACGTTGCAAAGATATTTTGCAATTTAAGCCTTGAGGCATAAATTCAGGAACTGCAGCATAGTCAATAAACTAAAAAATTGCTTGGTGTGGATAATTATGGCACTGATCTCGCATAATATTTTAACCTACATGAGACCCTGCTGACTTGACAATGTTAGTTATTTCCTTTTCTTGTAATGCATGTTACATGGCTTTGGTCTAAGAATACTGGCCAAAAATTTGGGCCGTGGATCTGTTCCACCGTGTCTTCCTGTTTTACAGTACAGCTGCTTTGTAACCACTGACTATTTAGGATCTTGGGAAAAAAGAAATCTAAGCAATGTAGGAGGAAATGCTCTGGGAGCATAACTTTATATTATTAGAAAGGGATTTTAGCATTTTATTYCCTTTTTTGTTAACATTGATCAGTTTGCTCCAAGTTGTGCGTTCCTCTTGGGTTCTGTCTCGAGGAATAATGACTGACACTTGCTTGGAGAGCGCAGGGGTAGCAGAGCAGGGTAGGAAACTTCTCCGTTTTCCATGATGACATTTTYCTCTTTAATCTAGATAAAGAAAGCGTCTTAATGAGATGTGTCCTATGATTAATTTGTAGCRTTTTGCCTCCTGTTAATTATAACCCACTGTCTAGGGAATTGAGAAGAGAGGCTGAAGACTCTGATACGATCAAGCTTCTGAAAGAATCAAAGTCTACGAGCTAATTCCCGCAAACCTATCTGGGAGGGAGACATCTCCCCCAGGCCCTTTTCCCTGGGTTTTCAGCAGCATCCTTGTGTCTGCTGCTGCTCGAGATGATGATTTCCGTGGTGCCCTCAGCCACTGCAGACATATGGATCCCATGGATTTGTCCTGACAGGAACAGTTACCAGCACTCACTTCTGCACGCTCAGAATGAGACACATCTGTTGGAAACTCGTTGGTCATCACAACCCTGTAAAACCCCATCTAAAGACACCCTCTTTGCATCGGGCTTTTCTTTGCCATGCCCTTGAGTGTGGATGTGGTGTGCTGTCCAAGAGACAGCTCTTTAGAGAGCTTTCACGTGGCACGGTATATATCAGAGGCATCGATTTTTTTATTCGGAAAATATAGCTGTGACTAAATTTCTGGGCATCTTGCTCACCTGTTCTGAGAATTCTTCACAATTTTCAGCAGGGTTTTGGGGAGGGTGTGGGTAGGAAAGCTGCCTTTAGCTTTTGAAGGACAAATCAGTGCTGCTGGCTGGGATATTCTGGTGGCATTCTGTTCTGCKCCCACATTTTAATCCCAATTTGGCTCATGGCCCCTCCGATGATACCAATGATTTCTGTGCTGCTCTATTTTTTTCCTCTAATGCTGGCCACCATTATGTGTTTTATAGCCTATGAGGCACACTTTAATTGCACTTTTTTTTTAAAAGTTGGTAGAAAAAGTTACTTTTCCTGCTTCTCATTCAATAGCTGTACCTGGGATTCATAACACAGCAAAGGAAATATTAATTTAAAAGAAAAATCCTTTTTTTCCTTTTGAAATTAAATTTGAAGTGAAGGCATCTCCCTATTTCTTCTGTGGTAGTTTTTCTTCTGTTTTTAATATGAAGCATTCTAACGTCAAAAATAGATATGTAATCTTATTAAAAGACATGAGTGATGCTTTATTAGAAACTTCTTAAAAAAAATAATTTACCAAATTGAAATATTAATGTAGCTGCCTGAAAATTACGGATTTTTACTGGGACACAATCATTTTAGAAAATGTAAGTAGATATTTTCTGAAGAAGCTCGATTTCCAGTGTGTAATGGCACTGCATTTTTAWCAATGCCTTTGGTTTTTGGGAGCTGTTTAAATTAAAATCTAGTCAAGGATTTTTATAAGGAAAAGAGATGGGTTCTCCCTTGCTGCAATTGTAATCAGTACTGTTTGCAAATAGAGTAGGGGAGAAAAGTATTGGGAACTGTCTCAGCTGGTCACTTAAGTGATACAAAAAGGTTGCACAAACCTTGAGGCCTTGGGGTGATGTAAATGACACGGTGCGTGCAAAACACTGTCTCACTTCTGTAATTTTTAGGGGTGTGAGTGCAGCGAGAACTGAGTCTCAGCTGTATTAATGACCTTCCAAACAATTAAGAGGCTCCAGCTTCTCCAAGGATTTCTCTCCCTGCGACCTAGCTATTCCATACTATAATCTGAGTAGAGGCACCGTTTGTCCTCCTTCCCCCATTTAGTTTCCCTACCCCCTCAGAGCCAACTCTGAACTTGTTGCAGTTCTTTGATAGCTCAATAGGTCGAGGTGAATTAACATCTCATGTTTATTTTGGTGAGGCTCATTTCTGAGCAATGCAGTAATAAGAGGAATGCACTGTGCGGGCAAAGTGGCCTTTATACTGTGCAAACACGGGTAATGCCAGTTGCCAAACATGCTCCTTCATGTCCCTTCACCAGTCTTTACTTTCCTGCAGCTTTAAAGCCAGTCACACAGAATAAATGATATTTGACTAATCAGTGTTAACTTTTTTACAGTTATTTTAAGTCCTGTGTTGAAATTGGACTTGGTTGTCGGTTGGCAAATAGCTTGAGTGTATAGATGTCTGTTTATAATGCATCAGTTTGTTCATCAGAGAAAATTACAATGTCAAGAATTTTTTTTTTCTTCCTTCCTTCTGAAATTTTGATGCATATATTTGAAGAAATCATGAAAGGATTTAAATCCAAAGCTGAAAAGCCTGACTGCAATTGATTGCTTTGAGCTGCTTGTTTACCAAATAAGAATTGAGTGTTAAAAAAGAAAGACGACAACTCTCAGATTGAGCTTCTCTCATGAATAGTTTTACATGTGATTTCTCTAGGAAAGACTGCTGTATAGGAAGAATGTTGAGAAGAATAACAGTGAAAGTGTATTTAATGGTGCACAACTTTTTGAGGGAAAACTCGCTTTTGGTTGTCTGTGTCACGTTGAAGTTCTTTGTAGTCGTAAGATGCAGCTTTGCAGATGCCTACAATGAACAGGCATAATGCTCTTGCAGAACAGGCACTGATGCGCTGTCAATTTTTAATACGTTACTTATTTAAAGAATTTCCCTTAATATATTTTAAGTTTCTTGGAGTAAGACTGAATATCTGTTGTGAGATTAATAGTTTCTGTTTTGTGGACAAACTCGAGCATAGAATGTTGCCATAAAGAAAGCTTTCAGGCATTATATAAAAGGATAAATCTGTTTTTAACACTGACACCAGCTGTAGAAGGGAAAGAAATATTGTTATAGTTTACAATGAACAGAAGCATAAAATATGGAGACAGTAACTGTGAAAACACCCACGTGCCTGAGCTCCTGCATCTCCTGCCCGCCCCTTTGGAATTAGCTCACTCTGTTGGGAATAAATTTTTTAAGAAAAATTTTACAACGTAGTTGGAAAAATTATGACTAAACAGTTAGACGTGCTGTGCCTTGCAAGCTAGGTGTAGGGATATCCATATTCCATGGAAAGTTGTTTTCCTTCAGCATTAAACTTTCTGTGGGTTTGTTGGGCTGTTCTAGGGTTAAGTATGTGATTTTATGTTAAGTACATCCTTTCTATGCAAGGAAAATACACATTTTTATTGTAATTAATAAAAAAGTGTTTTGATTTGTGAAGAGAGGAACTTGCAGTGGTTGTCAAGTGTGTTTTGCAAGTTGGCTCATTTTTTTGGGCCTTCACTTAGGCTCTGGTCCTCATGCTGTGATCGGCACGGCCAGTGAAGCAAAGCACAGTGTCCCCGACCCTGTGTGTGCCAAGTGCCTTCCCCCGGACCCGGCCATTGCTCAAGGGGCCTGTGTGTGCTGCTGCTTTTCCTGCTGTGCTGCCCCTCGGYGAAAGCCTCTTGTTCCCCACGGAGATCTTCATCTTCATCTCCTCCTCCTCCTCCTCCCCTCGTGTGCTGGGAGAGCACTTCTTGCCTGAAGATCAATGCTTTGGAGTGCTCTAAAATCTMACTCTTCATGAGGCTTGTTAGGAAAATTGATGTGTGAACAAGGAGGTGTGGAGTGGAGCCTTTGAGACTTGAGAGGATGGGAGTGATGAGCAGCCCGGGGTCAGGCAGCACGGAGCAGCCTGTGGTGGGATGGTCCTGGCACTGCTGTGCTCTAGACTAGTCTTGAGGATATTTTGAGCTTGATTTTGAAGATAGTTTTGTTCTTCAGCAGTCCTCACTCTTTGCGTTCCTCGGACCTGATGGGAATCCTGACAGTCTGAGAGTGTCGATCTGTCCCTTGTTAATATGCCCTTGTAGCTGTCCCTCTTCTTGTATATGTGATGAGAGCCACAAATGGAGAACATTCGAGTTGCCTCGTGTGAAAGGCGAAATGGTAGTTGAAGCACTTCGGAAATGTTTGACTTGCCTTTCTGCTTTGACAGTGTACGGAAGATCGGAGCAATTAATGTAGGGTCCATAAACTAGGAAGTTACTCTGGGTATTTTCAGGACTCCTGGGAGGCACAGTGTGGTGCTGAGGATAGTGCCCTCTTCTGCCTTCCCCCTCTGCATTCTCAATTTTCATGAAAACCTCCTTTTTGTTGTTTGTTTACTTTTGAATAATGGGCTTTAAACAGCAAGTACCGTGCTGATGGTCTGGCCAAACATGGTGTCAAGTCGAGTTCTCACTTGAAGGTACTCGATGCCAGTGCAAGGATAGTGGTTGCTGTTTTCCACAGTGGCATTGCAGCATGAGCTTTCATCTAACTCACTATCCACCCTCATGCTCCAGTGTTTCTGCATTCCTGCTTGCTCAACAGCAGTCTCCCCCTTCATTCCTGCACTGGTTATTATTTCCCCCAGCTGCGTTGTCTTCTCAGGATCTTCAGTGGGATGTCARCCCATTTCTCCAAACTTGCTGGATATTTGGATGTTTTTGAGGTGTTCTTGCTTGTTTGCTTCTCCTCACAYGGTAACATCGTTTACGGTGTGTTTACGGCGAGTGGAGTTAGCAGTCTCCTCCTGATAGTTAAATTGGATGTATAGGCAAGAACGGAGACCCGCTGCCTTTTCAGACTGTGCTACATACCAGCGCGACATGATTATAAAGTGTGTATCATCACGAGCAATTTTTACCTATTTGCTTCATCTGAACTCTATTACTGCCTTTCTGTTCTTGTTGCCAAAGGCCTTAATTCTCTTGTTTGTAGCAGCATGGGGTTCTGTGCTGAGATTTTTTTATTGCATTCTCTGGGACATATGACCAGGGAACCAAGCATTCGTTTTGGACCCTAAATAGCACCAGACATTCCTGCTGGAAAATTTCCAGAAAGCTTCTTGCCTGAGTGAAATAACAGTGGAAAGCTAGAAAGCAAAAATGAAGGTTGGGTTAATTTTACAGATGGACTCTTAACATTTATAGTGTCTTTTCCTTTTGAACAAGAGAACTTGCTTGGAAGGAAGGGAGAGAGCTCTCTGAAAGGTAGGTCATGTTTTTGGGGCATATATCTCTGCCTAACAGTTTGTTCACTCAGCACAAAAATCTCTGTCTCTGTTTCCTTTTGAGGTTTATGTTTTGGGAAATAGATGTGGATGAAGCCCTTTGCTAAAATATCTGTGTGTAATGCAAGCTGTCAGCATTTTAAAAAAAAGGACAAAAATACCCTATCTTGTAGATCACGAGCCAAATTAAATACACTTTCATCGAAATAAAAWTGTGGGCTTGTTTGCTTGACTCTGTTTAAGTTTGGTCTTAAAATAATTTTTGTGGATCTGGCTGGAATGGTTTTATGGCTGCTGTCACGTGTTGCAGACAGTAAATCTGGCCACCTGCGGGCGCTTGATCTGTTTTAGTGCAGAGAGCAACAATTTGAAGTMATTTCTTGTGCCAGGGGAGCTTGGGGGGTGGGGTTTTTTTTAATTAATTTTTCTTCTGTCTTCTGGGAGAATGTGTAGCCATAGATATTGAGACCTGGGTAAGAACTCGAGGGAATGTGTCCTACAATGTGACTGTAGTGTTGAACTTCTTCCTAAATGGCTCTTKACTGAACTACCTTCTGCATTAATTTGAGAGCCTGAACCAAATAACCAGAAGATTGATGGTGGCCTCACATTATTTCACACAGTCCATAAATTGTTAAATAGGCCAAAGGACACAGGTTAAAAAAAAATCATTTTGTCAAAAAATGAGGCATTTTTAGTAGCTGGCAGAACCCCTGTCTCTGAAGACCTTTTAGCAGGCTCCATTTGATCCCGTGCAGTGGAAACAGCTCGGACACCTTGGCCAAGCTGCTGTTGATGCAGCTTCGGGTGCGCAAATGCTGGGTGCTCAGTTGCTTTGGCATTAGGGACATGTGAGTTTAGGTAATGGAGACTCCTTGCAGCATCAATGCCAGAGGCTGTGGTGGTTGTATTCGTGCTCATCTCTACTTATGTTGGGAACTATGCCCTTTGTCGTGTTTATTTTGACCGGTCCAGTCATTCTTTTAAGATGCTTCTTGGTAGGAGACTCTGTTTTGAAAATGGAAAAAGGCCTTAATGTAAGAAAGCCAATGTTGGCAGCAGGTGTGTRCAAATCCTTTTCCAAGGAGAGAGGTAGGGTTGGTGGTTTTGCTGGTGTTTGGGTGGTTTTGTGAGTATTGCTAGCTTTAGTTAAATGATATCTAGTGTGAGTCTGCAAATTTTTTTTGKTAGCAAAATTACAAAATGCTCCATTAAAGTTGCATTTATTTGTTCAGCAGTTGCCCTTCTGGTCCCGTGCGTGCACCTCATTATGTGAGCTTGTATTCATAAGGCAAGCGTTTCCAACCCTAGTTTTACCTTATGTTCTGACACCTGTCGAGTTAGATACTTCTGCAGTAAGGGAAGAAGTGTAACAAAGACCTCTTGCTGCTTCTGGCTTCTAGCTTTTGTTCCATGCTTGGCTTGAAACTTGCACCTGGGGAAGTGGCACAAAAGATCCTGCAGCTGGCTTGGGGAGCAGATGTTTTATCCTGACACCCAGGTCTTGGTTAGCTCTGGCCTGGCTGCTCTACGTAGCAGAGAGTCGAGTTTAGCCCTTTTCTCCCTGGGGTCTGCTGTGATTCAGCTGGCACTGCTGAGAGAGCAGTGCTTTCCTGGGGAGGTCAGCCTTGCTGCTGACCCTGTGTTCTGAAGTTTTATTTCTGTGTTTGCATGAAGCATTGTTATGAATAAAATTCTGAGGTGATATGACCTCCCCCAAGTACAACATGGARAGGCTGCGAGCAGGGATGAGGATCCCTTCTTCGGAGAAATGCAGATAATGATGGTTAACAGAAGTCTGAGGGACTGTGCAGGATGCACGGGCCCTGTGTTTTCAAGGTTTCGGAAATTTCACTTGCTTCCAATTATTTYTTTTGTCTGACTGCTTAAATCGGAGGTGTCTGAAAGGAATCCWGTTTTCAGGATGTGCTGTGCCGTAGTCTTTAAAGTATTTTAAATGAAATGCCTAGAACACCAGTCTGAAAAACTCTGTCTTYCAGTGATGTGCAAAGAAGTGTTGGGGAATAGTTCAGGAGGGTGAAGGTTTGATTCTGGGTTTGAATCCAGTGTGGCTGGTGTTAGTCTTTCTGTAGTTACCAGTAATCTGGGATGTGTGATGCTAAAGCTAGGCCCTCTAACTGAGTTTCCTCTAGTAGGACCGTGACACAGTTTGCCACTAGCAGCAATGTCATCCTGGACAAGTTCAGTGCTCTGGTCATGTCTTCTGCTCCGCATCCCTGTGTCCTTGCTGGGGAAGTGGTGGCAGTCAGGGTATTTTGCAGACTAGTTGCCCATATAGTGGTAGATGTGAGGTCCCATAATGTGGTCTGAGGTCCCTTAGTCTAAGAGTATCCCTCAAATCCTCTGTCAGAAACCCTGCAGCAGTGCTTAGTCCTCATGGGAAGGAGGATGCTGCAGTCGGTTTAATTTGTGTTTATTTACCTGAAATGGGAATTGTTGGCACTGTTGTTTTTCTGGCCAGCTCTCCTTTTTCCTAGCAGCAGTGCAGCTGGTCATGCCAGTTGATGTCAGTGATCCAAAATCACTGTCCATGTCTTACCTTGCCCAGCTGATGCCAAGAGTGTGTATAAGCCACCAAGAGCAAAACAAAGCCCTTGCTGATTATCCAGTAGCATCTGTCCCTTCCTGGTCTCCCAAGCTTCCTTCTCTGAGCCCCCTTCATGGGGCACAGTTCGTGTGATGTGAAGTTCCCTGGCTCTCTTGCTGAAGAGCTTTGCTCTCTTGCTGCAAAGCCAGACGGGCTGGGAGAAAGAGCCATGGAAACTGGCCATGACAGGGGAGAGTTTGGTTTGCTCCTCCTTRGGAAGGCATCTGCTCTGCCTGAGAGTGGCTGGCAGCACTTGGCACGTGCTACGGTGCTTGTCCTTGTTCTGTTTTTGCCTCAGGATTGCTCTGAATTAGACTTTTTTCATTGCCCTTAAACTCTCTCTTGAAATATAAAGAAAAGATTGCACTGAGTCTGTTTTCTGCTGTTTATTATATCAGCTGTAATGCTGATAGGACTTGGGTTGTACACTTGGGTTGTACTGATACATTGGAATAAAGCAAAATGCATTGCATGCAGCTCCTGGGCTTTGAGTGGAACAGGTTACCAAGGGTTAATGCATCTGTTGACTGGTGTATTACTCATGTTTGGGACAAGGACTTTTAATTCCACTAGTTAAATTAATCCCTGCAGTTTGACAGTGTGTTCCCTGGTCTATTTTTCATCTTCAAATTGCAGTCTGCTGGTTAGTTCCTCTAAAGGCCTGCTGTGCTCTGCATTTTTCCTCTTGTTCTTGAGCTCTGCAGTGCTGCCACGTTGTCCATCAGGCACGAGAAGAGCAGAGCGAACGATGCGACAAGTTGCACATCATTTTTAGGAATAGCCCTGTGGGTTATGTTCCCATGGGAATTACAGGGTTGATGTGAGTGACTGTCGTCTGGGGAAATGCCATCCCTTGGCATGTGAGGAGTTCAGGAGGCTGGTACTCCTCCTCACAGTCCAAAGAAACTTGTGCTCGTAACTCCCACGTTATGTTAATGAAAGGCTGTGTGTGAAAATTGCCTGTGCGTTCGTGGGTGAATAGAGTTTGTCTTTTATCTGATAGTCAGAAGAAATCACTGCAGCATAATCAAAGGAGGAAGGCTCATTCAGAATATAATTTGTTGATGTTGTCTGACCACCATATGTTGTTTTAACTTTCATCCTTTTTTTTTTGGCAAGATACAAAATAATCTCTGCGAAATATGGGAGTACGTGGCTGAAGAGTCTATTTAAAAGTGATGCACTATTAAAATGGATTGGCTGCGCCTGAAATATTTCTAGATTTATTTGCTGTCAAGGGTGGTAAAATATTTGAAGCAAATGGCCTAGTTTTGTTTAGAGAGTTGCCTGTGMAAGAGTTTAGAGAGATGGATTTAACCATTTTTTATTTTAATTGTACAAATATATTCTAATTGTTACACATTATAAATCAGTTTGCTATCGGTTATTTTCTGTTAACTCGTTTTCGTTTCTGRCCTGCTGCATTATATTTATTCTAACAAACTGCCTGGAAGCCTGAACTTKTGTCAGCTGAGCATGTGGTATAGTGAATAACTGCAGTGAATGCAGCTTACACCTTACCCTGTTCTTCTTAGTACGGTCCAATTAAAAATATAGTAAATGCACCTACATGAAGGCATTTTTTTTCTCTCAAAGCTGCTTGCTTGAAGCTTTAGATTGCAGATGGTTGAGAGTCTCTGCTGACCGATCTGTTAAGATCTGTTAAAGAGATGATACAAGAACCCTTYAGGTTATGTTTATATGCATCCCCTATCCCTCCCTCTAAAATGCACTGCTATGTAGTTTTCAAGAAAACAGGGATTTTTGACTGTGTACAAGCTTCTTGTCTACAAGCCTGTTTGACACAGTGCTAATTTCCAACATTCCTTACGGTTCAGCATTTGGCTAAATGCTGTCAGGACTTTATTCCTGACCCTGTTTCAAGAGTTTTCTTACCAAATTCCACCAGTCCAAGTCTGGCTGCAGCAGCTGGACAGTCTTCCAGCAGTAGCACCTGGTGGAGCTACGTTCCTGAAACGTGTCCCCGTTAGGGACTCGGGCTAAATGGATTCAGCAGTGAGCTTAGCCTGCAGTGGCAAGCTACTGAATTAATATTAGTTGGGCTCTGGGTGCACCTGAGGGACTCTCTACCGTTTTAATCAGAATAGTTGAAAATGGATTTGTGTGCTACTCTTCAGAGGAGGCTTAAAAGAATCAAGGTTTGGCACACAGTCTACCTTGAGTTAATCTACCATCATAACTAATGATTTCACCGTTCAGACATAAAGTATCGACCTTAAAGGGTTTTTCTTACAGAGCCGATGGCTTGATTCTTTTTAAACGCTAATGCCCAGGGTATAATCTCTCTGAATAGTGTAATAGCCTTGTATTTAAGGTAGATTGGGGATAAAATTTTGTGTTTTCATGTGAACTATGAATGCCAGTAATGTATTCAGGCAGAAGCTACCTTATTTTACCTTTGAGGATACTTAACGAATAATTTTTATTGGAAACTTAATATATTGAGACAGTGAATGGGAAGCTGATAGGAATGCTAAGGAACAKCACAGCATTGCATTGCTTTTGCTGTCTCTAGATATGTAGCACGGGCTGATTCATTTAGCACATCATCTGAAATCATGTAGTATTCAGTACCGATTAAAATTATATGAAATTAGGTGTAAGATTCCTCCGTGTTAGCTTTGAAGGATCCTCTGCTGGTTGCCCGAACAGCTCGGATAGGCACCGGTGCCTTTCCAGCGGCTGCAGGTGCTGTGCCTGATGGATGTCAATACTGCGGCAGCAGCCAGAGGAGTTGCTCAGGATTTAATTTCACGCTTGTGTATCCGAGTGTCAAATTGGTCCCCTTCTCTTTTAATCGTGTATTTGCAAGTCTCAGACCGTGTATCCTGGTATTCATTACTCCTCTGCCATTGGYGTTGGCATGATGTATCACACTGAGCCGTGCAGGGACAGGTCCTTTCCCATCCTTTTTGTTGTTCTGTCTCCTGCTTTGTGTCTTGGTGCCAGCCCCCTCCTCTTGCTCTATTTTGTCCATTTTATTCTGAGGCTTCTTGGAGCATGTTTCTCCCCCTCGTATTTTCCTGGCTTCCTCACTTGTCCAGGGCTCCCAGAAAAGCACAGCCTTCCCGCGTTTGCTCTGTGCTAGGTGCTGGCTGYTCTCCAGCATCCAGTTCTGCAGGAGAGGAACAGGAAATCACTTTGCTCTTCTCTGCTCTTGAGCTGTTAACCATCTCTCCCCTGAAAGAACAGGGGAAATTTGGAGTGATTTGGTGTYTTAACTCTCATTTCTTCTAAAAATYGKTCTGATCTTGAACACCAGATGGTCTTGGTTGAGTTTGAGTCACCTTAATGATAGATTTAGGAACTGTGGAATGAGTGTTTCACAAAAAGGAGTAACTGTGCCCTAAATAGAAGGAGGTGAAGGAGATCTTCTGGGTGTGTGTTTCTTCCAGTGAAAGAAGCACTTTCAGCAGCAMTGAGATACCTGGTATATCTCCATTGGGAGTGTCTAATGGGTTGGTAGGAAGGCATTCTGCAGTGAAAGATGCTCCCGCCAATAGCTACTTGTTCCCACAATGTTTATTCCAGGGATCCCATTGCAGGAATGTGTGGCTACATCCCGTGAGCAGACGGGGGAATGGAGCCAGCCCAGGAAAGGACATGGTGTCGAGGTTTGTGGTGGAGGCACTCGAGTTACCTTCCCAGGTGATGGCATAGCCAGAGATTTTGGCTTTCCATTCTTTCTGGAGGCTTTCAGGAAGGAACACATCTATCAATGGCCAGTGATTGGCACGTTATCACCCTTTTTAGTTAGAAGAGACTATTCCAACTTGTTTTCTTCTGTTTTCTTTTTTCTTCTGTAGTCCTACAGAACGCACCTCAGCAATGCAAGTTACAGGTGTCTTTTGGTGCTTATTGTGATAAATCCTTGAGCTCCCCTCTTGGTTTGTGATATCCTTTTTGGTAGAATTAAGTTCGTGCATGAGATGACTCTTTACCTTTTGTAAGTATATATAAACTTAAGAAAATATAAAGTGTCTATACAGGAAACAAAAAGCCTGTGTTTTCCCAAGAATATCARGTCTTTAATTGCATAAATAAGATGCTGACTTAAGCAAATGTTCCGTTTCATATTAAAGTGAGGGATTCACGAAGGCTGGGATTTGCATAATTTAATTTTTTGCACAAAACATACGGAGAATCAATAGAAAGCTTCACAACCATACTATAGTTGCCATGTGAATATTCTTTGATGGTTTGAGCTGAGAGAGTACAAAGGGTTTTTACAGTTTGTTCTAAGTGCTATGCACTGACCCTTTCAACAAATACAGATTCTGGACGTAGTTTCTCTTTCCTTCTGATTTGCAAGGCAAGCAGAAGGGTTCAGTGAGCAGATACCTGCATGACCATCTTGCTTCTTAGAAGGTGTTTGGTTGGTAACCTCCTGGCTGTAGGAATCAGCTTACCTGGGAGAGAAAGGGGTATCTACAGGCATTTGCCCCCTCTTTATGAGTATGACCAGAAACAAGTTACTCTTGTCTCATGTTAACAAAATAATGAGGAACTTTGTTGTATTTCGCAGGGCATATGATTTTAAATGAGTAATTGGAATATTTTTTTCTGAAAGCCCTTACATCAACCTGAGTTATTTCTCTGTTTAGTTCCTTGGAACTTTGACTGTCCTTGGTATTGGAGGGTTTTTTGCAGAAGATCTGGGTCCCCACACTCCTCATCSATTATTTTTCTTGTTGATGTGAGTGGCAGTTGCCTCTCCTCCAGATAGAGATGCTGGGATAAATCAGAGAGATGCCTAAAAATCTTTGTAGCATAATCTGTTTTAATGTTTCTAGCTCACAGCCTGGAGTGAATTAGAGTTCAGAAAGCTGCCAAGAAATTTGGRAAACTCATTCGAATCAGAGGCTCGTAATTAATTGCACAATGTGCCTTTGCTTGTACAAGAGGARATCTGACATTGGCAAATCTGTAATGCCTTTCCTGAGGTTTCCAGACTCTCTGCCTACTCAGGGTTCCAAAAAAATGYAGAAATCAATGATCCATGTTGCAGAATGAATGTTGTTGTCCAATGGGTTAGACATATGTACAGCTTGGACTGCTTCTACTGCTGTGGCGTCAAGGGGGTGTCACCCAGAGAGTACCCCAAGTTTGGGGGAAAGCCAAATTCTGACTTTTCGGTGCTTTATATGCTGTAAAGGTCTGTAACGAGCTCTGCTTACAGCCCTCCTGTAATTGGCTTGAGAATAGATGGGAATATAATGCTCAGAGTGGATGCATGCAGGTAGCGGAGCTTGAGGGGGTTTTCCAAAGTTTTAATTAGAATTATTCAGCTAGTCCCTTACTGATCAAATAAGTGGTTTGAGATCAGTTTGACTCGAATTGCCACAGAGCCAGGTGGCRTGTACTTGCTCTTCGCATTCTGCATCTAAGGCTTTTTCCCTCTGTGTGTGTGTATGCATGTATTGTAACACAAAGCTCTTGAGCTGCAGTGCTCTGCAAAAGGTAGAATTCATTAGACTTTTTTTTTTCCCCTGACATCTTTGAGTTTGCACACCTCCAGCTTGGTTCAGTCAGATATATAGAAACARTAAACAAATTTGCATAGAAAAAAAAACCTGCTTCATGAAAGGTGTGCCTAAGCTAGTCCTTGTAAAGGCAAAAAAGTCATTAGCTGAATAAAGGAAAAAACAAAATGCGAAAAATCCTGGGCTGCAGAGTAGAATGCTTTTGTTTCTCTTTGGRTTGCTGYATGCMATTTGTTTTCTTTTGTGAGGTTTTMCCRGGTTTTATTCTTTCCTGACCCCTTGCTCGCACATCACAAGGCATTGGAGTTGCCCACTGGATATTTGTGCGACTTACGCAACCCTCCTGTGGCTGGAGGGCAGCGCCGYGTGGCCGCTCTGCTCCAGCGAGTCGCACGACGCGGAGCTGCTCCAGCCGCGCTGGTGTTGAGAGTGTTAGTGCTGCGGCAGGGCGCACAGGGCGTTTCACAGAGTGATTGAGGTCRGAGGAACCTCTGGAGATCATCKAGTCCAACCCTCTGCWCCAGCAGGGACACTCMGCAYGTGGGGCACAGGGTGRCATCCACGTGGGTTTGGAACATSTCCAGAGAAGGAGCCTCCATAGCCTCTCTGGGCAGCCTGTTCCAGAGCTCTGTCACCCTCACAGKAAAGAAGTTCTTCCTTGYATGGAGATGGAACTGTCTGGGTTGGAATTTCTACATATTGCTCCTTGTTCTGTCACTGACCACCACTGAGAAGAGGTTGGCCCTATCCTCCCTACATTCTTCTCTTGKGTACTTAGACRTATTGACCAGATCTCTCAGTTTGTTTTCATTCYGTCCCAAGTGGAATTCCCCCATGTGGCAATTTTAAGATGAATGCACTTCTGGCAATGAGGATGTAACGTGGTACAGCTGCATGACACAGCCTTGCATCTGTGTTATTAAATATCTGGAAAATACTTTTGTAGTATTACCTTTTTTTTGTAATTATTACAATAAACTTGCACCATTTTTAGGATCTAGACCAAGAAAAAGGGATGATATGTCATAGTTTGTACTTATTTGCTGGGGTACATTGAAATAACCTTATGGAAATATCTGGAGTTAGGCAGACTTTGTGCCAGATAYGGGCAGCAGTGAGTCCTGTGTAATATGATGCAACTTGGATGGTGGGTTTTCATGGCTAAAACAAACACAATTAACATAAATTTTTGTCTCTTGCCTTTACGTTTAAGCAGTGCCAAACTGRTAGTCCCTGCTTGGCTAAGATTTAGAGTTTGCAGCTTAAAAYCCAGGAGTTAAGTCCCATTTTTTTCTGATGATTCCTTCTCCTTCTGTTGGCAGCTCTGACCGAAGGTTATGTGGGCTCCCTGCACGACAGCAGACATGGCAGCTCGGTGCAGATCCGGAGGCGCAAGGCTTCGGGGGATCCTTACTGGGCGTACTCAGGTGAGCTCCCRCCTCGAGGCCTGCTGTGAAATGTGAAGTACCTCCCAAGTCAAAACGGTTCAAGTTTTATTGCTCAGAAATAGGATTTTGGATTAGTTTTACAGCTTATTTTTGTCTGCCTACTTCCTTGCAAACTGTTTCACTCCCAGGTTCTTACCTGGAAGCAGCCGTGTGCCAAACCCCTCTAGACAACAGCTTTGTAAAACATTCTTTGCTTGAATTTAAGTTTCCACATTTGGCTTTACTTAGGCTTGCACTTAAATTTGTGCTCTTTTCCCCTTCTCCTTAAGTCCAACAATAAATCCTGTCCCTGTTTCCCTGCCGTTCAGGCCGCAGTTTCCGTGGTTGCTCCTGTTTTCCACCTTGGCTGTCGGCACGCACATCCTTTGCTTTCTTGCATCCCTGACAGTTACCTGCGGGGTTTCCCTTATTATTCTCCTGCTTCTCTGCAGCTTTTTTTTTAGTACTTTGGCACTTCCAACAAAACCCGTATTATCTCAGAAGCTTTTTCTTTGCCTTCTGTCTCTAATCAGTAGCTTCCCATGCTTGCTGTTTGCCTCTGAGCCTTCTAGGAAAACTCAGAAGAATCCAGACCACAAATTACTAGAAACTTTGCAATTAATGTTTTGTGAATAACTCTTTTTCCACTCTGTTGTAATGATAACTGAGATGTATCAGTGCAGTATCACAGCRTGTTGAGAAACCAAGATGTGATGGTGTTTCTTGTAAGTACCTTTCAGAAAAAGTGATTTCTCTGCACAGTTTTAAAATGCCACAAATCAAAAYGTACTTCAGAGCTCTGCCTTAGCTATACAGTCCATGGCTTAATACAGGTTTAGAAAATTCCAGGTCTGTGTTTGAAGCTTTCAAGAAACTGGAAATCATGTTGGTAAGGATGTTGACTCTGTGCAAAAAAAAAAAAATCTGGCGTCTAGCAAGAATCTGTGAAGATTTCATGTGTCAGAATGACCTTATGCATGCTTTTTGGAAGAACTGTGATAGATTTCAAATATTTGGTGCTCATCCAAGAGAAATGTCATGCAGGCCTACTCTTATCTGAAGGAAAAATATTACATGTAGGGAGTCTGGATAGTGATATTAGATAAACAAGCAAATGTCAAATTTTGACTGCCAACATCCGTCTCTTATGCAGATCATGCATTTCATTGGAAATAAATGAATATAGGTGAACATAAAATTTTTGCCTATATACAAAGTAGCAGATGTCGGATTTTCAGAATACAAAATGTCTCCCTTGAAGATGAGGTCATGCAAGCAAAATTACTTAGCAGTGTACGTCAGAGGATATTTTTTAGTTGAACTTTGAGATTAGTAACAGGTGGGAAAGTATTGTCACAAGCTTGTATTTCCATATTCTTTACTTTAAGCCCCCMAACTGAGTAGAAAAGTGAATCGAAGTAAAATCTGTATGTTGTAATTAATGGTCTGTTCCTATCTGCTGCTCTCTAAAATATTGCAATTTAAGTGGCCCTTGGCAGKTTTTTTTTCTGGTTACTGAAAAATATATTTGGAATATTCATTGCAAGTTGTTAAAGGAAAATATCTGAAAAAAAATACTCAGATTAGTTTGTCATATGTCTAAATGTCAAAACTTTTTGCTTGAGTTATTAGACTTATTTTTTAACTAGTCCAGTACTTTTTTAACTTGTCTCTGCATATGACAGTCTTCCTAATTCTATTTTTGATGGTTTAGTTTTTCCTCTGAGTAATACTGCTTGTTCACCCCTCCAAAAAAAGGCTTTTACCACCCACTAATCCTTTCAGATTTATGTCAAAATAAAAAGTATAGCCCCGATATGTAATTATACCTTACCTATTGTTTTTTTTCCTGCTTCTGTTTTTGGACAAATCCCCTGCTCCTATGAGGAACATAGCCGGTCTGTGAGTTTCTCCTTCTCACTCCACTGGAGAACAGACAGCAACCTCTCAGTAGTCAATCACATGCCACTCTACCTAATTAGTGTTATCTAATTAGAACCTTTTTGTCATTGTTGCTCAGAAAAGGAGTAAATTAGGAAATGGAAAAGGCAGAAATGATGTATTTACCRGAACTTGTCAGGAAAGCAGAAGAGGGTATCATAGCATGTTCTCGCAGCGCGTTGYCAGGCTCGTGGTTGCACAGGATAGCCTGAAGTGCCGCTCCCGGAGGAGGATGGCTCGCTGGGYGCCCAGCATTCCCACTGCACAGCACAGTGGCCACGGCTTTGGTGACATGGGACACGGGTGCGAGGAAGCACTGCGGATACTGCATGTCCTGCCCGGACAGGTTGTGTGTCCAGCGGCTGAGCTACCCAGGAAGAGCCTGGAGACATGAGTGCTCCTGGAGCTGCTGTCTGCTTGGCTGCTGCCCTGTCCTATTCCCGGATATTCGGGCCAGTTCTCCTGTTACTTGTACAACTGGCCCAGCCTCAGCACTTACGGGTAGGGGAGAACATTGTGCTAGAAGGTACACTGTAAATTTTCTTCTCCTTAGGTAATTTGCCAACTACAGTAAATAAGACCCATCCTCGAGGCTTTGTCTTCCCCCAGGATATATCAGTCCTATATGGGACTTGTGGAATAATTCCACTACCCACCCTTGGAAACACTGCTCTTGCCCCATGGTGTGGATGGAGAATGGTCTAGGAACTGGCCTGAAGTTCTGGAGATGAACCTTCCTGGCTTTACAGGAAATTGATGGTGCAAGTATRTTTGCCCTCCTGTTTGAAAACGTGATGTTACTTTCTCAAACACAAGTTCAGAAAGGATAAACTTCAATTACTGATTAGAAATCAAAGCCTTGAGGTCTACAATGGCTTGTATGAAGACACCTAAATGTGCTGTGTCCCCAGAGACACGATCCCTCTCAACTGCAGTGCCTTGGGCATGCCCTGTGCCAAGCGCTGAGGTCTGTGCTGTGGTGATCGCCCTTCCTTCACTGGGCAATTTTAAAGGACAGCAATTTTAAGCTTTATAAAATAAGCCCGTTGTCTCTAGACATGACTCCGACTATAACATTTACTCCAGCTGAGAAATAAAACCTGGGATTTGAGCAGAAAATAAAGACTAGATAATTAAATGAGGAAAGAAATCAAGGCCTGTTTTAAATGGGTTCTGTCAAAAAGACAGAGGGAAACACAATCAGCCTTTCCGAGGAAACTTTGTTAAGTCTAGGCTAGTAGCTCTTTAAACCACATTCAGGAATGAGCAAAGAACACTGCAAAAGAGAGCAACTTGTCTTTTGACAGCGGAGTGAGTGGACAGGGAAGCCTCCTGGATGCTCTTGTTCAGRATTTCTGATGGAAAGTTCCAACTAATCCCTCTTCCAGGGGGATTTCTCGATGTGCATGTATATATGTGTAACTTTGGCCAAGGATTGTGTTTTATGATTTGCCTGAGACGTGCCAAATAGCGCCTGGCTGTGTCATCTGCAGCTGATGAGAATGTAGACTGGGAGCAAGAGCTAGGTGTGGATCCTGGATGTGTTTCAGGGTAGTCCCGTTAGACTTTTCAATATATTTTTTTCAGTGAGATCAACCGTACTGAATGAAGAGCAAGTGAAATGTATTTTGCACATCTTTAATTCTTTGTAGAATGCTGCATGTTACTCATATCTGTAATAGTGACAAGTAGCAACTCAGGTGCTTTCTCACAGATCTGGAAACATTTTTGTGAATATGTTTCTTCAATCTAAAAAGAAATCCTCCAGCAAGAGACAGTCAAAGCGCCTGCCAGGTCGAGGGCTTTCTGCCTGGCCCCCTYGAGCAGTGTATGGTGTTTCACACAGCAATAATATTCTGGCTTTAAACAAACCTCTCAGCATGTTGCCTCTGTGAGTACAGAAAGCAGTTTGCCAGTGACCTCATCAGCCCCTGTTTTAYCATGCAATAGGCCTAAAATTGGCAAGTGAGAGGGTCAGGAGTTTTGGATGAGATTCTGGGATATGTCTTGACTCAGATGCTTGCATCTGAAGCAGCAGCAGTTCTAAAAGGCTTACCTATATCCACCTAAACATATATCGTCTTTTTCATCCTCTTCCTTTTTTTCCCCTCTGTAAAGCTATTATGAAAAGCTGGTAGTAGAACTGTTGTGTGAGGTCGTAGGAAACAGAAGGGGCTGTGGGGAAACATTGCTCCTTCCTCTGCTATGCAGATTGGGAAATTCCTCTTGGAGTCTTTGGCCATCACTAAGGATGTGATCATTCTTTTCTTTTCTTTTTCCCTCTGCAGTATTTGTGAGGTGAGCAGGGCTGAGGGGGGGTTCCCTGCTGCCCTGGGGTGGGGTGTGGTGGGAGATGGTGCTTTCCTGGCTGGAGTTTCCAGGTCGAGCTGTGACACCGGTCCTGGAGCTCTGCTGCTCTCCGGCAGGCTGCTCGACCCCTGCCCCTTGGCCTGACTCATGGTGGCCTCATGCAAGGAACACTCCCTCTGAGTAATCAAAACCACTTGGACTTGGGGAATAAAAGAGAGAGGCATTGGCGGGGATGTGTGCATGGGCTTTTCAAGCTTATTTAACTATCTGTTTGTAAAGAGAACCTTGTGCAGGAAACACAGTTTCCTTTTCTTCCTCACATATTTAACCTTGTAGTATATTTCAGGCATCCTCTTTTATTTTTTTCCTTCTTTGTACCTTTGATATCTCTCATTTACTGTGTAAAATTATTAGCACTACTTAGGATGCTTCTGGGCTTTTTGTGTGCTTGYTTTGACTGATGTTCTTTCTCTCTAAGATGTTAGATCTCTTCTCTGTGTGAAACTGCAACTGTTGGGAATGTAAGTAGAAGCTAATAGAAGAAAAATAGGCTCCACGAGAGTAGGGATGACCCTGTGAGTGGAAGAAAAGTCCATTAAGAACAGGAACTGTGGTCACACTGTTATGCTAGTGGCCACTATCAGCCTGTGAATGCTTTGTCCTACAACACTTAGGCAGTTATTGCTGTCCTTTAAGATGCTATTATTTAAAATATAACCAGCGGTGAATATAAGAATCGAGCTTTCTTTTTGAAAGCAATTGCTGGCATTAAAACAGGAAAGATCAGTAAAGGTTATTTCCTGAGAGAATAGCAAATGGTGTTAACTGTGATGAAATSTAACTCGGTGATGTCCTTTGTAAATGTGTGAATTTCTATCTCTCTGCATAGATTGTCCTCATTAGATAAGCTGCTAATGTGAATTGGACAGGAAATAATCGGTGCACAGTTAGGAGAGCATCAAGACTTATTGAACCGAGAGGTAACTAATGGCCTGGTTGCCTTGGTCAGTATTTCATTCTTTTTCTGTTGCTCTGAATTATAAATTGGAATATTGACCAAAACTCTGGCACATGACGTGCAGTTTTCACACCATAAGTGTGTGCATCTCCGGTCAATACCGGATGGTCAGAATAAGCAGATTTCAGCCATCTATTTCCTCATATTTTAAGCTGGTATTCTAAAGGGGACCGAAGTTGCAAGAGACCCAGGAGAAGTCTTCCCATTAATATCTGATCAGGTAAATAGTAAATTGAGCTGTGAATATTTTATCTGCATTCACCAGAGACCGATGGTTGTCTTCACTGAACCTTGCTGAAATCACCTGCAACACATACATTTCCCTGGKCCATCTTAGTATGACAGTTGTTGCAGAAATCCCTGCTGCGGTCCTTCATAAGAAACCCATAGCTGGAGCATGAACCTTGGTTTTTAACGTGTGCGGCTAGAGTAAGTGGCATACGACCAAGCTGTCTCAAACAAGAAATACTCATTATATCTACTGAGATATAGGATGAGATGCAATGTCAGCCAGGTGCTGGGGAGCTGGTGAGGTGGTGGTACGTCCATAGAGTGTAACCCGTCCTGCAGCAGCAAACGGGAGAACTCCCTTGTGCTCTGGCTGTGCTCACGCCACGCTGAAGCTCTTGCTYCCCTTGGTGCTCATGAGGAGAGGGAAGGAGGAGGTTTGGGTGGGACAGCTTGAGTAAGAAGTTTTTTTCCTACTCAAGGCACTGAACAGTTGGGTCTAATTTACAGGGTTTTTATTAAAGACTGGACGTGCCCAGAGATTTGGATGGGGATGCTTTTAACTGTCGAATTAAATAAATATGAAATCCTGCAATGGAGTGCAGAGCTGTGCATATAAATTACATCTTTAAATATCACTTGAATGATTTTCTGGAAATGTTTTTAACTGTCCTCTGAACCTATGAGGGTCACCTGRGTAGCTTCCCAAATGGAGAAGGTACTGGAATGATTTATTCAAGAGGTGTGTTGCTCTGTGGTSTAAAGGTCATGTCAAGCTCTGCTGTGAACCTGAGTATCAGGCCCCTGTTTKGTAGAGCTGTGGCAAATGGGGTTTAATTCAGTTGAACCCTGAATGACTGTATCCCAGATAGATGTGTGTAACCATTCCTATCTCCTAGTACAGCATGGCTGTGTAATGAGAAGGGCTGCAGATGTCTCATAAATGTTGTTACACTATGTTTGCTTTACACTGCTGCAGGATTGCAGTGTTGCAGGCCGGTTCTCAGAAGCACATATAACCTAGCATAGCCATATAGTATAGCACATAACCTGCCTAATGTAGCTGCTGTGCAGTAGCTTCATGTTCCCATGAAGCTGCTGGTGGCACARGGAAACTGATGCTGTGTCTAGGATTACCCATGTGTGACCGAGCAGAGGGCTTGAACCAAGGCCCTTCTGTTGGCCAGGCCTTCTTTTACTTGGCTGTAATTAGAACATTCTGGCCAACTTGGAAGTTATGTTGCTACTGTAAATATCAGGAGGAGTTGCTTTGCTGGGGGCTTTTCTGCTTGTCACACAGTTTGGAGATTTTTCTTTTTCTTTTGAGCTGTCTTGGTGTATAAATTTGCTGATAATCAAACAAAGGAGTAGCCTTGTGTTTGGGAACCTAAAGGTGACCAGTTCAGGTGAAGTGGACTGCAGCTTCCTGCTGCTTTCCCATGTGGAGTGCTGAGAAAAGTCTCTTGTCTCCTTCCCGACTCACCTGCAAATAACTTAAAGCTGTAGCTGAGGTGGGGAGTGTCCCTTAATTACTCTTCATCCCATGCTTTGTACCTTGCTGGATCAGGACCTCAGATGACTGGTTTGGTTTTGCATTTTTGTTTGCATTTAATATCTTCTGGTCTTGGAATGCTGTGGCGCCACTCCCACATGTCATACTCCCATATGAACCAAATGGTAAATGCAGAAGCGAGCGTTATGTGATCTGCTTTGCGTTGGTGAGGGTATTTCTCAAGCACAGAAATAAGATTTACCCCGAGGTAACTGCTACAATGGAGCCATGGAGGGTTTAGATCACTTTATATTCAGCTTCTCGTGTCATCTTTGCTCCAGAAGTGTGGTGTTGTGCCTGAGGCTGCTGGGCTCGGGTCWCTTGTTGAAACTGGCTGCCTCCCTTGGGGTAAGAAAAGCTATTTTAYGTTCTGGATACTAATCTGCTCCTAACCAGAGGTGACATTAATTTCTTCAGATAGATTTCAACTTGAAGGTTTCTGTGGTGCTTCAGATCTTATTTTTAATTTATATTTCTGTTGCTGGAGACAAAATTGAGACCTTTATTTGCATGATACCATATTAACGCATAGGTACACAAGGCTGGCCTCTAAGGAAGAGGTCCTGACTGTGTTGGAGATAGGTTTGCACAGGGAGAATCTTTAGTGACTTTTGAAAGCAGGCATCAGTGTATGTTATCCAGATACGGTTCCTATTGCAGTCGGACTGTGCAGATGCCCTCAGGCCTTGATGCCCTCAGGCCTTCATTCCCTCACCAAAAAAACACCCAGAAAAGTGGCCCCTGCCTTTTAAGTTTGTAGAGGCAATATTAAAGCTGAGATGCAGCTTGTCTTCAATGCACAAATGGCTGCAGTCAGGTGTGATGAGGATACTGAGGATACAGGTACTAAGAACCTTTCCTTTCTCTGTGCCGTTGAAAACCGACCACATGGCTCTCCTTACCTAAATGCTTTATGTTGATATTGTATTCTTGTGGAAAATCTGTCTAATAAACTTKGAGCTTCTTCTGAAGCCTTCCACAGTGCTGCTTGCCACCATTGCTTGCATTGACTATTGAACTTCTCACAACTGGCAGGAACGCAGTATATTCAAGATGTTCTCATATTTGGTCAAAACAGCGGGGAAGGAAGTGAGCTCGGTAGACCTAAGGCACACAGAAAGCTCTAGTGCATAAGCCTGTTTCCATGGGAAACTGGGCTAATCCGTGATGGGCCCCTGTTCAAAACTGCATGCTCATCTGAGTAGCTTTTCTGGGTACGTGGCGGTTGGGTCCTCGGCCTCTGCACGAAAACTCCTGCAATTTTAACAGATGGATCATTTCAGACCRGAAAATTTCTGGGTAGCTCAAATGATCAAAAGATTAGTGACAACTCTGTCCCGTTGTCTGAAGTGAAGTATAAATACTCAAGGAAAGTGTCCAAGCCTCTGCAACCTTTCCATTGGAGGCCATGGTTCACATCATGTGGGCCWAGGAATGGACGGTGTACAGGGACCTGTGGAAGAGTGTGTGGTAGAAAACCATCTGTTTGGCGTCAAGCAAAAACCTTAAATTAAGGAAGGTGGAAGTGGTGTTGTCTTATCACGTAATTAATCATTGCATTTTATAATTTTTTTAATAAACTGTATAGTGCAGAGTACTGTAAACACACTTTCAGTTTTTTTAGCCAAGTGATATTGGAGAGCGTAATAAAAAGTAACTGCTGGGAAAGTAATTTTGCTGAGTTATGCTGTTTTTGAAAATGTATAATACTCGACAGGCTTTTAAGTGATACTGGGCATATTTAACATTTTTCGATGTTAATTTCCTGGCATATGGACATCTCAACTTATTAAAATAAATAAGTACTTTCAAATTTAATGAAATGATGGAGGAAATGGCCTTTTTTCACATTCATGTCTGCTTTGCTGGATAATTTAATGTTTTAAAATGTAAGTTCATATTAAACTTTAAAATTCATATATTGGTTTTTGGAATTTTGTAATAAAAAGATTTTGCTGTAGATGAGAGATGTACGAATTAGAGCGCATGATAACTCGATTAAAGAMGACTAGCTGGTGATATCTTCTGTACAAAATGCGAGTTGCAAGTCCTACTGGATCTTGCAAAGACCATCGTTTGTGTGGTCTTTTAGAATGACTTTTTCTTGAGTTGTTGCTGTGTCAGATTCATGAATTGCCTCAATGTATCTGAGTGCAGTTATGTCTGTGGAAGTCTACTCTGTTGTTTACTTTTTTCTTTCTTTATTTTCCCCCTTCTGCCCRGTGTTGCATCTTAATGTCTCTTGAGCTTAGACTTTAAGCTCCTTGGGGCAGCCGAGGTCACTTGTTTATGCTGGCTAACAAAAGGGTCTTTATCTCTTTCCTTACACTAGATTTGTGTATTTGCTTTCAAGGTCTTTACATCCAGTCAGAAGGATTTCCTTATATCCTTAGGTGGTACTGCGTTATTAATAAGTATTAGAAATGCACTTTGGTACTCTTTTTTGWATTGAGGGAGAGTAAGAATTCCCTGGAGGGTAAGTAAAGCTTGGTTTAATTGGCTGGAAATAAATATTTGAGTCCTAAATATTTAATGGAAATCACCGTGTTTGAATGTAGGGATGGGTAGATGACGGAAGTGAGCTCTGTGCCTTGCTTTCCTGCAGGGACTGCTTGCTCCCAGGCTGGAGCCAAGCGTGGCTTTATTTCATTTCAAGACAGACAGGAAACTGAAGAACTTATTCTCGGGGAGAAAAATGGCAAGGGACTCGAATGAAAAACCTACTCAGCTGAAGCAGAGGTGACCAAGTTCACTGTGATTATATTGATTTTAAATTACTGTGTAGAGCTGGGACTAGACAATGTGCAGTCCTGCTCGGGATGAGGAGAAGGGAAGAAGTTGTGAATACTCTTCTCTTCTTCTCCCCCGAAGGCTTTGTGACTCAGCGCACTGATCAAAAACAAGCTCTTCCTTCTGATCTTCYYCCCGTGCATAGACAAGGACATTTCKGCATCCTCAGTGGAGGATGAAATGGTTTTTCCTGGGCAGCCCAGCCTTGCATCTTGGCTGCCTGGACCGGAGACGCCTGCAGTGCCCCGTTCAGCACGCGGCAGATGCCTTGAGTCTGTGTGCACCCCCAGCCCGATGCGAGATGACACTGATAGGAACTAGAGCATGTCTGAGCTGGATGCAGTTTTGGTGAAAAGCACTACGATTGCACTTATCACCGATTGTAACTCTGCTAGAATTAATAGCAATTAACAGCACCGATATATTCATTTACCAGAAGTTTTCTGGAAAAGTCATTACCATTTAACTTTAGACAGTTTGCACTCGTTTCACTGTTGATGAGAAAATTATTCAGTCTGTAAGAGTTAATGTTTTATTTTAAACCAGTCTTCTCTATTTTAGTATCTAGTGTGCCTTTTGGGAATAAGAACTAAGAGCAAATAAAGCTAATTGTGATAGAGATTTGATACATTCTAGTAATGAAACTCTTAGTTACCGTATGACTGAAAGAGCCCAGAAAAATTCCTTGTACCTGCACTAAATCCAGCAGAGTTGTGGAGCAAGATGTTCAGTGTCCTTGTTTGGTGTGATGAAARGAATGCCAGAGGCACTTGGAAGGGGAAGATGACTATTTCTGTGTTTTCTGTGTTTTTTTGGTTTGTTATTTTTTTTCCCCCCCACAGTAATCTGACATAGTGTATATGTCTGGGCCTATGCCAAGGAGCAATACAGCCTCCAAGTGAGACTCTATTACTGCGGTCCTAGATGATTAATTTTGTACCACACTGTGCGGGTCTGATTAGCTTGGAACACAGTAATGCCRTTTTAAACATCTTGAGCACATCTATGACTTCAGTTTTTGATGTGCTTCTTGACAGGGAAAAAATTTGTTTCTCACTGTCAGTTCTTCAGGCTTGGTTTAGGCCATAAAAATCACATTGAGCTCACTCTGCTTCCTGCACTCATTATGATTAATTTTGACTKTATGAATTTCTTAGACATTCTTTCAATAAAGTAACATTCTTTCAATAAAGTCAAAATACCAACTACTGAAGGAATATCAATTTCTTAGACACTCTTTCAATATTCTTGTCGTAGCTGGTGTCTTGCCACTTCTTCCTGTGAGGCAAGAGGGTTTTTTGCCCCTGCCTTGTTGCAAGAGTAAAAATGGGGTGAAGCTATCAAGAAAGTGGCCAACTGCCTTGGGGCTATATAGAAGGTAAAGAGGAAGTAGGGATGGATGGACCTTAAGTTAGTTGGTAGCTGTGCTCCTTTCCTTGAAGACTTCTGTAAATGTTAGCACATCCTTCTCAACCATCTGGGCTGTTGGGGTGGCAGGTGCTTCATGTCTTCTCTCCTCAGCTGGGTCTTCAGCTAGCTGGAGCAGAAAGTGCTCGTTTTTGCAGGGTGACAGTAGTTTATTAAACCTGCAGAGCCAGCAGGAAGATGGTACCTGGCTGCTAGGGTTGGATTGGGCAAGTGAGAAGCATTGGGGCCCTTCTGTCAGGAGAGCAAGGCTGCTTTTGCATTCACAACTCTAAGTCAAGAAGAAAAACGAGGACTGGAATCCTCTTCCTGTGTGATGCATGCAGACCATGTGTCATCTACATGGACACAGAAGAAGGCCTCTGCCGAAACGGGTGGTTTCAGATAAGTKGAGAGAAAGATCAGCCTTTCTGTAGGCCTCCTGGTGTTAATCAGAGTGCGCTGGGGTGGAGGCTCTTAGCAGAACCAGCTGGCATGACCTCAGTTTCCCACCACTTGGCAGCTCTGGTTTCTACTTCTCTTTTAGCTTAGGAGAGCTTCAGCTTCAGGAGGTAGACTTGGGTCTCATTATCTGTTCTTTTCAATCCCAAATTTCCTTGCCTCCACACATCCTTYTTCCTTGAACAGCCATAATAAGGCAGAGATTTCCAGCTGGTTATGGTGTTTAGTCTCTACTGCAAAAACTTTCTTCAATAATTGTGTCCTTTCTCTCCAGGACTTGCAACAGAATATATCGCTGACTTTTAGACATTAGATCCCATTATCTTGATGCAAAGACATTGTCTGCCTAAATGAAGGGCAAATTAATTTTAATCAATGAAATGATTCTAAATGCTGTTTCTGGATGGTTTTAAACCGAGATCCTGGAAGTGTCTGGCAGTGTCCTCTGATGTGCCTCTGATGGTGTTTCTCAAGTGAGCCACGCTCCTGGAGGCTGTCAGGGAAAACTTGCTTGTTAAATGAAATCAGCTCAAAAAAATTATTTTGTCTCACTGCTAGACTATATGTATATATATTTTGCAGCTTCCTGTCCTGGCTGCTTCCTGCTGTGATTTAAACTTGCACAGTGTGCCAGCGTCTGCTGACAGGGATTGTTTTACACTAGGCTGGGCTGTGGGTCCCTGTCTAGATGGGCACAGAGTATTTCACTCCCTCCGCTCTGCACAGATGGGCAAAGAACCAAAATCTGCACAGAAACTTTGCATGGACAGTGTGAAGATCTAGATATGCAGAGCGCGGACTTAAACAGTGCACAGATTGACCTGTCAAAGCGGGTCCAACTTCCTTGAGAGAAGGGGCGGATRGAGGAAGAAACATCTTCTGAGGGCAGCTGCCATTAGTGGATTTTATTATGTGCAGAATTCCAAGACAGTCAAASATTTTGATTTATGGGGTTACATTTATCTTTGAAATATGAAAGGGAGGATTTAGAGCAAGGTTACAGTTAGATTAATTAGTGTTGATAGAGTTGATATAGATATAATGCAACATTGCCTTGGTGGATGGAAGTCACCACATACCTAATGAAAATATGTTTACTTAGTTTTGTGTGCACCTTATCTCATTTCTTGTTATACAGGTGACTCATGAACAAACCTGTTTCAATGTAAAATGAGGTTGTGTTTTATGTTAATGCTTCAATGAAGACTTTTAGGATTTTATTTTTAGAAATGTTTAGTTATTTTATATATAGGAAATTTATTGTAAGTGGATTAAAATGGAGTTTGTACTTGGGTAGTCAATTTCTCTCCTAATACTTAGTGATCTGTGGGTTTTTTTCCCTGTGTCTGATAATTAAAGCAAAACCAACTGATGGAAAAGAGGCATATATGTTCCATAGCTTTAATATAGATTGAACTTGGTCTTCAAGAAATACCTTCAAGCKTAGAAGGTATTTCTGAGACTGTATAGAATAGATAAATTCTATAGATGTGAAGATTTCTCTACTTAATCCAAAATAATACCAATATCTTTTACAGAAAGTGATAATACAGAGGAAGTGTAGGACTTCATTTGCAGGGAGTTGATTTTGRAGGAATAAATGCTACTGGAGGACAGAATTTAGGAGAAATCTTAATAGAAATCTCCAATTAGTTGAATGGTTGCTTATCTGTGACAAGACATAGTAAATACTAGACAGTGGAAGTTGCRTGAGTACTTGCCAAGAAAAAGGTGAACTAAGATAAAACTTTCACACTGTACTGTAAATTAGAAAAGTTATTAAAATCAGAGTGTTTGGGTACCTCATTAAAATMATTGTCCAGCATCTATAGCTAGCAGCAATTATTACCCTCAGCTCCAATTTGGTAAGGAATGACTGCAGGATTCGTATCTTGTCTTCTTATTGGTAAAGATTGCCCTATGAAAATCATAAGCAAGCAAATCTATGCCTTTTACTGCTAAAATAAACGAAAAGGAACTGAAAGCTGCCAAGTAACATGTATGAAGTGTGATTCCTAAACCTTTTAATCGGATATTTCTTTTTCAAAAAAACAAATCTCATAGGAATTAATTTAATAGAGATTCCAAGCTATACTCTTAGTACTAGAGATGACCTGAATCTTGCATGATTAGTCATAGGTTGGAGGTTTAGGCAAAGTGCCATTAGCTCATTTTTAACCACAGAGGGAATTTACTGTTTAAAATATCTATACATAGTCTAAAATAGAAGAAAGACTGGCTAGCTTTGAAAYTAGATGCTGCTTCTGAAATATGCTAAGATAAAGGTTCTTCATCCATGGTCAGCAGTTTTCCAGGTGATCTACAAAAGCCTCTTTCATGACAACAGCAAAACATCTGGCAACTCTCGAGCAGTGACATTTCCTGCTGCTCCTAAGCACGGAGTTGGTCAGGGCTTGTCGTCATGTCTCTCGCAGAAAGCCAGTGTCAAATTGAAGCACTTCCCTTTGTGTGGCCTGTACTCTGCTTTTTTGCATCTTGGATTTCATTTTTCCATAGGGAATGGAGAAGGGCGATGGCTTAAGTTCAACAATAGTGGTAATGGTCTCACCTGATGAATAGGTGGGACCCTAGGCTTGGCATTACCTGTGATGTGACTGGGAACTGTAGCAGAGAAGGGACATTTTAATGGTAGTGAATGAAAGGATGCAAGACTGAAGGCATGATGTGAAGGGCCACTGGAGCAGATCTGTTGGATGGAAGTAGAGCATAGCTCTGTCTCTTACTGAATTTGGCTCATTTTGTCCCTGAATTGTTAATGTTTCTGCTTCGCATAGCAGTTAGGAGGGAAGTGTCCTGGGAGATGGTCCTGCACAGACCTCTACCATATGCTGCTTGTACCCTTACGTCTGCTGTATAAACCCAGAGAGGGATTGGAGTGTGTGGGATTTTTTTTTTTTTTCTTGTTGCTTGTTTTTCTTGTCTGGAAGAGCTGGAGAAAAAAATAAGAGTCCATTGACTTGGTGGCTAGTGACTGATCATTGCCTCTTGCTCCACAAGTACTGAATTGTTTCTGCATTCCCTGGGCTCTCCTGCTGTTTCTGCCCTCCATCTCTTTTCTTTTTTTTTCTTTTTTTTCTTCAAACCCTGTTTGAGATGAAAATGCAGCAGTCTGGCAAGAACGAGCACTGATACAGATCTGTCTAAGCGCCTTTCTCACTTCAAATTCAGTGATAGTTAAGACAGGATTATGAAGAAGCAAGAAAATGCAGCTCAGAAGTCCTGAAATCAAAGCAATTCAGTAAAACTAAGGTATTCTCAAACCTTTGTGCCAATTAACATTGGGCTGTGACAGCAGTGCTTTTTTTTTTTTCACTTCATAAAAATTCCAGCTCGCACTTATTCGGGTGGGTGGATTTAAGCAGGGGGAACCTATAAGACTTCTTTTTGATTAGCTTTCCTCAGGCGTTACGTCAGATCAAGCAGYGCTTGACGGTTGGATTTTTATCACTTCAAAGATGAAAATATTTAGCATGAGAGATTAGATGCCCGTGCTGATGCTGTTAACCGTGCTGAGGACACTTTTTTTCAGCCAGCTGCGTTGCTCAGGGGAGGCATGTGTTTCATGCTGCAGAATGCTACAAAACAGTCATGTCAGTTTGGGGAAAAAATACAAGTCTACTGACTCTTGGTTCAAATCCTACTTAGATGGAACAAATTCTGTGAACTCAAACTTTGCAGTCATTTTTAAGCAATCATGAAATGTAATTCATGTCAATAATTCTGTAGAACTATTCATGTGGATTACACTGCATAAATCCCATCAATAGACAGAGGATGAGGCCATGCTATATGGCATTATTTTTTTGTTATACTTACTGTATTTATTCTTTGTTTTTCAGGACAAGAAATAAAGATACTTTTACAAAATGCATTTTCTTGTATAARAACAAAAAGCAAAACAGAAAAACTCCAAAGATAGTGTCCTCCAACTAGCTGTTTATTGAAGATTAATGATGGTACCTTGGAGGTAGGAGCTTCCTCCCTGCCTAGCAGAAATGCAGCCAGCCCCCTTGTCAGCAGACCAAACATGTRGGACCTGCACGAGGTGGATCAGCCTGTGAAGTGAATCGTGTTAAACTTCCAGGAAAGTTTTAGATGGGCAGAACGTCATTACTAAAATTGAAATTGTCAGGCCACTGGGATTAATATCCCTGTACTTAGAAAAATTGCCATAGCGTCACTGACTACATGTAGTCATGACCTCACATCTATTTGGAGAGCTTTTAAAGGTCTCCTGCTGACCTTAAATACCCAATTTTAACGCTTCAAGCCCATTATTGCAGAGATGGGAACACAGGAGGGTCCATGCTGATGTCAATGATGAGATGTCTTAGTTCAAGGTTATGTAGATGTCGTGGTTCAAGGTTGCATCTCTGTCTGGCCAGTGGCTAGTGCTTGGGATTTTTTTCTTTGTGCTTTTGTTACTGCTATTGAAGACAAGCAGCACTRCCTGACTGCAGGCACGGAGCCTCCTCCGGAGGTGCCACGCTGCAGTGCTAAGGCTGCCGGAGGTGTCAGAGTGTGCAGAGTGAAATGTTGCATGGGGATTTTAAAGGCTGTTTTGCTCTGCTCTGTGCTAGCCCTCGCAGTGCCTCCTGGGGCACATCCTCCCCTGATGTAACAGTGCCTGGATGCATCACAGAGCCTGGCAGATGTGGAGCCTGGAGCATCCGCACAGCTGGGCTCTGTGGGCTGAGAGCTTCGCTTTGCCTTGTCCAGAGYTCCTGCAGAAGGTACCGGTCTGCGGCTGCTACTAGGCCACGTTATTCCTTAGCTATGGCATGTCCTTGCCCAGCAGTTGCTTTAGGAGGAGACTTTGAAAGTCTCTGTTCCTGTGCAAAAGGGCTGGGAAAATGAAAAACTCTTCTGCAAAGGTCAGTGAGAGCAGGTGCTGAGCTGACATTTATGCCTTTCAGAAGCTCCTCATGAGCTGCTGCTCTGTTACCTATGATGGAGAAGCTTCCTTGCATGACTGCAAGTCATTTTGCTTTATTGTTCTGTTTACTTGTCTATTTTTTTTCCTGGTTTTAGCACCTATTTGATTACTTCTCTGGGCAACGCTTGTTAGAGCCAGCTGTTCTGGTGGTTCAAACGTAGTTTTGAAGTTTCCTGGCAAAATTGTCTTTCAGTCTGACATTTCGCCTGCTTTTCTCAAGCCAGGGGTGAATGAAATTCTCCTGGAAAGTCGGCTGAGATTCTTTAGCTTTTCTGCTCTTTCTAAGAATTTAATCCAATAACCATTTCCAGTTACTATGTCAGGCTTTTAGATCAGACCTGAAGACTGCAATCTACTCGTTCAGATGTTTTTAAGAAACATCTTTCCTTGACAGCCCAAATACTGCAGGTAAGCTTGAGTCTGCCTCCTTAACATTTTTTTTTTCTGTCTCTGTATGCTCAGAAGAGAGGAAGGAAAATGCTGTTTTCCCCTTCCAGTCTCATAAGAAAGTAAMGATCCAGCTTCATCTTATTCTTCCTCCGCACTCCTACTTTTCACTTTAKTTCTTTCCCAGTTGGATCTGCTGGCGCTAAGTGTGTACTATGRTAACACATACCAGTGATTGCCCGGTTATTTTTATTTAAACCTGAGAACTTCTTGCAGAGCTTTGTGAACCCACATCGTAAGGCTTTGAGCAGGCATCATCACAACCCCTCTGTTGTAGATAGCCCCTGTGTGACTAGTTTCCCTTTGCTGTGACTTTTTGGCTGGAGAGAAATTTGGGAGTASTTGTTCATGTCCTACATCTGAATACAGGAACCAAAGGAAATATGAATGTGTGCATTTCCCCATTCTGGCTCTTTATCTATGTGATAGTTGTGGATAACGGGGGGGRAAAAAAGCAGGTCAGGAGCCTTATCTTAGCCTTATCTATGAGAAAAGACAGCTCTGCTTGCAAAATGGTCTGCTAGGATATCTGCCGGCAGACCACATGCACACTGGGGGAGAAATCAGTCCCCAGTTTGCTAATTTTATTCATGTGCTTCTTAGTTGCCCATTTAGCTTCCCCCAAGCGAAGGATGACTCCGTCCTCACTGAGGGCTGTTTTTCCTCAGTTATCAGAGCACAAAATAAAGCAGCTGTTTCTACCAGTTTCTCTCCTACTGTAAGGATCATTTAGTATGCAGGAGGTGGAAAACTTCACATGCACCATAAGAAATCATGTGAGTCTAATGATGCCATTTAACAGGCAATGTTTTTCTTGGCATAAATTAAGACCCCTTAGAAAAAAGGTTATAAAAATTGGAAGGAGCCGTGTTGTCTGAGGAAGATGCTGAGAAAAGAGAGAAGCGGATTGAGGAAGGCAATCTTGTGATTTTAGGGCCTGATAAATCTTGAGCTGAGCAAGAAATTTATGGTGCTGTGCAATGAAGCTCAAGAACTGTGGGAGTTTTGTCTTGTGCTTTGACCAGAGGTGAAGTCCTTGCGCTTAGAGAAAGACCTTAAGCGGAAGAGTCTGGTTTTAGCCCAGATTCCTGTGATTCCGGGGTATTTTCCAGAGAGGAAATTGCAGAGGATGCAGTGACTGCATTAAAAGTGCTCAGCCATTTAAAAGAGCAAGTGGGAAGAATTTCTATTTCTAATATAGTCATGCAAAACATATGCTCTGAACAGATTCATTAAAACAACCACCCACCTATACCTGATGCCTGAAGCTCCCAGGTGTACCTAGAGSCTGAATATGTAAGGGAAGTCCCTCAGAGTTTCCATTTTCTGCCTTTTTATAATTAAAAGCTATTCATTTAAAAGTTAAATTTAAAAKCTCTCTGATACTTCCATTATTTTAGTTAACCTTTTTTTTTTTTTTTTTTTCCACTGGACTGCCTAAGCTTTTACAAGATTTCCCACTGCTATGACATTTGATATCTTCCTTACAAAGTAATCAGGAAGGTATTTTTTTGTGCTCTTAGTGAGAATGCTAGGGAGTGACTGATTRCTTTTTAGGGGTAATATTCTAGAATCCTTTGCCAAAGGTTTTTGCATCAATTAGCTCTTGGTGTTAACAAACGGGTGCTATTACTTATCATTTGTCCTCAGAACTTGTAAAAAGATAATTGTTTACCTAGATGCCAATAGGACTTAAGCAAAGACTTGTTTAGGGATCCGAGGTTTCAACAGTAATCGATCTGATAAAAAGAATGGCTTTTCCCACGTGGATGTGTTTTTCCCTTTCTGGAAACATTCATTCCTCTTCAAGTGCTATTTGCTGAATGGAGAGAAACAACCATCAAATCTTTGCCCTCAGCAGAAGACTGCTGAAAACAGCTGGGACTTGCTCCCTGTATAACTTGCATCTTTAAATCCTTTGRATTGAAGATAGTCTGAAAGTGAAGCAGAAGGCAAGATTTTTGGTTTAGTCTGTCAGTGTTTTTTTCCCATCCTTGCCAGAGCAGTTCGTGCTTCACCTTCCTTGCCAATCTCTTGCATTTTTCATACAAAAGTTTTTCCCAACTTTCATGAGACTCCGCATGGACGTAGGTGTTGGCTGGTTTAGGCACAGAAAAAAAACTGGCAAGACATTCCTGCATTTGGCACTGGGATAATCATACTAATCTTCCACGTAGCCTTTTGAGGATGTCASAGTACCACGGTGGGAGTGGCTGTTGCTAAACAAGTGGCTTTGGTGACAGATGCAGGTGGGAAGCCTGAGAAGCCAAAGGGATGCRTAGCTGCATTTAAGTGCTATATTGGCAGATCCCTGTCTTAAATGGCAGTGCTGCTGCGTTCCTCTTACAACACCTGGTTCTAGATAAATGCCAGAAGAATATATTAGTTTATTTAGGAAATCAACTTGCTTATTGGTTTATTTAGTATGTAAATATAGGAGAAAAATTAATAAGTTGTGACTTATTGGTTGAGAGTAGCCCCTTTCCTCCCTCTGCACATAGTGGAAAAAAGTTGAGTTCAACAGATTTCTCCCTGATTTTTTTTAATATAGCGAACTTTATTTTTGAATTCTTCTAATATATTTAGAGTTTGTTTTGATTTAAATRTTGTCAGGAAAACTTAGCTTCCTCCTGTCAGTTCCTGTGATGTGATAGAGAACAGTTTAATAGTCTGAAAATGAATGAATTTAAAATTGGATAGTTGAAGGTCAGAACCCTATAGTGATAACTCAGCTAATGTAATATTCATACCTTGTTCCAAAGTAGTGCTATATATCAATATGTTGTTGCTGTCTCACATCATTATATAGGGTAGAAATGCATTTGTGTGCTGACAAATAGCCAAGAGGAAAAGAGAGAGGGTATTACGTACAGGCTATGTATAGGAAAAAWTGAGAGTGAGGCACTTAGAAGAACTGATAGGCTGTGAACCATTAATCTGTTCTGACTAAAGTAAACTATATTGTTTAAGCATTAACCTCTGTCAATACTTGCCAAGGCAGAATTGTCTGAGCCATCCTTCAGCTGATTCTGTGCACCAGAGTAGTGTGTGTGTGTCTGGGTTTTTTCTTYTTTCTTTTTTTGATAAATCACTGAACTAGGAAGGGGAAGATACCTGATTTATTTCTAACTGGGCTTAGTTTTTAGGTCAAAATGTACCTCGAGATAGGAAAACGATTGCTCCTTTCCAGGATGGACAGATGAGATCAAATGTGGCACCTGAAGTATAGGTACAGTAGCATTAAGGCTGAATTCTAGTCCTCTGGCCAACTACACATATCTCTTACAACAGCAACCTGGGTGGTTGGCAGAACCCTGGTGTGGTGGACCAGGGCTTGGCATCCCCTTCTTGGTACCCTCTTGAAATATTCAGGGTGACAGATTTACTCATGTTGAGTGTTACTATTTTTTTAGTTCTCTCTTTCCCCTGGGAGTTGAGAAGTGAACTTAGGAGGTCGTGAGACTTCTCTGAAATTTCCATCTACCTGTACCCTTGCCCCRATACAGTCCAACCTGTGTGACTGGAGTCATTGCCAAGCTAACAACATGACATCCCGCTCTCTACTGTCGTGACATAAAACAAGTCTCCCACTGCCTTGAGTCTTAAAGAGCTAATCTGGTGCCTGAATAGAGAAGGATTTAATTTAAGTGGCTTTCAAAAGCAAGGAATGTTTAACAAGACATATGGCAGAGATTGCTTTACAAAGGAGGGGATGCACTTGTATACAAAATGAGAACTGAAAAAAAGAAAATCTTCAAACTTGTTAGACAAATCAATTTATAAATCCAAGTGTTCTTTTTCTTTTCCTGCTACCAGATTTTTCAACAGTCAAGAAAATTAATCAAAAGTAGGCTTCCTTAAGAGAATAGCTAATAGATATTGATTTTTTTCCAAGTAGGTTTTATTTTGCAAGGTTTTGTAGCATATAAGCTCTTTGAACTCATGAAATGGGGGGGAGAAAGTTATTGGGGTATCTGACAGGTAGTTGGAATARTCATCAAATGGCTGTCACTAATTGTGTAGCAGTAAGGGAGGGGGGAGTTTTTTATGCTTTCATGCTATTACAGAGRTTAGTATGGAATTACGTTATTTGTATGAATATATTGAAAAAGTATTTGGATGTCCTATATTTTTGTGTACAGTTAGAGGAAGACTTTTTTTCATCRTAAAATGGATGCAGGCAACTACTTTGGAAACAACATTCAAAATTATAGTAGTCTCTGGAGGGTTATCTTCTGGATTTACGTAAACACATCTCTCCTTTTACAAAGCTATTTTCTTACACAGTTTAAGACTGAATTCAAATAGGAATGAGAATGTTAGATTTGTTAAAATGTTGGGTTTGGATTCTGGATAACCTGTAGAGAAGAAGTAAGAAGGTTTGTCCCAGACTCCTTGGTTTGACAGCTGAGTAATAACCCTGTCCATGTCATATGTCCTTTTACCCGAAGCYGTGGTCAAGGTGCATGTGCTATTCTAGCTGGCTTGGTGTTTTGGTTGACATTATAGAGCCTCCCATTTAGAGGTTGTTGTCTTGGTGTTCACTCATTTGGCCTTTGATTAACTGATGCTTATCGTGGGCTTTGGCAAGTCGTATGGTTTCAGGGGAGAGTGATTTGGGCTGGTTCGTGTCCACTTAGCTAGTAATGCCCAGTAATAAKTTAAAGAACTAAAGACAGGAGGTTTTTCAGAGTCATGTTTTAGAGGAAAGATGGGTATYGATAGGTATGYACTTTGTACCAGCAGGAGGAGAATSCTAGGAAAACAGGAAAATATTCACYTAAAGCAGGAACCCTTACAGCAAATCCCTTGTCCCACTTAACATGAGGGATGATAAATCCAGCTGCAGCCTGATCCATGATGCCAAGACAAGCTCTGCACCTCAGACTGCACTCTCATCCTCTGCAGCAGAGAGTAGCGTATTGGAAGAAATTCTTGTTGGCTGTTTCCATCAGGAGAGTATGGCAAACTGCTAGAYAATTCTTCAAGTCCTTAACTGATTCTTTTAAAAGGCATTTTTCTTTCTTAGARGAAGCTGAGAAATCACTGCTGTAAACCTGTCTGAGAGCAATGAGAGATAACAGATAATTTTCTTTTGCATAAAGCTTTAATGTTTTCTTTTTTCTTAAGTAAATAACACCTTTCTGAGCTGTATTTAAGTGTGCCAATTTCTTTTGGGTAAGAAGACTGTAAAGGTGTTAATTAAGAGTCAGCAAGCCAGTTATTAATTGTATTTTTACATTTTTGTCCTCTACTGGGGGGCTAAGGGAGAGAGGGATGGAAAAAAAAGTACTTCATTTGTAATATAGGTAYCTTTCTACCACAGAACCCAAGCCCAGCAAGATCGGGGAGGACATAAATGGCTTTCTATAAGGGCTTAAGGAGTTAGTGCTYGTGCACGGATGGCTGCTTGATAGATGTTCTGAAGAGTTGCCTTTACTGCCTTTCATTTAAGCGATCCGTGAACTAAAGTGTCCCCAAGTAGGATATGACACAACAACCTGTGACTTGCTCATTAAAGGCTCATATTAAGGCCTGCCTGAGAACTCTCTAATGCCAGATCACTGAGACCAYGGACCGTGGCAGTGCCTCTGGAGCTCCTATGATCCTTAATGGTAATGCCTCAATATCTGGCTCATGGGCAGAATATACAGCACTAGAACCCTGTGGGGYTGTTAGAGACTCTTCTTGGAGACCCCTTAAGGTGAATATTATTGATACAATGGGGTATAAAGTGCTTCCTATTCCTTGTGCCAGTAATCTTCATAAGGCGGAAGCAGAGCCAAGGGTTGAGAGATCTTGCTGTAGCACAGTAATGCTATATACATAATTATAACTTCCTGACAGCGAAGTATGGCCAACATAGGAAGTCCCTGAAATCCTTATCTCTGTTGACTTTGTATTGCTGCTACGTCAGTGCTTGGTGTGCCCGTAGATATGAATGTTCTGTGCTGGTCTGGTCTCTATCTCGAGAAAGAGTGGAATTAAGAAGGGTGCAAGGAGGGTAACTAAAACATGCCGATAAACAAATATTCATAGGAATAGTCMAAGACGTCCCTTTTAGCATCTCTGACCTAACAGAGTTTTGGTGCATCCTAAACAGCCTGTTCAGTTGCTTATGCTGAGAGACAGTGGTGGGTTAGCTGGGCCATTATCCTGACCTGGCAGGACATCCCCTCTGCCCATAGGGCCTGCTAAAGTGCCTGGTGTCTTGCTGCAATCCGGTCACAGGGAAATTTGTCCAAAGCTAAATGAAAAGGCACAGCAGGGAGTAACTTATGTTTGAACATTAGACTGCTTTGATCATCTATTTCATCTTGGTATTTTTGAGGGTATAGTTGTATGGTCAGCAAATGTGTCTGTAAATGTCACTTCATGCTGACAGAGCATAGAATATGGGCTGATTGTACTGATAGACCTTTCTCTGTGGGTAGATAAGGTAGAACTTGGATACGATGAGTTATTTCACTCAGAACAATGATATATAGCACTGTCTTAATAGAAAATGGTTTTGTGTACGGATGTGTTTTAAAGGAGTCTGTATTAAGGAGAGATTAAATATGAGTGCAGTGTAGACAGTGCTGTTATATACAGGAAGGCAACATGGTTTGTAGTATTCAGGTGTCAGCAGCAGCAAGAACAGTCATTTGCATGCACAAGGAAAGATACATTCCTCGGTGTCTGTGCGTGATTGAGAGATAGAGATATATATATATATTCCTTTCCTGTGCCGCTGGTGTTCATGCATATAAACCGTCCTGTTCACACACAAGAACTGTTGCAAGGTGGGTATTTGGAGATTTCAATGTGACTTGGACAAATCCCGAGCATCAGTGTGGATTGGGTGAGCCTTGGAAGGAACAAGCTGCATATGAGAACAGTAGATGCTAGCGATGACACTGCACTTAAATGAAGCCCCAGAAGGACAGGGATATGTCTGTTAACTGTGAGAACCAATACAGTGGCAAAAACTCTTGATATATGGAAAATCATACGGGGATTTAAAATATGCATCTAAACGGAATTTTGAAAAGCAGGATCTGTAGTCTAGATTTGCTGTTCTCAATGAGAAAGCTAATGAGAATGTATGCTGTGTTTCAGTATTTGGTGAAAATGTGTTGATTCAGGATCACTTCTCACTTTATATAGTCCTTCAGAGTTGACATTTTCTTAGCTTTTTGTGTTTTTGTTGCAGCTTTGAGCTCTTCTGGTTTGGGTCTGYATCTGTTTAGGTTAGACACACGTGTTGATGCTCCGGGGCTGCTGTTATTGCATGGTCATTGCTTTTGATTCCTTCCTGTTTTCTYGCAGGTGGTTGTGGCTTCCATTTTTGTTTGGTTTTAGTTGGTTAGAGGTTCTTGAGCTCTAGCTCTGTTTTATAGGCTGTGGGTCAAACCTTCAGCTGGGTAAAATCAATGCAATCAATATAGCTCTGCTGATACACATCAGCGCAGATGAGCCCTTGTGTAACATCAGCTCAGCAGAATCCTGCTTGAATCTTTGCTTTATTTCCCAGTTCAGCTTTWGGAAAGCAGTTATGGTCACAAAGCACTTGTTTTCTTTGTGCAAACCCTGTGTTTTTCAAAGGATAGAGCAAACAGAACTCAATTAAGAATGATAGCTTCCCATTAGGCATGTCAGAAATGTACCTTTCCGTATAAATAAATTAAAGCTTGGAATATTTTAGATGAAGGAGTCTACTTTTTTTTTCCCCCAAAATGACTRGTTATATTAGCTCACAAGTGCCATATTCTAGACGTTAGCCATTTGCCATTTYGTGACATTCTTTCAAACAACAATAGTAGCTGTTTATGTAGAGTATAATTAGGAAAAATATCTGATGCCTTTTTCCCTCTTGCCTTGGCACKGAATCCTACATTACATATGTGGGAGCAAGGAGAGCTAGCAGCACTTGGCCAGCCAATTTCTCAGAACATCAACCAGCAAATGTTCCTCCTGCAATTGGTGTTCCAGGGACCACGATTTAAAGGCACTGGCTTAAATTCCTGACCCGGCTGCCGCGGAAGAGGCAGCGATAAAGCTACCGATGGAGCTCGGCAATGGTGACTTTCAGTCGTCTTCTCTAACCTTTATATATGCTGCCTCTGTGTGTCAAGAGGCAGTAATACATCTTCCTAAAATAGATGGCTGCAGGACATGCTGGCAAATGGGTTGTCTGGGAACATAAGCAAAATTTTCAGGAGATAGGTGGTAACAAGTGTCATCGTGTCCCCTCTCCCTGTGCATCTGTGTGGGCAGTTAGAGCTCGCAGAGTCTCCAGGGATTTTGAGGTAGCTCTTCTTTTCTCAAGTATGCATTGTCTGCAAAGGAAGGTGTTAGGGCGGTAAGGGAGGATCTTTCAAAGCATGACAGTAATTATAATTTGTTTTTGATGAAAGCCTCTTCACTGCTGGGTGGATACYGCACATGGTTCCTATGTAGAGCACACCCACGGCCTCTTCCTTTCCCTGGTAGGAAAGGCTTAAAACAAAGAAGGGAAGAGCATTGATTAGCAGGAAATTACAACACGCAATGAAGGAACAGCAGAGGAATGCTGTGTTACAAACAGGTCTGTCTGTCTGACCCAAGGTGCCGAGTTGAGGATCGTAGTGTAGAACTGGGTCCCTCATCTATGGGTGCTGCTGGAGTACTAGGCRAGTTTAGCAGGTCTCGTCTGACAGGGGCTGTATGTTGTGCCAGATGAGGTGAAGCTGGTGTGAAAGAAGAAGAAAAGAGTCCCGAAGTTTGGAGGATCTGAAAGAGGGAGACAGCATAACTTTAAATATTTATGTTCTGCATTGATTAAACGCTGGGTTTTCTCCCTTGCAGTATCTTCYGAAGTCCTTGACAAGAACCAAGGTCATTATTTTCTCAAAATATTGTAGTGTTGTTGAGTGCCTCTTCATGCACTTCTCCCATGCAAACAGAAATCTCAGTGGGACAATAACATGTCCTTTATTACGACCTCCCCTTCTGTCTCAGACTGGCCTGTTGTCAAGTTTCTTCTTTAAAGGGCTGTCTTTGGCATTTCATGGACTCAAGGCTGTGCTCTCACCATACCTCCCTGAAGCAGGACAGTTACACCATTGCTCAACAGCTTGTGAAGGGAGGATTTTTTTGGCTTTTAGGGTTTATAAAAAGCAGCCCGCTCTGTTATATAGTTACACAAAAGCCAATGTGATGTTTTATTGAATGGTTATGGACATACTGTATTCGCTGAAGGCTACTGCTTATTCTAAAGTTGCAAAGTCAGCTAGTAGCCCTTTCTCAGCTCTTCATTGAAATCYAAGTCTTTTGTGTATTTTGGTAACTAATGTGCAAATAAAAATAGGTGCTTAAGTACTGTAAGGATGTAAGCCTCTCCCCCCCCCAACCACCATTCTAGGACATTTTTCTCTTCCTTGATGRCTCTTAGCATTTGATTACTTTTTCACAAGTCTTTTATTTGGAGGAATAGATTTGTTTACATATTTAAAAATACTCTTTAGACCTCTTTCTAAAGAGGTGCCGAAGTGTTGTATTACAGAGCTGCCAAGGTTCTTCCTGCAGCTTGTAGTCACTTGTTAATGACTTTGCCTTGATCAATACTTCCTCARGAGGAGACATTCAGATATTCCCAGAGTCACCTTAAAAGATCTCCGGCAGATAAATAATTAAATGACCTGCTGGCTGCCTTCCTGTGTGCAGAGAACTTCTGGCAGATACCTAATGGTTTGATTTCAAAATCAAAACCTGCCAAGCTTTTGAAAAAGGTAGTTGTTTCTGTTTGAAGAATCTCCTTGCCTGTAACAAATTACTGAGTCAACTGTTGTTGAGTGAAAGGGGAGATAGTTTTTAAAAACTTTGTGTATGTTCTTAAAAAAAAAAAAAAGTGTAGAATRTAGAAGGGAAATKGAATAGGGAAGGGAAACAACTGAAAACTAATAGGTAAAATCTAAACTTGGCAGGCTGCCCCGACCTGGAATTGCTTAGATGTTTGTTTAGCTTTACTGGTATGAGTTGTGTTGACTGCAAGATGCATGTGCATACTTCTTTGAAAGATAAGACATTTGGAACATGCATCCTTATTTCCTTTCTTCCCTGAGAAGAGTTTCATATGGGAGTAGAGAAGTCTGAGTGTCTCCTGCAGGTCMTTTTGACCAGTGCATCTTGTGTGCTGACTATTCTGAACTTACTAGAAGTGACTTGAGCGGGGTGCTTGAAGGTGCATTGGGATTCATAGGTGTGCATGGCAGTTTGGTTATGGAATGCTTATGTTAGTGTTTTTTGTTGCTCACTGGCATAYTGCATTGCCTCTCTGGACACAAGACTGCTGCTTTTGGAAGCAGGGCTGCTGAGGTGTCAGCTGAGAGGAAGGAGAGACATTCCTGATCTTCAAATCTTTCCTGGAGATCTTTGCCAGAACTGGTCTGTCAGCAGCCTCCGCACTAGGTGGGAGCACTCTGAAAAGGTATGTAAACCACTGCAGGCTTTGACAGATGAGTTGACATATCAGCTCTGTGACTCCTGAGAGTAGAGAGCGGGAAATCAATTATATTATGCATATTTGATTGAATATTAAGATGGACTGTCAGATCATTTGGAAGATGTAGTGGTTCTTTCCTTGAAGAAGTGCAAGTCAAGATTTACGTTTTAGGCCGTGTCTGACRCGGTTTGACTTGAGAGTTATGTGAACGTGGCTGCCTACTACATCAAATTTGTTTTGAATGCCAGGGGGATGTGCTGTCAGTCTGCATCTCAAGCGCCCGTGCCAGCTGGTGAGGTCTAGCTCTGTGAGACATGGCTGGTGGCCAGGTCTTCAGCACGCTGCTGGCAACACCTTCCCTATCGAAGGTGATCGTGAGGAGTGAAGCCATTGACCTCGACAGGATGACAGTAAGTCACATTTTGGGGTATACCAGCAGACTCCAGGGAAGTGTTATATTGCGGTGAATTTGGTAGGGTTAGCACAGAACCTGGATGACTAGGAGTATTTGAGTGGATTTTAATGCATGTACCTTAGGGAGCAGAACTGGGATCTTTAGCCCGTTCTGTGAAAATTTCATCTTGAGTATCTGGTTTTAGATTCTGTAATCCCATGTGTTTGTATCATGCACAAATGAGTACAAGCAATACAAACACTGTSTTTGCTATACATGAGAAATTAAACTGTGTCTCATCTTCCTCAGAATTAAAATAATAGGTGATACARTGTAACATCTGGCAGTCAAAGAATTTGACAGTCATTTTGAGGAAAAATATAAAATTGAACACAAAGGGTTATAACAGTGGGAGTTTGTGGGGGAATGTAGTTGACAAAACAAACTTGTCTTACGTTCATCAAGATGATAAAATTATGAAGAACTCGACTCCTGTACCTGTATAGTTTTGAATCACAGGCCATGTATTTTGAGGCAGTGTGTGGTCCTCTTCCCTCTGACCCATTCACTTTCCCATCCACCTCACAGGAGGGCTGAGGTTGTTCTCTGTGTTCAGCTGCCAAATACTAAGTTTCTCAGATGAATTGCAGATTTATTTAAGTAGTCTAGACCTTGATGGGTTGGTTTCCCTGTGGTTATCAGACATGTGGCTTGGTTGTGGCGGCTGGATATGGAACTTGGTGTTTAGAAGCTTTTGTGGAATTAGAGAAATCTGAAGCCCAGTCATGCTCAGGATCTTCTGCAAAGCCCTGTCTTTATATTTTCACTCCTACCAAGGATGCAGTTGCATCAGACCTTTCCTTCTTCCCTAGCCAAGAAGAGGCTCTGCTCCAGGGAGAGCTGAAACTTGAAAAGGAAGGAATGCCCTTGAAGTCCTTGAAGTCTCCTGCACACCTTGTCTGCAGTGGTTCTGTTTTGTGGCAGAGCTCTGAGACCCTCCCTAATGAGCTGCAGGGCCAAATTMTGTGACAGGAGTAGGTAAAGAGATGGCACTTTGCTCTGCTACACTTAACCAAGTGGGTTGGCACTTAAATTGTAATTATAAAAATATACTTGGTGTGGATTTAATTTTCTTTTGAACCTTGCCATCTACAATATGCAGAAATGTAGTTTCTGTTCAGTGAGAACAATTCTGAGGGCAGAGCTTGCATTTGATGCACCCTCTGAGGTTCCCCAGAGCAGTACTTTGATTCAAAATTCAGCAAATAATTCTGTAAAGCCTCAAAAGAGCCCTCAGAACATGCCTTAGGGAAGTTGCTACTTCAAGCTGATGTCGTCATGTTTTCTTCACAGCCTTTGAATCCCAGATTTGATCCTCACGAGCGTATTTGTCACTTGGTGAGTGCTTGTCTTTGCATTGTAGAAGCAAATATACTCTGCCAGGACATAGCTGAAACACCAAGTTTTGTGCCATCCCCTTCTGTGGTGGGTCTGTCGATGAGTGTTTTTCCCAAAACTGGAAATTATGAATCCAGAAAATGCTCGCTTAGAGGCTGCAGGTGTTAGGGAGGTGTGATTGGTACTTACTCTTCTAGATGACAAGTAGTAGTAGTAGTGTCTCTCACCGCTGCTTTAGGACAACTTTCCTTGCCTTCTCTTCTGTGACAATTTAGATAGAGCAACCCATGCTGCACTGTCTTTCACTTATTCCCTTATTTTCAGACTCTGGCATTTCTCTGTGCCCTTATCATTGAAAAGCCCAATCAATYGGGAAACTGGCATTAAAAATTACATAGTAAGAAGAAAGGAAGAGATTTGTGTGTGTGTGAATTTTTTTTCCCTCTAAATTTTATTGCATTTTTCGGTTGTGTATTTTCTCAGCTCTTGTGAAACCTGAAAGGCTTGACTCTCCCTGCCCCTCCTTCCCTCTCTGGTTGGAAGTTGATAAGATCCTTCCATAATCATAAGATTGCAGAAGTTGGCATGTATGAGGAACTTTMTCCCTTCTCCTTCTATACACACACATAAAATAGCTTGAGTTCGGTGATAAATCAAAGTGTTTAGAAGGATTTCCTTTGCATTTCAATCGGAAGACTTGGAGCACTTTGCTTTCAATCTCTGTTCTCGAAATGTAGCRTGAAATGTTTTCTGTTGGGTTCGTCTGACGGCCATAAGGTTGAAGAGTTTCCAAGGCCCTTCTGTCTTGGGCCGTTCGCGGCCATAGTTTCTACCTTGCATGTGGGCACGTGGTAGCCTGCAGGTCATGCCTGCTCTGTGTTCTTCCTTGGATGGAATGGACCTGGGTGCRTCTGCTGTCTGTGAGGTTCAAACTATGGGGATCTCCAGAGCTGCACTGCAAGGTAGTCAGGTAGGTGACAGCTCCACGGGCTGGAGTGCATWTGCTGCAGGGAGATGACAAGAAATAGCTGCATTGCTTGTGCTCCATGGTTCCAGGTGATCTGCCTTGGCTTGTCCACTGTTACTCTCTAAGTTGAAGAGTAGTGTCCAAGAGTTAGTTTTAGGACACTTTGCTTCCCTGGTTCCCTGCTGGTTGTCTCCTCTTGCAGTATGTTCAGGGCATTTGGCCTCCTCCAAAGCAGATTTTCCTCTCTTTGGAAGCCTTCCAGGAAAAAATGCAAATAGGTCTGGGTGGTGGAGCACAGGGTAACACTGATTAGTTTTATTCTGGAAATGCCATACACATAATCTCAGCTAATCATTATATATATATATAAAATATACTGTTTGTAAGGAGGAGAAATTCTACCTCTAGAAATTATTTTTAATTTCTTGCTTTCATGAAGAAAGTGTACAGTCACAGATTTAATTAAAGGTATAGCAGGCTTTGTCAATCAAGTAAGGCAGAATTTTACCTTGGCTATATTCCAAAATTAGAGGCTTAAAATCAAAAACAAAAAGCTTTCCCTGAAGTGTGTTAACACACCTTGACTGTTATTTCAGCTCTTGTTTGCTTGCTTTTCTTGTGCCAATAAGAGGATATCATTATACTGCAAATCAGATCTAACAGTTTCTAGTCATTACTGGCTTAGGACTTCAGATCTCTGCTGCTGTTCTCTGTAGCTTTAATTAAGCATCAGGTCAGTCTTGGAGGGGGAAAGCCTTTCATGAAGTAATTTGTAGGGAACTGTATGATATTCCTTCAGTTCAGCAGAGATTATTTTTGTTGTCAGGGTGCGAGAGATGTAAAAATCCTGGCAACTCTGCAAGGAAGTTCAGACCTTATTATGATAATGAAATTTGTCTGTTTGACTTTGCAATTAGACAACAGTTGGGTTTGCTTCCTGATGCCTGAGCTTGGGGGGTATGTCTGGGTCAGGTGCAGATGCCATTGAAACCCCTGCTTCTGCCCCAAAGTTGCATTTTACTTTCCTTTCCTTTTCCTTCCCCCCCAAATCCTATATTACCAAATGAGATTTCTGCATGATATTAATGAGTAGTAACAGAGAGAGAATAATTAGTACCTTCCTGACTGACTAGGATTCAGAGGAGTTGCTTAACAGCAACCGTTTCTTAAAAATGGAATCTGATTAACAGCAGAGACTCTGTTCTATCTGCTGTGCCTGCTACCAGCATATTTCTCATTTGCAATACTTTGCAATTATATATCCTTCTATGAACTGTCTTGTCTTGAATTTTAATAATCTCAGTGGGAAGTTTTGAGCAGTGCAGATCAGCGGTGACCGTTGTGGGTGGTGGGTTCTCTGTTTTCTTTGTTGCTGTTAGGACTGTTGATTGCCCTGGTCTGGTTTAAATCCGCTGCCTCTGTTCCAAGAGATGCTGCGATAAAGGTTCTCGGTTACCTCTGGCGATAAACAGGCTTTCCAGAGCGACTGTTACGAAACCAGATAGATGCTGCAAGTGATTGCATTCTACTCAGTGAGTTGTTACAACAGAAACTGTTCAGATTCAAAAAATTATGTAGGAAATAAAATATGTATTGTTTATGTATATATAAACTAGAGCTTTGCCAGCGGTCCTGGACGTTTGCAATGCGGCAGTCCCAGGCTGGCTGCCTTCGTCGTGGCTCCCTGTGCTGTTACGGTTTGGTGCCCGTCAGTCTTCATTAGGTGGCTATTTTGGGAATCTCCAGCCATTCCCAGGCTGCAGTTAATGAGGAGTATTCTAGCGGTAAGAGTRCGAGAGGTCAGCTGCTATTTGATGAAGCGCAGCTCGGGGTCCAGGAACCCTCCAGCTGCTGCTCAAATGGGGGATGTTATGGAAATCTGTTTGAAGTGAYGGGAACGAGTGGCTCTGTCAGCTTGGTCAGCTTGGTTTTCGTACTGGGACATCACAGAGCCTTAGRCAGAGCAAGGAGTGCCACAGATCTTGGCTTTTCTATCAAGAAGCGAGTGGTTTGGAGGACCTGTTGGGTTTTGGGAGTAGTTTTGGGAGCATTGAGCAAAAAGGTGGAKAAGCGTCTGGTTTTCGGTTGGTTTGTGCCTTCCTATCTTTTGAACTTCCTGTTAGGGTTTAGTGTAAATCATAAAATTTGTCCACCTGTGTCAGCAACAGATATTTCAGGACTTGCTGGGTCAGTTGCAAGCAGGACATGTTTAATAAAGTATTAATATTTATAAGAATTGCATATTTATTCAGGGATCTCAKATTGTAGTACAGATGAAATTACTGCATCCTCCGGGGGCCAAGGCACAGAGGTTAAACACGAGTCACCTGGGTCTTGGAACTGCTGTGGATCTGTGGTGACCGCAATGGTTTTGTCAGCATCCTGCAGACCACAGGCTGGGAATTGAGCTCCAGGTCTCTCCCAGACCCGTGCTGTAGCCGCTGCCTTAACCAGCAGACCACACTCTGGTGTCTGCCTGGAGCTCCTTTCAGTACCTATTTGAACTCAGTGTTACCCCAGCAGAAAGCTGCGCCTACCCATTTGGGWGCTCTAGCTGATCAAACAGCAAATGCTGCTGCAGATGCCAGCGCCTTCCATCAGGGAGATTTTCTTCCTAAGGAGGCCTGCAGGTGAAAGCCTCCCTTGACCAAATCGTGTAGAAATGCTGTAGATAGCAAACTTTTAAACTCCTCAGGCATTTTGTTCTAATTCTTTATGTATTAAAGAAATCTGAGCAGGCTCCAAAAGGAGCACCAGGCTGGGATGAAAGGGAAGCGGATGAACCATTCAGACTACCATTAAAAACTGGTGGCGTGCCAGCCTGTGGTCAGGCCATGTTCTTCTCGGCATAATTTATTTTACTYCTTAAACAAACCGCCCCCACTAATGGCCAACAAAAAAAGCTTCTTCCTYCCCAATTTTGATGGTTGAATGGAAGAGTATGCAGGAGCGAGCACAACTTTCCCCACTTAAACTTCACATCATGTCCCTTCTCGGCAGAGAATCGCTTTCCCTTTAGAATGGTGTAGGATTTCTGTTCTCTTAACTTGTTTTCCATTTTATATTTGTATTGGCTTCACCGTATCATTAAAATGAAACTAATCCAGAACCTCATTTGGGTRCATTAGCTCCACCTCATCCTTGGCCTCCTGGCCCTTGCAGGAGGTAGCTTGACTCACCTCAGCTATGTGAATAAATAAGTGTTCTGGGCTGATTGTAAATGTCATTGAACTTAAACAGACTGCTCATATACTTGAAGGTGAAGTGCACGCTGATTTTTTTCTTTCTTTTGCTTTTTTTCCCCTCTGAATTGGGGACTAAAGAAATGGAGCCTCTCGGCTTTTGCTCGTTTTGTGAACCAAAAGCTGAGTAATGGAATGAATTAACTAAATTAAGATTCATGTTAAACAGTTTATTTCGAAGTAGAGGGTGGCTGAGACTTTGAAGCTCTTAAAAATAGGGATTTGCAAAACAAGTGTGAAAGCTGGGGGAACTTTGCAAGATTTAGAGGATACAGAAATGGAGAATGAAATCACCTAAAACCTCCCTAAAAGCTGCCCCCCACTCTGGTGCTTAGAAATATCTTGAACAGGGATTGAAATGAAAATTGCCAGAATAGCAGTGATYCAGACAGCAGCCATAACAAACTTTCTGTGGCTGTTTCAGCTTCTGTCTTTTTATCAGAGTTTCAAATATGAAGTGAATACAGTCATTAAGAAGGGGTTGGTTGCTCAGAGCTACATCCATGGTTCCTTTGAAATTCTGTATTATGAAGAATTTAACCAAGGTGCAGACGGAAGGCATTTGAAACCCTGAATAAAAAATGCCTTAGTTGGTATGCGTGGTGTTGGCATTATTTTATCCTTTGTACACGTGTAATTTGCACCCACGTAGAAGCCATTTATGGTGCTCCTTGCCCTTCGGGAGTGGTTTAAAACTATCTTAATGTTAATGAGAGCTGTACCCTGAGGTCCATGTTGAGCTGGCACATTCCCTGTGTCTCCCTGGGAGGCTTCTCRCAATCAGTGTGATTGCAAAGTGCAAACCAGGGGTGCAGCTCCGACCCAGAGCTGCGACTCCCAGAACTGCGTCGTGTTATTTGGGTGAAACATTTCTCATGGGAAGAATCTGAGTTGTAACTTGGAGAATTTGGGAGAATTTTATCCTAGTTACATCATCTTTTTTTGGCCAGAAAAGGATGGTTCTGGTAGAACTGATGACACTCCCTCTCTAATCCTCCTCCTGTTCCATTTCAGATGAGTGGAGCCATTCCCAATTTCTCTTGTATTAATATCATTTATCTTGCAAAGAGATGTCTACATTGGCAGCAGCTTGTGCTGTAGCTGCATCCAGCCTGCTTCTCCTGATGCTCAGTTTATTTGCCTTGATGCACTGAGAGAAGCTCTGTGCATTTATTTGCTTGTCAGATAAGCATTACAAGCCAAGGTTAGTGCTTGATACCCAGGGAAAAGGGGGAAGTTAGAAGATGAACTTTATGTAGATCTAATATCTATGGCAAATTTTCTTAATTGAAGATTGCTATTCATGTTTTCGTAACCTTTTCACAGAAAACTAGAAAAAATACACCTAAGGTAGAGTAAATCTCTAGTTTTCTTTGTGCGTTAGGGAAGTTTTTAAGAAATTCCCTTTGCCTTTAGCTGTGAAGCCTAACATTTGGATTGCTGCAGGCTTCCTAAATTTCAGTGCTTGAATTAAACGTTCCCTATCACTTTYGCTATTCATGTCATTACTGCCAGTAATCACCAGGCTCATCCTYGCCCTGTCGTGTGCTCAGCTGAGTATCTCCGGCTTTCAGGAGTCTTCACTGCTGGCTCTTGTTTGCTTCTGAGGCTGCACAAAGCCATACTCTGTTGGGCTAATTTGATCGTTTGCGCTCGGGTTGCTGTGAGTTACGTCTTGTGTTCTTCGCTTGCCATGTAAATGAAGAATTGGCATTTACAGGAAATGATTTACTGCTTTGCTCTCTTCATGGGAACGCACAGCTCGTGACTAACGGTGCGAGTCTGGTGGAAGTTCAGAACTTTTGCCCTTTTCTCCTCCCTCCACACTCCCCTGCTCTGCAAAAGTTAATTGCTGCTGCTGCATATGCAGCCTTGTCTTGTGATGGAGATGCAGGAAAATGAATTTCCTGATGAATGTTGCAGCACGCAGCGACCTGCACTGCCTTCCTGGGAGTGSATTCGGGCACTCGTGTCCATGTGTTTGTGCAGTGACCAGTTAATTTGCCCCCAACGRCTGTAGCTGGAGGTGCCACATGAGCAGGTCACGTCATCCTTGACCAAAAGAGCTAGAAGCAGAAGAGGCTGCAGACCTATAATTCATATTGGGTTAAATGCTAACAATTCTCTGAGAAGAAATGCATACAAAAGTATGTTGGCGAGACCAAATAATTTGATCTTAAATAGTTCTGGAGAGAATTCCAAAATTTTAATATGCTTTGAAGGAGGTTAGTTGTCAAGCTACGCTTTACTCCTGTGGCGTGAACGACTCCAGCTGACCTGGAGCCAGGCAAGGCAGGGTGGTGATGGGGCCGGTACAGCCAGCAGGCATGTAAATTAAATTGATATAATTACGGGGGAGTTTCCAGCTCGGTGCCTCGAGGGGTGAGAGCAGGCAGCAGGCACTGCAGACACTTGTGCTTACTTCCGTACTGGAGAACAGCACATAGAAAAGGTATTTTAATATATTTGCTTACCGTGGCTGTGATTTACTTTGCAAATAGATCCCAAATAATSCTTTTATTTTAATTTTGAGGTACARTGTTTCTCCACATGATTAATCATCTTAGAATATGGCGTTTCCGGTTGCTTATACTGGGAGAACTGCAACGCTCTCTATGCTGGATATAGATCAGGAGATCCAGGATCAGWCTCTGCACTTGCGGCGCTCCCTGGGTTTGAGTAAATATTAAACCTGTTCATCCTTTGAAGTGCAGATGTCTAATTTAGAAGATTGACAAGCATGTGAGTATTGTACTGACACAGCCTACAGTGCCCATCGTTTTGGCAGAGAGAAACCCTCATGCTGGTTGCTTGTTTTCCTCAATGTATTTTTTTAAAGCTGCCACTGAGACCTAATGTTTTAGGAGTTTTCTGCCCAGAGATGGTGTTGTATTTGCCATTCCTATAGTGATACTGAGATCCACATCATGATTGATGAAGGAAATTGAAGATGCAGGCAAATATGCAATATGTATCCTGTTCATTTGTGGTACGTGATACAAAGGAGTTTCTACCCTGCTTCCCATAACTAAAGAAATAATTTAAAATATGTATTTTTTACATACCAACATGCACACACACACAAAAGTCATATCTAGCTTTATGAATTTCATGCATGGAAATAGAGTGCCCCTATCAACAAAGCCAATTTTAGGTAGTTAATACTTAAAGAATAATAGAGAGGAAGTCATGCACAGCTATGCTGCAGAAAGCCTCCATGTGTTTTGTAGCTCTGTAATAGCTATTATTTATCACAAATGCGCTGTCTGTTTGTTCACACTGAGTAATGAATGACCTTTCTGTTTCCACAGCTAGACCTGTGCAGACTTAGCTGATGGGAGTGTGGTGCAGGGGCTATTTATCATGCTTCACTTAGACTGATCACTGGTTCAAGCTGCACCACCGGGGAAATATCTTAGACTTATGTTATGGTTCAAAAAAGGAGTTTTATGGGGTTAACAGCTAAGAAAAGCAGCTCTTTTCTATCCTGGCTGCTCTAATTCAAAGCTGACTTTATTTGAATTTGAATCAAATTACTGCCAATATTGTCATAAGCAGATTTATCCGTCAAGGGCTTGTTTGCTGTGTCTTAGTAATGCAGGGCCTGTTTTGTTGTCTTTTTTTCTTTTTTTTCTTTTTTGGTGATTCCTTTGTAAAGCTTCTGTTTCTTACATTGATAAATGAGGTGGAATACAGGAATGAGAAGGAGATAGCTCAGAAGAGGCAATGCATGTGCTTTTCAGCAGAGAAAAGGTATATGAAGAAGTTACATTGCCCTTCATACTGTGCAGGAAGGAATAACATATGGAATCCCAAGGACTGTGCTTGGGAGAGCAGGGCAAGAGGTTGGGAGTGAGGCTTGGGATGCTGAGCCGGAAACTTAAAGGGGGAGGTTTTGCCCTTGAGCCTTGTGCCAAGGAGTTGGCTGGGTGCTGCTGGAGTTGCTGCTTGCCTGATGAACTGCCCCATAGGGTAACTTCATAGGGAGAAATTCACTTTTTTAAGATACCAAACCCTTTTCTCTGGTCAAGCAGATGAGTAGGATATGGGTTGGCACCAAACACGGTGCAGCCGTGCATCTCGCATGTGAAATTAATGATCTGCACTCATTTGATCTTGAACTTMTTTTCAGTAAAAGCTTTTCAATAAAAACCTTTACAGTATTCACTAAGATAAGTGTTAAGTCGGCAGCATTCGATTGACTAACMTTCCCTGGTGTTTGGAACGCGGTCATGTCCCCAGACGTTAGTTAATTACTCTGAAAATTACCTCCGTTACCCAAAACCTCTACTTGCTGGGCACATGCCGCGTCTCGGTGACTTTGATGTAGCCAAGGTTGTTCCGTATTAGCATAAATATCTGCCCAGCCCTCAGCACCTAAAGGGGCAGTTTGGGGCTCTTCATGCATGTATGAGTATTTTTTTGCCAAACTCAAACCTGCTGCTTTGAATTCATCGGTTTAAAAATGGTGATTTTTGCATTGCAATTTTAACTGTGCTGGAAAATCATAGCATTACACTGTCCTCATGACAATTTGTGTAACATTTAAATCAGCAAGACGGGGAGGCCTGGAGCAAGGCCTGTGTGGATGAGGAACCCCAGGTGAATAGGGATTTAAGTGGGTGTCTGAGGTTACCTGTGGCCTGAAGTAAAATCTGAGTGCGTCTCTTGAATCCCAGACGGGAACTTTTTCTATGAACCCCAATTCTCTCTATTTGACGAAATATAGAAGCTTTTTTCMGTGTTTAAAATTAAATTTTATTACTAGTAGTCAAAAAAAAAAAAAAAAGGCAGTTCTGGTCCAAGAAAGGAAAACGTAAATGATTTGGTATTTTTGGTATTTTAAGTACTTCTTTCAACTTGCTTTTTTGTTTGARTAAAAGTTATTTGGAAGTAGATTGTAGCATTGAAGCAACCCCTTCAAGCTTATTGGACCTTGTGCAAATAAATAACATCCTGAGCTGCTGTCCAGAAAGCGGGTGACTCTTGCCGCTCCTTTCTTTCCACTTGGGGGTCAGAACTAATGGCTTAAAAAGGAGCAGGGCTATTTTTCTGTGATTGTGGTTTGTCACTGAGGATTACATGTCACTCTTTACTAAAATATTGCTCGAGGGMGGTAAGCTGTTTAATTTGCATGAAGCAAAATGCTCTCTTTTAGGTTTTATCATAAATTATTCAAGAGAAAGTAATATGAGAGGTCTTTGGGAGAGCATTAAGTGTGGTATCGGTATACCTGGGTTCACGAGAGGAGCGTGAGGTTATCTAGAGTAGCATAGGTTAAATACAAAAATTCAAACATAGGTATGATTCGAGTAAATGTTCTTATTTATCATAAGTGATAGTAATAGGGAAATGTATTTGTTAGCAKAGAACAGTGCTGCTGGTGGGTGGTTTTGGGGGATGTTTTGGTTTCATTTCATCTTTTCTCTGCTCCCACCCGAAGCACTTGGAGGTAGAGGTGCCTCTTGCTGCGATGGTCGTGCCCTGCCCGGATAATAACACTTTGCACAAATGCATCTTGATTGTTAAATGCATCTTGATTGTTATTTTTCTCCTACCAGAATAAATAATGAACTGGTAATCTACCAGTTGACTTCACAGCAGTTAGTAAGTTTCATGTGGGTAAACTGGGTTGTCTTGGAAGTCATGCTTAAATATTTAGCTCTAGAAGTGGTTTTGTTTTGAAAGGGTGCAAGGAAGCAGTGCTGCCCTGTCCCCACTTGCTTTTATATTCCATGTGGGAATCCTCTCTAGAAGAGTTAAATCCCCTGGAAGGGAAGAGGGGCACATGTTCAAAGAAGGGCAAGCTCCTAGCTAGGGTCAGCACTGCACTTGGTGTTTTTAATCAGGGTCATCTAAAAAATTGATTAAAGGAAGGCAAGCTTGTAAAGAAAGGAATGGAGATGAAAGAATAGAGGAGACAGAGCTGTCTCTGTAAGCCAGGTAAGACCTCCTGATATTCGAGATTGCAATTTGGGAGGTAGAACGATGTCACTATATGGAGAATATATGCAGTGCTGGAGCCCAGCTTCAGGACATTGGTCCTTCTGGAGGACCTGAAGGCCTGGTTGTCCCTGCTTCTCTTCTGGATGCTGTCAGTGCCGTCCCAGGGCCCAAGGGAAGCAGATCTGGTCCACACAGCTGCTCCATGGCTTTGGCTGCTGACTTTGGCTTCAAGCAGAGCCACAAACCTCAGTGTTGAGGCCTGAGCTCCTGTCCTGCCTTTTCCATGTCTCCCTGCATCCACTGAGCAGCAAAGCCATTACATCCCAACCCTTGCGAAGGGAYGAGGGTCAGAGCACAGCCCTGGGTTGTGGCGCTGCAGTGGTTTATGCCAAGGATACTCTAGTCCCAGAAGCACTCCCGAGCAGAGACATCCCCTTATATCCTTCCCGACCTGAGCTCCCAAGTGCAGTTAAGTKCAGGTACTGCTGAAAAAGGAGGACAGCGGTCCTGAAATCTGCCACATTTTGTGATAGTCCTGCTTGACCTATTCAGAGAGAGATGCAAAGATGGCAAGAATTGGAAGATATTTCACTAAGCTATCAGAATAGGTGAGGAACAAAGTAAAATCCAGCTGTGGGTCTCCGTGGGAAGTAGCTGCTCTGAGGGATGAACTTTGGGTACCTGAGAACAGGTGGGTTTTGGTACCAAAAGCTACGAATGGAGTTTAAAAAAAAAAAAAAAGTAGCTTTCTTATATCTGAGAAGGACAACCAAAATGCTGTGTAAGAATTTAACAAAATAGAATGGTTTCTACCACCTGGTAAAACCACCTTGGAAAAAAGACTTTATTAAGGTATGGTTTTGTTCCTTTTTTTTTTTTCTCTTTGCAAAAGCAATTAAAATTTTCATYGAACTTTAGATTCCTGAGTAGGAGCAGTCTGTTCATATCTGCACTGGAGCACGTTTTGACTCTGGCCAACGATATTATTGATTGCTAAAGCCGGCATGGTTGACTGGGTTGGGTCTGGGAAGATGGGGCCTCTTTCCTCAGCCTGTTCTCTCCGTGGGTTTCAGGACAAGCACCCAAAGCCTTGCGGATGAGAAGCCATTAGAGGGGCTAATGGGGCGTTGAACTGCCCTGCGGCAGCGTGTGCGGCGAGCGCTGCTTTCTTAGCATCTTATTAGGACTCTCTCAAGGGGAACAGGAAGTGAGAGGTAATTAAGCTAAAAATGCAAATAAACACGGTGTGATGAGTTGTATGCCAAGTGACCAGCTAAAAATAAGTATCCTGTTGGTATATGCCATTTGCACGAGCAGGGTAAACAGAAGCTTGCTGCTCGTAGCAGGGTCATGGGCTCCTGCTGTGGCCCACACAGAAAGGTGAGGATCCACAGTATTTATCTGCTCAGCAAGTGCCTAGGGTCCTGTTGAGGAAAGGAAAGCTGTGCACGATTTGGTAGACAGTTCAACTAGTCGTTCCACGTTAGGTCACTGGTTTACCTGCAGCAGAAGGGAGACAGCGTTGCTGGYTCTGTGCGGATGGGGAAAAAATGAAATATTGGCTTTACTCCAGCTCTGAAAAGAGCAGCTTGCTCTAAATGTGCCTTTTTGTAGACTCTATAGAGAAGAAATGTCTGGCAGGACATAGAGGATTAACTGTTCYCCTGCCACTTGGAGTGACTGGTGGTGAGGAGCACGCAGGCCTGTTGGTGGAAGGGCTGCCATGCAGCAGCTTGCAGTTCAAGCTCAGCATCGCTTGATAGCAAAATAATCCATCACTTGTTTTGCAGACAACATAGCAGTTTCTGAGAGCCGAGCGAGCTGCTGTGGTCCTCTTCCCACTGATGGGAATTTTTGTGGAATTCCAGTTCTGTCATCCTAGTCATCAGACAGATACTGATGGATCAGAACCATGCTCAGGGTTTGAGCTTGTTCTGGCAGCGGATGTATGAAGTGTGTATGTTCACCTGACACGTGTCCCCTTCTAGGGATCCCTGAGGGTTACAGTGCAGAATAACGCTGTGCTGGTTTCTTACTGTGTCATTCTGGGAGGTGGCATTCGTGTTTGGTAGCTCAGACCTCTCCTTGGTAAGCAAAAGACCTGTGCAGTTTTTCCCTGAACACCCAGGCTTTTTACCAAGCATCCTTTCTTTKTAGCAAGCATGTAAGTTTGTGATTTGGTCAAATTGTGCATGTGTTAACTTGYATTCTTCTCAAAATGTTTTTCATTCAGCAACCGACTAGCACAGGTTCACTGTAGAAGCTTGGCTGRTGCTGAGGGCTATTTATTCTCGTTGGCTTTCCAGCGACTTATGAGTGCTAAGCTTCCTGCAGGATCATGCACCATCATTTATTTTACACAACACGCTGTTTTACATAATAAGATTTCCAACATCAAAGAGCAAGAATGTGCTTTTTAAGAAAAAGAGTGTGAACCCTTTACATGCTTAGGAAAAACATTCATATCCTGTATGTGTTTTCCACATACTGGAATGCCTGCTACTTAACAGTATGTAGGGATTTTAATGAAAGCTGACAACAGAAATATCCCAGTCCTACTGCTTTTGTAAATACCTTTAGCTTCTTTTGGCTGCCTATTGTTAGGTTTAGGACAGTCTGGGTTCTTCAAGCAGAATCATGGCCCCTCTGTGGGCCAGGCAGGCTAAGGGAACCATAACATCATGTAAAACTCTTCATAGGTTATCTAAGTAGTTCTTTAATCTAGAGCAGAATGAACATGAGGAGTAATGGGTGGAAGTTTGGTGCGGAGGTCTTACCAGTTGAAAAATGCAGTAATGTTCAATACATTTTTGAGGAGACCTTTTTTGGAGTCCTTTCAAGTCCTTTGTTTCATTGTCCTCTGTTGTGTTTTTCATAATCTTGTGAAATGGGCTGGCTCTGCCACCTGAACAGACTTCTTGGCAGCTGCAGATATCCTGGAATTAGACATTTTTGAGCTTCACAGCAAACAGAAATCCATGGCGAGATCTTTGAATACTTATTTTAAAATGTGTTTAGACTATTCCTTTGCAGGATCCTTTTGTTCTTCCTGTGTCGTGCATATTTGTAGGGTTAACTAATTTTGTTAAGCTCTGAAATGTGCTGTTGAATATACTCAGGGGAAAAATTTTGCCATGGCAGGAAATGGATATGATGAACTAATCAGTCATTTTTGTCACTGGTTTTACGATTCGTTTTTATGGTGCCATGTCTTTATGGAATCATATGAAGTGCATGAAATTGTCCTTGCTTGTAAGAATCTTCTTAAATGTTTTGCAGTTCTTATTTGCAAGCCATATTTCAGCTACAAATACATCAGYAGGTAGGAATTTGAGTGCTGTAGTCCAACGGCTTCAGGCAGAGTCTTCAGGCCTGTGGATTAACCCCTTTGCTTTGCAGTGTGTAGGTCAAAACTGGAGGAATGTTTGCAGGGACCTGTCTGTGTTTTATAGCTGGCTCCTGTAGAAGAGCACACAGTCATTGGAACAGCTTGTGACATATATTTGGCAGCAAAAGTACCCCGATTTCAAGTTCCAGGCTCTACTTCTCAGCAATGGCTGGCCGCCTTCCTGGATATTCATTACCTTTCCTTTTACCCCTATAGACGTAGTCTCCTTCTGCTGAGACTTTTCTTTAAAAAATTTTTTGATGGCAAAAGACTCCGTTTCTTGGGTGAGTGTGTTGGCTTTCCTCACTCTTGGGTGAGTGTGGTGGCTTTTCCTTTGTCTCTTGGGTGAGATGGTGCCTGGTGTGTATTATTTCTTAAAGTGCAAACTGGGGAGGATGGGTCTTGAGAAATGTGAAGTGTGTCTAGACTCTGTCCTTGCACGATGCTGCCTTCATGCTGCCTACACAAAGCAGGATCCTATTAACCTGTGAACAGAAGCACTGGACACAGATGCTTTGCAAATCCTGGGCTTGTAGTTAGATTAGAGGTGAAATCCTACAGTTTTCCTTGGGGGATAGCAATTTGARGTGTTTCCTCCCCCTGTCACAGGTATTTGGTGGTCGAGTACTTGAGCAGCAGACTTCTCGAGGACCATTGGGTGGGATGATGACTTCTTGGATGTGATGCCATTTGTGGCTGCAGCATCRTGTATTCTTGAAGAAGAGCATGAGAATGATAGAAACCACCTGCAGCATTTAAAACAGGCAAATGAACAGCAACAAAAGAAACCTCAGAATAATTTAAAATAAAAATGGCTCTTGTCTAACAGCTCCTCTGTAGCACACAGTTACTGTCCAGAATATCTCAGGAAACMGTTTTGTATTCCGCTAGTGTAAACTTAAAGAGCAGCTTTATCTTTAAAGATTAGAAGATATTCAGGAAAGTTTCATTTCATTGTTTTATTTAAAACAGAACATTCCTGCTGCTCTGTCATCTAAGTATGCCATATATTAAACTAATTACGTTGTGAAGCTCTGAGTTAAACAAGTATTATTCAGACTGCATGCTTAAGTCTGACTTACAGCACCCAGATAAAAGTACAGTCATCTCATGTCAGGAGCACTTCTCTTCCTTTCACCCTCCCCAGAAAAGGTTTAAGGTATTTAGTTGTTTGTATTCTTTGAAGAATCTAAAGTTTTTGCACTTCAGACAAGCCCATTTCCTTTYTTAATGGGAAAAGCTCCAAGCATTTCTCTTCAAACAAAACTCGAAAGATATTTTTGCAGACTTCTGTTGAGCAGTTCTTGGACAACACCCTATAACAGGAAACCATGGCTTCTCCTACTTGTATTCAGGATGAAAATAGATAACATTCCTGTTTTAAATTACTAGCCACAATTAATTTGAGGTTATAAGAGTAATTTACAAGATTTTACCCTTTTCCTTTTTTTCACATGAATGAGTTTAGTCCACTGTCCAACTTGAGCCATCCATTATTGAACRTATGGTATTTGAATTTGTTCTTTGTTACAAGCAATGGCTAAGACACCCAAGTCCTTAYGTAAAAACAGCATTCCTGAGAAATAGGATTGGAAGCAGACTTGGTGCTTTGTCTSTGTTGACAGTGCTGGGTTTAAGCATAGTTTAGAAAGAAGGTAAAATCTTCAGTTAGAGGAAAATGATTGGAAAAGAGGAATGTGATTTAGGGAAAGAGAAGTGAAGAAATGAAAGGGGGAAATACTCATATTTGCAGAAACAATGAAGATTCTCCGGCATCTTTCATTTTGTATCTGCTGATGAGGGTAGGTCATAAAAATATTTCAGGAATGCAAACTAAATATAGCCATGAATTGAAAAAGTATCAAAGCATTTTCATGGCCTTAKAGTCATGCAGTACGGTCAGACAAAGGATGTAAATGTTTGTCAAATTTCCAAAAGCTTCAGTTTGAATCTGAGGAGTCATGGCGAGTGCCAAGAACATGCAGCGTGCTCTGATAGCCAAGCGGGATCGTGTGTGCTCAGAGAACCTCTGCTTAGAGTTTGGTCATTGAGGACTAGGTGCCTAGACAGGGAACAAGATGAAACATCCCTCTATGGTCAGTAATATGAGAAATAGTTTTATGAAGTTTTGGTTTTTTTTTTTTTTCCCCCCTCAGCCTCTATAGCAGAATATGATCCACAAAGTGGAGCCAAATTCCTACCATCTGCCAAGTTTGGACTAGCTATTTCATGGATGCCCTAATGAAGTGTGAGGTCAAGACTGCAGGAGTTGCAGTGAATGGTCTGAAGATAACAGTGCTGCTATTGAAAATCCTCAGGGTTGGAGTGTTGGCAGAAATGAAACTGTTTTATTAAGACTGTTAAGARGTTTGTCTGCCTTGTGCTAAGAACCAGTTCTGGGGGAATGAAAATGCGGAATTCCTAACTTGGGCTCCAAAGTGTTCCCAGTCCAGAGTGTTTTGTAGATGGCTGATCAAGAAAAGTCCATTTATTTATTTTCAATTGTTTTATTATTTTTTTTAAGAAGAGAAGTAGGCAAACAAAAAAAASCCTCAAACACCAAAGCACTACTCTCTACTATATAGCCTTTGGATAAGCATGTTTTAAAAAACAGAATGTCAATTTTCTTAGGTGTTTTGAGGTTCCAGAGCTTTATGCTCCTCGGCTTCTTCTTTTCTTGCTTATTTGAACAATGAGCACAAGACAAAAAAATAACTCTCTGGTACTGGAAAGTATTTGATGGTTAAGGATGAAAAACAAGGGCTGGGAGTATGCGGTGGTTGAGCTGCTGTGCTGGCAGCTCCTGCAGCAGCCAGGCATGTCCTGTTGCCACACATTCATACTGTGGCATTTGTGGAGGAAGAAAATAGACTTTCTAAATGGGATAGGGAAAGGCCTTGGAACATGGAATCTGGCTTTGCTTTGGTTTTTAGATGCTGTCTGAAGTTGGCATGCACTTCTTGTTTTCTAAATGGCAACACSACAGACTAAAAGGGTACTGACACGTTAACACCATGCTTGCGCTTCCTTCTGGAGTATATACTGCTGTACCAGAGTTTTCCTTTTCTCTATTTGCATCTAGCACATGGATGTGTAGGCCGCAGTATATTAATAAAATTAATGCAATGCAATTTTGTTACCACATCTGTGTTATGTTTTCTCTACTATGGAATTATCCCTGTAGCCAGATAAATGACTTAAGTGCCTGTTTTCCTCGTTCCGTTCCCCGCACAAGCAAGGCTCGTTTCCCCGCTTYGCAGCCCGGGAAGAGGGCTCAAACGTGCATTTCTCTTGCAATTGCCCCAGCGGGACGGTGCACACACAGCAGTGTCATCTGCATTGCTGGCTATGGAGGCAGCGGTGGCTTAAGCCCTTGAGGAGCCACCAAAGCCATTGTCACCGCTGTTCCTGGCCATGCTGCGGCTGTCCCTGCAGAATCACAATCCTGCCCATTGTCACAGCTGCCACTGGTGCAATCGTCTCTCAAGACAGAGCTTGATCCATCTCCTTTTTTTCCTTTCCGATGCTGCTGTGCACCAAACTCTCTTGCCAACAGAAGGCACTGGGAAATTCATCCGGGGAGGCAAGTGGTGCCATGGGTGCTCATTTACCCACTCCTATGCGTGTGAGACCAACAGTTACAGTGACATTAGAAGATGTAGCAAAAGGAAAGTAAATGTCAGGGTAGTGACTGGTTTATATGGGAACAGTGTCCTCTTTGAGCTTAGGCACTTAATATTGTATCACACGAGATGACAAGCTGGTACTCAGAGCTGGTATTGCGTGATGAGCCTGGTGACTGGCGCTGCTTTAGGAAGGAAAGCCATATGGTTTTAATAATAATTTAAAATTTGCCTTCAGCTGCAGAATAGTTTTAAATACTCTTGCCTTTGTCTGTACACTTCTCTTATTTCTCTCTTCACAAATTCCACAAGATTCAGCCGTCAGGTTTTCTCATTATGTGGCCCGTTGTATGTTGTTAGTTCACCTTTCTCTAAAGAAGGGGAAACAGAAATAAAATGGATTTAATTTTTAGAGTCAGATTTTAGTCTAACTGGCTATTCTTCGTTTCCTGATCCTGTCTGGTTGTACTCGRCATTCACTTCTATGGACAGTTGCTAGCTCAGTGCAGAGGAGACTTTTTTTTGCGCATTCTTTCACTTGTTGGCTAAACTTTTTTCCCTTTTTTAACTCTTTATGGAGCAGGGAGCACTTTCTATGGACTGAATGGTGCTTCAACAGCTCCAGCCTGTTGGCCAGCACTGGTGTAGGTCTTTGTGCTGAGCAGCCTGTTTGCTCCCCAAAAGCCCTGGCTGAGAGTTTCCTCCAGACTCCTGTGCTCAGGGTAAAAACCAAGGCAGTTGTCAGAGCTGAAGGMTCTATTAACCTCCAGCTGTGATCCAAAGCCTTTGGAAGGGAGGATGGTGTGTGGAAATGATGGAAAGGGAGCTGATGGGATTGATCTTGGACCTGGGCCCTTCGAGATGGACAGGGAATAGCAGTGCTATGGAGGGATCCGGGTCACAAGGGTTTGTAAATAAAGTCATAAATGCAAATCTTTCCCTGCTCTTGTACACGTAAATGTCTTGAAAATTAAGGTACCATGTAGCGTTGCCTTGGAAGGGCTGACTGGGTAGGCTGGATAAAAGAATTACAACATAYAGCGAGGGCAGAAGTATCTCCACTCTTGTGTGTCTGTGCTGTTTCTCATGGCTTTAAAAGGCCTGTGTAGCCTCGAGGCAGTGCAGGCATCGAGGTTTGGGAGAWATAAGCAAAATCTATTGACATGAATCCAAATTAACCTCTGAATACCTCACGTTTTCTCAATGCAGTYCTTTAAATGGCAGCAGACAGCAGTAAATGATCTTGTTTAATATCTCTAGACTTCAGTGAATGTGAAACATTAGTATGAAATCTCCTTATTGTTATAATAAATATCTGGTTTAGCCTGATAAGAGGTGAGATGGTTCATAAAACGCTGGATGAGTAAACCTAAAGAATCTGTTTAATTGAATCTTCTTACGTAGAGTGTCACAGTAGTTGAAAATAGAGGTCTAGGGAAYTGTGGCAAAATGCTGCTTTGGCATCTTGCTGCCGGGCTGGCCTGGCTGTGATACTGCCTCAGGTCCCCATGAAACCAATTGTAAGCAGGTCGTTCTTAACAGCAGACAAAGCATTTTCCCGCTAACCTTGACCGTGTGGAAGTGTGGCTGTGTGGGTTGGGATGCACAGAGCTTCATTTCATAGGTCAAATAAGAAGCGAGACTTGAGTTTTATCCATGATGTTTCAAGTAGCAGGGAATGTAAGGTGGGGTTTTTTTTTTTTTAATGTCCTAATTTTTTGTTTTGTCTTAAAAACGATGTATTATCGTTTAGGGAGATGGGAGCTTTTGTAGAGCTCTCAAAATATTGCGTGTCTCTCGTCCCACGTGAAATGAAGCTCAAATTTAAATCTTGGGTCCTGTGGGAGCTGGCCTGGCTTGGGCTGACACAAGCTCAACGAGGCTCTCGTGCTCACGTGAGTGATCTGCTGGTGCTAGCTCTAGGAGGAGAGGCTCTAAGGAAAGATTAACACGTGCTATTTTAAAATGTGCATATTACAGATACGAAACCTTTGTTGCAGGCACCAAGAGAGAAGAGAAGCACACACAGGTGATTAGCTATCACGTCATATACACAACCTAAGCACTTAAAAGCAAGTTAATGAGTAGTTAAGGGGATCATAAATCTTGCACCTATGTAGTAAATACCCACTTACCAAATATAAAGAAATGCTTTTTTCATTACATGAACTCCGGTCTATAGATGTCTGAGACTTCTAAGAAGTTGCTTCTTGTTTTATATCCTGATCTTATTAGTTTCTGCCATGCTGCAGCCTTCCCATCGTCTGGGAGGAATCGTGTCAAGTTGTCAAACAGGCTAATTGGTTTAAATGTTTTACTATTCTTTCACTTGAAAACAGAATCTCAGCCAGTGATAAAATCATTTCTGTYTGAAATGTTAGTGTCAGTGGCAGCTAGGAGTATTAGATACTTTGATGGGATTTTCAGAACCGCCCATGGGTTTGGGCRTTTAATTCCCATTTATTTCTGAGAGGCTCTGCGCTTCCCCGAGGACACTTGCAAAATCTCAGACTTTGTGAACCTTTTGGCAGCATCTGGTTTTGAAATTTTTCAGTTTCATCTTAACAGGAGATCTGTTTCTTGCTCAGTTTCCACAACCATGAACAGGAACGAAGGTTTTCCCTTGGAGGTCTGAGCCAGAGAGGAAGTTGAGAACAAGYGCAACCTGGATCGTGGTGGCACCATCACTGCTGCAGTCCAGCCCCTTCTTCTGGAGGGGGCTAAGTTGGATTTGGCCCCTCCAAGCCAGCTGCTTCCCACTGGTCCAGGGGACAGGAGCTGCCACAGGTGATTGCAGAAGTAACCTGGTATTTGCTGTGGACCAGCCTGGGGCCACCRTGGCCTCCTGGATTAGCCAGACTCTCCCCGTTCCCCATGCAGAGCTTCTACTCCAGAACTGCTCTGGTGCTCTGCTATCATCATCCTTTGTTTCTGTCTTGCTGATGATTTTGGCTGAACCGTTTGACGTGTCAGTAGCAAGAAAGCAGGGTGAGTGGAGCAAAGGAGCAAATTGCAGTTTATGGCGTTCCTTTGCATTCCTTCAAAATGGCTGTGGGGCAAAGGGGAAGAGGAGGAGAAGATGTTTTGTTCCCAAGTTTATTAAAAAAAAAAAAAAAAAGAGGGCAGCATGATAGAGTGGGTCACGCTGTGTAGCGTGGTGCCGTGTGGCTGTGTCAAGCATTCATGCTAATCCTGCAGGAGTTGCTCCGGACTGCCTGGCGCTCCCCGGTGCTCTCCAAGACGGGCYTGTTCCTAGTCTCGAGGAGAGGGAGGGTGGCCGAGATGACCTTTGAAACGCTCTCGTCAAACCAGGGACTGCAAAAACCGCCGCCGCTGCGGATCAGAGGCACCGCTGGAAAAATAAAGGGCATCCTGAGTGCTGTGTTAATTCTGACTTGTGCTTGGCTGCTGTTAGTAGAGTCTTGTCCTTTGTCTTCAAAAGCGCCGGAGAGATGTGCAACATAAAAGGAACGATCATGGGGCCACCAAAGAGCCCCGTCTTTGTTGTTGTTTATACCAAAGTATTATGTTATGCTATTGGCAAAGTAATTTTCAGCTCCAAGTGAGACAAGATCAGTCACAGTGGTTTTCACAAGATTGATGCGAAGAGCTAGAGTGGTGCTAATTAATCAGAGATGGGGAGAGCGTGTGCCTGCATACTCAATTATTGTAACATTTCTGCAAYTGGAAAGGAGCTCTCCCATACAGTRATACTTACAGCAGGCCCTTAACTTGAACACTTGCACCCCCAAGATGCAGTCAAATGGTGAGCCCAGGGAGATCGCCTCTTCTGGRGATTGCAGTGTCATAGACCACCAGAAATTCTATACAGGCAGCATTTCTGTGTTTTTTTAATATTATTTTGTACAACAAAGGATCCTTAATCTCTCTTTTTTTTTCTTTTTACTTAAGCAGAAGGAGGAATGGGAATTTGTTGCAGTAAGTCATCGTTGACCTAAGCAATACTCAGTTATAGCTGTTTTTCACCCTTCTTTGAAACCAGTATATTATAAGAAAAGCTGCGTGCTACTGTGGATGCTGTGACACTATAAGTAATGAAATAGTCATTCCAGCTTTTGTAGTAATTCTACACATGGAAGATGAAAAGTGAAAACTTGTCCCCACCAAAAAAAACAGATTTGATGGGAGATGGCCCATTTGTATTTGATATCTGCATTAACTTCATTTTTTAACTCTACTATTTGTGCTTCTTTATTCTTTTGCATCAAAAATACTCTTTTTTACCTATAGATAGAACAACATAAGCATCGTGGTATGAAGTAGCAGAAGATTTTTGTAAGTCTTGGCAAATGAAGTGATTTAGTAGTGTAGCAGCTTTAATTTTATCCAGACTTGTAGTTTACATCAGGCACAGCTGTTGAGTAAACCTGCAGAATGAATTAGAAATGGATTAATGAAGCTGTAAGACAAATACATTTGAATATTTTTAAACAGCTCTCAAGAAAACCGTTTTATTTAATTTTAGTCTCATAATGGCTTTATACTCTGAGCAAAATAAAGTAGAACAATAGGCTCAAATTTTAAATTGACAGCAAACATATCATTTTTTTCCACAGGCTTTTGAAGTATGCAAACCCATATAATTATTTTCTGACTAGTGAAATTGGTTCATATGGTTTATGAGGGAAATAAGCCCTCGCTAACAAATACGGTCTGTGGCAGCCGGCCCAATACCTGCTACACCACTCCAATGGCTATAAAACCAGAGATAAYGGTCCAATTTCATTTGTAGTTATACTGCTATAAATCTGGAGCAACTTGGTTGGTCCGATTCCAGCATTAGAAAGCTAGGTTGCTTTTCCTGTCCCCATCTCTGTCTTCTCACCCATGCTATATGCAATATAGCACGGATGAAATGTGTCCAGTATCTTGGATATCTTAAGTCAGAAATAGGTCACTGGTGTTTGATCCTTGAAAGGAAAAAGGCTCAGTTCAGCAGCCAGGCAAGGAGAGGAGAGGCATGTTAGCTTCTGATAGACTTATTTGACTTAGGATATCCTCAAGCTGAAATCCTCAAGCTTCATTCAAATTTTTTTGCTTCATTTCTGCTGGAAAAAAAGCCTTGAAAAAAGCACATTTCTGATGCTCCTGGGTCTGCTCAAGGACCTTGGGAGCCTGCTRCTCTCCTGGTCCACAGGTTGTGGCCGTCGTTCTTGGCCTGTGTTTCTTGGTCTTGCTTGGTTAACGTGGAAGGTACTATCTAGCAAATTTAAGGATGTGCCTATGGATTTACTTATCTTAATCACACTGCTGCAGTTGGCCTCTAGGACATGTCTGTGAACTCAGGCTATCCCTTGATTTTTGCAGTTCAGCTCCAACGTTAATCCTGGAGAGGTTTGGTTGAAGGAAGTCTGTGGGTGYGTGGGGGACTGGTGAGCTCCCATGGAGAGGCAGCCTGCTGCTTGCAGAGTCAGCTAGCGAAGCTCTCTGGAGATGGATTTATTCTTTGGTTTGACTCCTCCTGGTCTTTGGTTGCTTGATTTCCCATTGAAACTATTTCTGAGAGAAGTTGAGCGGAGATCAGGAAATTTCTGTGAAATCTTGAGCAGAAATACAGATCTTTGGGAATCTGAAAGGACGGTATTTCTTAGATATAATTATCCTTGATGCATGCAAAGTACTCTCTTCTTCTAAGCAAGCATAGTTCAAACTGAACTTAACCCAATCTTGGGAGATTTGAAAAGTCTGTGTGTATAGATTAATCCCTGTACAGTAGAACAACTTCTCCGATTGATTTCAGTCTACCTTTCTGCAATGAGGTAGGTTGTTGTCTTTTTTTTCCCTGTTACCCAGATTATCAAACATTACAGACAGGTGTTTGTCCTGGTCTGCTTTTCTTATTGTTGCTTGTAACTTCATACTGTCTTTTGACCACTGTGAGTGGCTGAACTACCAGAATATTACCTACTCTGCACCATGGAGGATCACCCAAACAGACCTAGGTACTTTTTTCCCACTCCACCTACTTGGCTTTGCTTAGAAAAGACCGAGTCAGTAAAAATAAATAAAATCCAGGTCACTAAAATGTAATAAATATTATTCRTGTTCCAGGTACAAAACGATACTCCTGTGCTTCAGAGGTAGTCGCACCGTTGTACAGCAGCAAATGTTTCTGTGACAAAAATGTCATATTTCTTTCACAATCCAGAATGTTTTTCCTACTTCTGTGTGCCACTGTGGTGTACTCGGAAAAAATGACTGGTTTTTTTTCTTTGACCATTTTCTATTTTATCTTTTCTTTCTCTCCTTTTATTCTTAGCTTTATTACTGTAGCGTATCCTAATTACCTCAAGGGCTCAATAGCTGATTTCAGAGGATGGTAGGATGCCCTATGCAAAACCATCGGAGCTGACAATTAAAATCCTGCAGAGTGGGTTGGTATATTATCAACCTTTGTTCAGGATTTTTTTTGCAAAGATGGTCTGAATCGTTCCTCTCTTTTGGTAACTGGTTTAATATTAGCCTTGGTATTGGCTGTGCCCTTTTGGTGTTTTTCAGTGGCTTGTGTGAAATGAGGTGATGTTTTAGCCCCTTTTGCCAAGCAGCAGACTCTAGGTTCCCATGAACACAGCTCTTGATAGGAGAAATGCTGCAGGTGTTTAAATCAGAGAGAAGAGGAATGAAAATTAGTGGCCAGAAGCTGAAGTCTTGAAAAAGTCAAAGAGGATGCACAGCTGGGGACCATTAGTCCCATTGTGTGGGGCATTTCTGGTGGTCTCATGTCCCTATGTGTTTCTCGGTTAACAGTTGTGTGAGTTCTGGATTCACTTTTCAATAACGGATGTGCTGGAGGATGACATGGTAYAGTTCACATGGGAGGGACAGGGAATGGTTTGCAAAGGGGCCTCAGCTAATTCGCTGAAGAATGGAGCTGGGTCTTTCTTTCCAGATCCTTTTTGGTCTGAGGAAATGAATTCCCCTTCAGGACCATTTGTTTGCAGAATATTTGAGCTAATCGGCCTCCTTCTTAGCCAGTAGCTCTGGGTTATCTAACACAGACACTCGTGAGCTGGCAGCCTGGTGGGACCACAGAGGTCCTGAACCTACCATAGTGCCTGGTTCCATTTGCCAACTAATGCAAAGCTTGAATGAAAGGCACAAATTAAAATCTGCAGACRGCTTTAGTGGAAGGGCCAAGCAGCTGGAGATGAGCACTGGGGACTGCAAAACGGGAAAGCAAGACTCGTGACACAACTTGTGCTGCTGCCCTCCGGCTGTGCGTTTAACTAGAAATAACGGAGCTTGGGGTTATCGCTATTTTAACTTACCAAATGTACATGAGCAGGCAAGATACAATTCTCATGTCTCTAAGCCTTTCCATGSTAATGTGCTTAATGTCTGTGCGTTGGAATACAGCTCTGCTGCTGTAATTCACCTCCCAGTGCGGCCGCTGAGCACGTGGAGTAGCTGCGTGTGAGMGCGGCCCTGCTCTGCACGGGGCTTTTCCTACCCTTGATAAACTGTACGCCAGCCCAGCCTTTTGGTTCCATCTCTGCCCTCTGTGTCTGTGCAAATAACAGGACCGCGTTTTCTGTTGAATCATGTTCTGCTTGATTGACAATAACTTTATATAACCCGTGGCTGTGTGGTAAGTGGGTTAGCATGGGCTGTATGTCTTACAAATAAATTAATCACAGTTATTTATAACAGAATGACTCTAAATAAAGCTACGAAGTGATTAAGGTATTCTAATAGGCAAAGGGTTTGGAAGTCACTGTGGTTTCCATTTTTGCAACTAAATTAGTATAATCATGTGTTTTAGTTTGAAAATGGAAAACAAATTGCGAGTCGTGTTTTTCTTCTATTAATAAGCTTGGCCAAAGTGCTGATTCTTCAARTATTTTCTGACTTTGAAAAAGAAATAAATGCATATTGGAATGGATGAGGTTAACAGGAAGATAGCAGTCTTTCAGCACTTCTGTATTCTGAAAACCTCATTTTTACCTTTCCTTTTTTGATGTGACAGGATTTCCTTTCATCTTTTTTACCTCTTTTCTCCTTAATTCTTGGAATAGAAAAGTGAATGTTATCTCTGGGGTTTGCTATGTAGACACAGCCATGTAAGTGTAGTCCTGTTTTGAACTGAGTAAATGTTTCTGATTCGAATGGCTTAAATWACAGGTTATTCCTTAAATTCATTGTAGTGCAAGGTACAAATCACCTACATACTCCATTAGACTTGCAATGGTAGGAGCTGCWATTGGGAAGTATTTGCCCATCTCTTAAACTGATATTTCTGTTCAAGGTGCTTATTTTTAAACAGTATAATAGGAATGTTTAAGGTGGGTTGAGTACCTTAGTCTGCACAGTTTATGTGTTATTGCCTYACTTAGGTCCAAAGTTACAGTTGAAGCTCATTTTGCTGGTGGAAAAGGAGGCTCTTTCCTGCGGCAGAGGGGTCCTTGACCTTGAGTGTCTCTACGTGTTGTTCTCATGTTGGTAAAATAGATTCCCACTTAACTCTATGTAGTCTTCTGAGGTGGTCAGGTGGAAGTTGGGGRGTATTTTATGGGAGAAGGGAGTTAGGATGGGGTGCATATGAAGCGRTAGAGTGTCTGTTGCTTGAGTTGATGGATACCTTCCCTTTTAGTTAAATAGGGGGGCAATCAGACACTAAAACATAAAAGATCACTGAGTAGGAGTCTGGTTCTGCACAGCGTGTATGTGGATCTCTGCTGAGGGGCTAAATGTGAATGCAAAATGATTGCTGGTTTGGAGGGGTTGTTTTTGTTGTCTGTCTTTCCTCTTTCTTTCTCTGTCTTTCCTATCTCTTTCTCTTTCCCTGCCTGACAAGTAGTTCACAAAATGCTTCTGATAATCAGGTTTTCATTATATTAACTCTCTCTAGCTTTTGATAAATGTCTGGGTGTGAAAGCTTCCTTTTATGTGTTTTTGTRTAAAATTATACCAGAACGATCAAAACCTGAAGGAATTCTACACTTCGTTTATTAAATCAGCCTCTGATGGTCTTATCTAATCTCATCAGTAATTAAAAGCAAAGTTAACTTGGTAGTCGTTTGAGACATAAGGATGTTGGCAATTCAATGTCTTCCTTTCTAGAAGAGTAATGTCTTGAATGGTTCGTCTATGTCAGCATTTCATAGTGGTTCCAAAAGGTTGAATCTCTTATATGTGTAGGTTTTTTGGTCTTTTTATGATATGATTTGGAGCATTTGGTGGGTAAGATCCACCTTGCTATGGGTATGTTTACTTGCARATCTTGCAGTGAACTGCGTAGCTTGCCAGCCAAGAATTCCTTACTAATGTTTGTCCTTTATATGAGCAGTGGTATCGCGTTGCAGCTGTCTTCTCCCTGATGTCTTGCTGTTCTTTGTGGACAAATCAAGATTGTGGGTAAACTACGAATTGACACAAGTCGAAGATAGATACTAAAAGATTATTAGGATCCTGGAGGAGAACAGAGGCAGAATTCCACCTGTTTTGTGAGAAACCTGTGCTTTTCTTCAGTCTGATTCATTAATGCAGTGCTTTCTTTGAAATGCTTCATTTCTCAGCATCCTTTCAAAAGTTCAGATACTGGAATAGCAACAGTAATTTAGCAATAATCTTATGTGTACGTCAAATAGTGAAAATGCCTTTTTTGTCCTACCTAATGGTCCTGTGCTTATACCTTCAAAGAGTTTGTCAGCTTCTAGCTACAGCCTTGTGCAGGAAGTCATCATCATCAGCCTCTTTGAAGCCTGGAATTATTCAAAATACGCTCTCATTTTGCAAGCCTGATCTGTGTGTGTAAATGTATATATGATGTTCCAAAATGTATTGAACACGTTCAAGTAAGAAGCATTTAACAAGAGCAGCTTTTCACCTTGCAGAACCTTTGATCTTTAGAGAACTTTCCTTAGTCTCTTTTAGACATTGGCTTCACCTGCAAAATAGGCATTTCCAGCAGTTTCCTGTTTGTTGTTTGTGTCTTAAGGTATGCTCTCTAATTTTTGTTATTTCCAGACTTAGGAAAGGGYGGCGTCTTGAGTCCCATAGGAAAGTTAACCGTGTGTGAATATTGTTCGGTGGTGGCAGACTGCAATAGAAAGGCTGGTTTGTGCTGATGTGAATGGAATTTGGTTCATCTCATCAGCCCTGAGATGCAGCCTTTGAAGGGGGCAGATCATAGCACAGGGACTTCCACCTCCAAAATGAGCAAGTCTGACGCTCTGTTGGTTCTYGGGGCTTTTCTAGGACGTGGTTTGTGAGAAGTTGTTGCCTTTGGAAAATCACTTCCACATGGAAAGGGCCCTGGAGCTAGGGCTGGAGGAAGATGCCTTGGAGAAGCTTCTCCAGCCCTCTGGTCGTCTGCTGCACAAGGAGCCAGGATGGCTGGCAAATTAATTTCTGTCCTGTTGAAATTAAAAACAAATAAATAATTGCTGCAGAGTGATGGTGCATCTTAAAAGTAATAAATTTGTGGTAAACTATATTTATACTCAAACAGGGAGGCACCATGCATCTTTGGTGATTTATACGCACAATCTGCCATGCTACTGAGACAATATTAATTTGTGKGAGACCTCAACCTTGCTCTGCAAGATAATTTAGATGATTCTTCACATGGTTCTAATGCATGCACGTGAAGCTATGGGAACAATAAAAATACTAATAAAGGGCTTAAAACTAGAAATGCTTTTGAGAAAGAGAAAAGAAAAAAACATAGACTCCAAGTAAATCTTGTTTCTTATGCTGATTTACTACTTAATTCTCGTTCTGTTTTAGTATGTTTTCTATAGTTCCCAGCCTGTGTTCGTCACCACAGTATTTGAATATTTTCTGGTAGTCCATTAACTAGGATGTTCATCAGATCATTATAGCCTGTCACTGGGGAGAGGATTAAATGGTGATATTGTATCTATTAATCTGGGAAACTGTGCTTCAATTACAGCGGACTTGGAGAATGGATGAAGAGAGGAGCTTTATTTGGTTTATGGTTTGACAGCATTTGACTTTTTTTTTCAAAGGCAAATACGTTAGGAAAATATTAAATTATTTGTAAGTGCAAATGCTGATATAGGAGAATTACGGTAACTACCAAGTTATGCAGAATATTCACAAGAAAAGAATGCTAAAATGCATCCATCTACCCAAGGAGGTAAAAAATAGACATGGGAATGTTACTTCGATACTACCTTGCAGGAAATCTCTGAGGGCTAAGGAAGAGGAAAACTTCTGAAATGTGTTTTAGACTGGCTACATTAGCAAACTGTACTTTCTGGCAGTTAAAAAGGAAAAAGAAAAAAATCCATCTGTAAACACCTAGAGTAAGGAAGAATAGAAGATCATCAACAAAAGTTAGAATAAAATATAAAGGTAAAATATATATATCTTTATAACTATTTCCATGCAGGATTTGCACTTGACCACAACCGTGTGCAGCAGGACACAGCAGCACATGTAGTGAAATTCTACTGGTTTTTTGGAGCTGCATGGAGGATTTCAGAAGTGACATTTAGATTTTTCAGATATGGTTATAGTGTCCAGGCAGGGAAGTGACTGTTGGGAATGGCGATGCACAAGTAATCCAAAAATCTATTTTTTTAGCTAACCAAAATAATTTCTTTTTTTCAAAGCTTTTAACTATGTAATTCGGAGAGTTTTTCCAAGCATTTGGTTCACTTGCAATAGATTTTTAGTAAGCTGAGCTGTAGGAGCCTTATTTTGAACAAGTTTCTATATATTTTTTTCATCATTATTGAAGAGCTTGAGGGGAAACAACCTAGTTGAGCCCACGCCTTCAGCTGGCCTTTGGGATAGAGTTTCTCAGGCGGTATCACAAGGTGCCGATTTAACCAAGCAGACTTTGCAAAGGCCCTGCACAGAGCAGCATGGGCATTAATGTCTTTCCAACCACTTGGACAAGTGTCTGTGAAGAACAGATAAAAATGCCAGATTTACCTGCAAGGTTGCTCATTAGTGCAGGTTTAATGCTGTGTTTCCCATCTAGACCTTAGCCTTGCTTTACAGAACCAAGCTGCAGAGCAGCAAGAGGGCTGTGGAGGCTGCATTGCCAGGGGGCTTCRTGTTGACCAGCTCTGCAGGAGTTAGAGTGGGAAGGCAAAAGTAGATGTGCAGTGGCCTTTGGGTTAAAATACTGTTGGAGAGACAAGGCAGTGCCTTGGCGTGAACCCTCCTCACAAATGCAGTGAGATCTGGTGAGCGTGCGGTTGCTTTGCCGTAGAAGCTGATCTCATACCGCGGAGCAAACTAGCAGCCTAAAAATGCATTTGTTAAGTATATTGTTCTGCTTCCTATTTCTTGACACTTGTTGCCTGCTTAGCTTCTGCTTTCATTAATACAATTAGCAGCCTTCACCCAATTCTCTCTAAAAGTGCTGAGGATAAGCAGTTAATTATGAAATTACTTTATCGCAGTGCTTAAATGCAGCTTGTTGATTGACCATTGGCAACATGCTAATAATTACCTGTAACTGCCGTTCTGATTTATGTTGTTTTACAGTAAGCTCCATTTAATAGTGGCAGCTCCGTGCTGCCTCGGACCCTCTGGGGACCTGCTTAAGTCGTAATTAGTTGCAGATGCAGCTCGTTTGTGCCCTGCCTCCCTCCCCTGCGGGCCGGGCAGGGTCAGGCCTTGTGCATTTGTTTGCCRTGTTTAAGCAGAACAAGATGTTGATGGGGAGCAGAAATATGAACAGGAATTACCATGGAATTTCTGTGTGAGCAGCCCCCCGAGCGTGGGCTTTGGATGACTTCCTCAGGGATTTGCTCTAGTGGCCCCCCCGGTCAAGGGAATCAAGAGGACCTTCCTGCAGGTTTGGTCAATAATTTGGATAATGGCTTTTATCCTGTTTTGGTTCAACAAAACGTGTGGATCAGATGTAATTTCTCATCCTGGTGCTCTAAGGATATGAGGTGTCTGAGTGCTGTGCATGTGGTCGTTTCCCTGTGCGTCTGCTCCAAAGTCTTGGCATCTGCTGGCTGGATGTGCTGGGGCAGGAGGAATGGGTTCGGCGAGTGGAATGTGCTGCAATGTGAAGAGCTGTATGAAAACTGAGGGCCAGGTAGAGGAAAGCAATCCTGTTAGTGACTGTCCCTTGGAGGAACTGTGCTGCAGGGACTGTGCTTTCATTAGACAGTGGAGAATCCCCTGGGGCAAGTGCTGCTGTGAGTGCCTTGGCTCAGGGSAGAGGAAGAAAACAACTTGAATCAGATTTCCCACATTATTAGGTACATAGTGAGCCTAACCACAAGACACAAAGTCTATAGGAAGTYCAACCTGTGTTAGTTTTGCTGCCCAGCTTCCCTGCGTGCAAGCAGGGGTTGCTTCCCGAGGGGTGCTCTGCACCTTCAGCTCCAGCAGCGCCTGCTYGTTGCTGTTCACTCTCCTCCAGCCTTGCTGGCTCCCCGGGGGGGAATTYCAAGCACTGTATAGGGTGTAATCAGGTCTCCTTGGAATAGGCACTAGCAAAGAGAAGTTGAAGTCATCCTTGGACGCGTCTGAGTAGTGAGATTTTGGTGAGTGCATCTCCCTGTGTGTGCCACCTAGGAAGCCTCCGTGCGTTTGCTGCATTTGCTGGCATGGTTTTTGCAGTCGATGGGCAGCAATGAAAAAGATAACTGACCACTTGCTTTTCCAGGAAAGAAAGGGACGTTATTGGAGAAGATACTGGAAGAGTTAATTAGAATACTGAATGAGCAAATATTTTACTGTCATTACTTCGGCCTTCCTAGGCAAAGAGATAACTTAACATTAATTGCCTAACAGAGAAATGGTGGAGGATTATGACAAATTAATATGCGGAATACAGGATGAACATTCAGATACAGGAGAAATAGGGCAAAACAAATAGTATTACTACGAATAATTTGTGAATGCATATGTGATGGAAGTAGTTGAAAAATGTTTTAAAAATTAAATTAATCTTGTATGTGTGTGCATGCACATGCAATTTTTTTATTGGATTAGCAGCGACATCTTTCAAAATTACGAAATACAAGCCRTATTCTCCAATACTGAGAGCTCTTATAATTGCTAGAAGTACAGTGAATGTCCCTATCATTCTCTGGGTTTAATCTCAGCATAATTAGCTCCTTGCACAATAGAGTGTTTAATTTGAATGGCTGCCAAGGCTCATTAAGTTAGAGAAGTAGTTCCTGAGATCTCTGTTGTTAAAATTGGGGCTCTTCTAGGAGTGGATTTTTAGTGGAGGTGTCATGGAGTTCTTTTGGGGTATTCCTGTGTTAATTTTAAGCTGCAAAMTAAATATTTAGAGAGATACTGGTGCATCATTCAGCCAAATATTGGAAGAGGGACTTCCTACCTGGCTCAGAAATCTGGAAGAACCTTCTGAGGCAACTGGGACAAAAACAGTGTGCCATTAGTATTGCCTTAGGCCTTGGAAGAATATTTTTAAGGAATGCATATGTATTTGTAAACATGTATGTTATATACATGTACAGTCAGTTGGTAATAGTTGCAGAATCATTACTCCTTGTTAGGGGAATAGGAAYCCTTCTTAATAGAAATCTTGTGATTTATTGATAATAATGAAATCCTTTCATCATAGCTTTTTACTCTGAATACCAATTTTAGTGTGAATTCCTCACTGATTATTGCTGTTCTGCTTCTGAGTCTTTCTTGTAACTGCAGAAACTATTTCCGATGGACGTAGCTGGCAGTGGCCCATGGTGCTGACTGAGGGTAATKGTATTCCTAGTGTTACCTTGCAACTGCCTCTGACTCATTCATATTGTCACCTGAATTAAAGCCATACTAGGCTGCGTCCTCTTGATGGATCCGTGTTTCTGCTTTTGGGTTTGGAATAGCAGGAGTGTTACTTGCTGTTGCTTCTGGTCTGCTTGAAGCTGCATGTCAAAGGCCACATCCACAATGTTTGGAATGCATCAAAAGCCAACCAGTTTGTTGGCCAAGTKGGAGGCTGATTCCTTGCAGAATCGCATGTTGTTCTGCCTTAGTGGGACCTTGTGTGTGTTGCTCTTTGCGTGTGGTGTAAGATGCTTATGTAAATAGCAAGGTGATATGTAGAAGAAAACCCTCCAAAAATCATCAGACTGACATGTCTGTCATTTTTCCCTATACTGGGATATTTGATTCCTTTCCTGGGTTGGATTTTTTTTTTAGGTTTGTAGASCAGTGTCTACAGCAGATGTCCTTACATATCCATCTTGTACTTCATCCTGACTTGTGCTTCTCATCTCTGGAGATATTGCAGCACCAGCCCAGTGCTGCTGGGCACAATTCCCATCTATGTCCCTTGATACGTGCAGGGGAGTTACTGTGGGGTTTGGTCGTGGTTTAGGCCTATGCAAAATGAGTAAAAATGCTTCTGTGGGTCACATATCTTCAGATGCAGCACGTTATGTGCATGGTGTTTTCAAATGCATCTTTGCAGTAGTTAGCAGGTATATGTGGCAAAACGCTTAGCTCCTGTTTTGGTTGGTTTGAAGCAGCCCAGGAGAAAGGCCAAGGCAGTGACACCAAAGCAACCTGTTTCTGGTGCTGTGGCTTTGGAGGAGGAGGAGGAGGAGCTGCATCATCCTCTTCTCCCTATGAGCCTCCTGGTATTTTTTCCGTGTTACTTGCAGGCTCAGTGAAGCACAAACCGTCTCTTCCTCTGTGTTTGCACAGGACACACTGGGACCCTGGGCTCAGCTGGGCYTCGTATTTATACTGTAATATCAACATAATTAGCACTGGCTTCACGCTGCCRACGGATGCGGAGAATGAATTATTTGTTTATATAGGAAAAGCCTAAAGAGCTCGAATGGTGAAATCTGCCTTAATTACCCATCACCTGGAAGAGGCTCTTTGCACTTTCTGCTTATTCGAATGCAGGTGATGAAGCTGTGGACCTGTAGATTTGGCAGAAGGTGCCATTGCACCAAAACTAAGTGTCTCTCGGCTTAATTTTTATGAAAATAGGAGAATGGCCATACTGGTCAATCCTAGGTTGTGCTGAGCCTGGCATCTTCCTTTCCTTGTCAGTAGCCCAGGAGGGTGGGGCAAAAGTCCTGGAGGAAGATGGTGCAATAGTCTGCTGCTGCAGTCTGCCCCGCTCCAGCAGGGGCCATCTGAGCTCAGGGGGCTTCAGGAGCAAGTGGTGGCATCTGCRTTCCTGTTTTTTAATAGCCCTCGATTGAATTTTCTTCCACGCTTTTGACTAATTGATTTTTACRGCCCTTTTGCAACTGTGCAACGCACGTGCTGCAGTTCTTGTGGCTGGAGAAAACAGTATTTCAGTGTTCATCTTCCTGCTGCAACTGCTGATTTTCTTTTTTAAAGACCACTATTAAATTTCTCTCTTCAGCCCAAGTCATTTCTTTTCCAAGCCTTGACTATTTCTTCCTCTTTCAAGCAGAATCCACTGCATATCTCTGGTTACCTTTGTTCCTTTTCTTGCTGCTTCTTGCATGCTCTTTTGGGGACTTCTGATTGCAGCTTCTGAGTTAGTGGAAAGGGAAGTCCGGCCACCTTTAATGTTTTCAGAGGAATTCTTTGCATTTTGGTTATCTTTAGACTACTTTGAGGCATTTATTTGGAACGTGAAGAGCTACCTACCTTAGTGATGACTCTGAAGCCTTTCCTGAGTGTTACCAGCTAATTTAGAGTCCATCATTGTATATATAATTAGGGTTGATTTTGCACTGATTGTCATTGAAATGCATCTGCTGTTTATTGCTCAGTGTTGTGAGGTTCTTGTACAACAYTTTGCTGTAATTTTTGGTGTTAATTACCCCCAGATAATGCTAAGTGATCAGCCACATCCCTCTTTGCCCCTTTACCAGTTAATATTTGAGCATCTGTCCTGGGTGAGAATCCCTTCAGAGTCCCCATTAATTTTCTTTTTCTTTTTTCTTTTTTTTTTTGCCTTTTTTAACCACTTTAATGCAAATGAATTAGAAATTAATTTAAGTTTATACTTTAGTCCATGAGAAACCTTTGCAGAATGAGTGTATGTGGAGCCAATAGTAACATTTCATTCTAAAATGTGCAAAAAAAATCAATAAAATATATTTTTAAATAAATTGGGGCCCTAAGGCAGCTGTTTAATATGTGAAGTTCCTACTCTGAATTTATATTCTTTGGATTTGTCTGAGTCACTGAATTTGACTGATTAAAGCCCTATCATATATTTTAAGGATCTGAAAAGCCTCTATTTAGAGATTTCCCTCTCTTCATCAAATAATTAAGAGCAATGCATTCCAGAAGACACTTTTAAAGCCACGGTAATGCTGATTATTCTGAATTATTTGTTAAGGGGAAAAAAAAAAMMCCAATAAGCCCTCCAAAATCACAGCTGCTTAAAAATCTGCAGCTTGGCTTGCTCATGGCCTCTGGTTTAGCCAATGAGGCAGATTGGATCTGGAAGGGTCGGGGAGTGAAACGAAAGATCCTCAGAGAAATCACGGGAGAGAAACTGGAAAGTTAAGTTGGAAGTCTGTGTGAGTGTGTAAATAAGATAGTACTTCATCCTAAGTAGGTATTTAAAGCTAGGTATTATCTCATAGTTTGCAGAAGTGAAAAATTGAATTTTGCCATCCTTGTCTGGCTCTGTAGTTCACTCAGCAGTCCTTGGAGAAGAGAAGTCTCTGACTGAGGAGGCAACAAGTGTGTGCATGAAAAATGTCTCTGTTAGATTTTTCCATCTTCAGTGGAAGTCCCACTTTGGAGGAGGGCAAGGAATTCTTTGGGGAGAGCTTGCATTTAAACATGTTAATGCCCAACTAAAAGCTGCTGAAAAAACATGGGCAAGTGGAAGTTGTTTCTGGAGGAAGTGGTTGGAGGTTGGTTTGCCTGTGGTGTGTGCGGAGCCGGGCCTGGGAACAGCTCCTGAAACTGCTCATCATGGGCAGAATATAGGGCAGGCTGCCCGCGGGCAAGTAAAAGCTTGCAGGATCATGTGATAAATCGTCCTTGGGCCGCAAATGTCATTATATTTTATAGCAGCAGGGCTTATTTTGGGTTATACTATTTTATGTTTGTGGGTTTTTTAATGTTCAGATATGAGAAGCTGCCTGCAGCCAAAATGTGAACATTGCAGGAGTATGAAAATCCCAAGGTGTAGATTGAGCGGTTCTTACCAGCACCATTTTCTTTTAAATGTATTATGTTCTCTCTTTGTTGTTGTTTTTGTGTTTTTTATAGAGAGAAAACAGAGTTTAATGTGACAAAGGGAATCTAGCAGAAAAATAGGAGATGGCCAAGGTTTGTGACAACTTAGTCTGGAAACAGGATATGTTCTTTTGCTGGAACAGTGCTGGAACAGTGCTGGAACAGTGCTGGAACAGTGCTGAGGCTGTTTTCTTCAGTTACGCCTGAGAGACATCTGCAAAATATAATATTGATTAGAGATAAAAGGGAGAGCGTGGCCCGTAGTCCTGCAGTCCTGGGTATCCGAACGCTGCCGTTCGAGTGCTAATGGCTGAATTACAACCTCGGCCCGAATCTGGCCCTGCTGGAATCAATACCGGGGTGGGAGCCGAGCTGTATTTTGCCTTTCATCTCCATTAGGTCTGGGGGTTGACAGTAGAGCTTGGCTGCTTGCCGCTGACTGCAGAGATGGCCAAAAGTATGAAAATACGATCTTGTAGTTAGCTCGAGCAGGCGGCTGCCACAGGCTACTGCATCTTATCGCACTTGTTTTGCTTGTGAAATATTGTTTGAACTGAAGTGATTACTCAGCCACTCTTTTATTTCCATTCATATTTTATCTATATCCTTCCCAAAGGAGGAGAGTAGTTATTTTATGCTTAATTAAGTGTAAATAAGTGATTGTCTGTTTGGGGTTGGGGTTTTTTTTCTTTTGAGTCTTCTGGACTTTTATTTTGCTTGTTTTTGGTCTGGGCTGGAAAACTGATCTTTGGAAGGGTGGGCCTTTTTTTATTTTTTTTTTAAGTATGCAAAAGCTTGATCAGAGCAACAATCAATGCACCCATGCAGTTCTTGGGTGATAAGTAACCTAACGAAGTGCTACGTGCACCTTGCCAATACAAGGTGAGATATGGTTCCTGTGTTCCAAATATTACTCTTGGAGCTTTGCGGCTGGAACCAAACCACCACTTTTCTTGTAAATTGAGTTGTAAAGCGCTTGTGCCAAAACGACAGGGAGTCGCTTGAGAAGCTGGATGAATGCAAGGCTGCCTTTGGCCAAAACACTGGGAACCCAAGTTGGAGCGTGTCGTGYGGCTGGAGAATGGAGCTGTTGTCGTGTCCCCCGGGCGGTGGGGACCGCCCTGGCCCTGAGCCACCGCCTGCCCAGAGGGCTCGGGTGCRTTCCAAGTCTGTCCTAGAATTGTGTCCGTGGGGAGGACAATGGAGAAGGGCCAGGAACCAGGGTCCTCCTCACCAGGCTGCTCTGACACTTCCGACACTGTTTTCCAGCGGGAAAATTGAGAATCAGGAAGGTTGAATTTCTGGAGAATGCAGTCGCAGACTGCTTGGGTGTAAATGTGTCCTGTCCTGTGGTATTAAATACAAAGCCAGTTGATCTTCCTGATTAAAACCCCAAAAAACAACAACAGAATTTTCAGATTCTGTCAAGTCTGTCCTCTGCTCCGTTGCCCATACTGGACACAGTAAATATATACATTTTTACTTCATATTTGTTCACATCTGGAATCTAGTAAAYGACCTCCTCTCACTCCTGTCTAGTGGGTAAACATGTTTGTTTTTTAGTGAAAGAGCTTCACTTTGAAGTTTTTGGTAAATATTTTTGGTGATTTTTTTTTTTTTTTGCAGTCAAGAGACAGTAGAATCTTTGCTTTCATTTATAATGCAAAAGGAGACATTTCCCAGCCTTCTGCTTAGAAGTGTGGCCACAGTGCACTTTACCTGCCACATTTTTGGAGTGTTTAGAAACAATTCTAAAGCTCGGAGGAGTAGAAAAGAAAAATATCCTTAAGTTGGCCTGACAATTTTTAAATGGTTAAGGTTGGCAAAGCGGAGATAGTTCTGCGTGCTTTCAAACAGCCTTTGTTTGCAAATGCGGACGCTTTTTAAAATTGCATCTTTTGATAATTGCACAGTGGTGTTCCTCCTTTTAGCTTTGAAAAGTTATTCTAGGGGCACTAGTTTGACTCGTGCTATCGTTGGTGGAAGCTCGACACTAATGCCCAAACATTGGAAAATGGCTGTTTGTGCTGGAGTTTTTGGGAGGAAGGAAGTGCACACCAGCTATTACGGCTTCTATTAGTCTTTTTGCAGTAATAAAAGCTGCTCTGGGTGTGTTCAAGGTATTTCCTACCATTCCTGGTAGGGCTTTGCTTGCTTTCCTGCTCTGGGCTCTSTATTCCCTGCAGAGTGTCCGTTCTCTCCGCAGCTTTGGGGGAAGGTGTTTCCTGTGCACGTTCCCTGGTTAGCACATGGCTACTGTGGAATGTACATGGTCTTTTTCTGGGGAAAACATTTGCATTTAGAAGTTGCAGTGTGATGGGCTTTTGGTCAAAATATAAGCAGTCATCTCAGGACTGCTGTGCATGGGGAAGAGGTTAATAACAGGGGTGTCACCACATTTTGTTTCAAATATGGTGAACGTCATTAGATGGCTTTCATTTTTATTTCTTTTTTTTCATCTGCATTGATAGATTTTAGACTCTCCGAAGGTCATTTTGCCCAGTGTAAGGTCTTGGCCAAACCAGAGGATGAGAACAGCCAGCTACCGAAACCGACTTCTTTTTGGTTGAGTGTTCCCATGTTACCTTTTGATCAGGAAAAGATGGAAATAAACTCGTCGCCTTAGGGTAGCATAGGTAGAAGTTTCTCTAGGTGTTTCTGAGGTTTCAGAAGGAGCCCAGATGACAGGAGTAGATGGGTCAGTGAGCTGATGTAAAGCCAGACCCCAGTTTGAGAGTGAGGTAGCCACTGTCCCTGTCTCTGTCTGTGGAGCATCTACTGCTCAGGCTAAGGAGATGTATGGATGTAATTGCCCAGAGCTTTTCCCATTTAATTGGCTGGCATAACTTCTGTCTAACCACTACAGTGGTAACATGGGAGTGAAGGGCTGGCTCTTGGGAATGGAAAATGCTATATTTGTGCAGAGTTYTTGTTATTGCATGTCTCTTTCCTAGGACATTTTTATCCCTTAAATCTAAGCGCTGGCATGCCTCTATGGGCCAAAGTGGCAGTTCTGTGTCTATATATGTGTTTGCTYCAGAGATTGTTGCATATGGTGAAGTAGTGGAAAAAGAAGTTGTGCTGTGACAGCTTTGGAGCGCACGCGTTGCCAGCAAGAGGCAGCCCAAGTCAGTCTCTGAGGGCAGAAGTCCTTTTGTTTGGGACACAGGAGAACAAGGTTGAGTGGTGTCACAAGGCCTAGGGGATGGGTCTGGCTTGGCGAAGCACCCAAATGCCGTAGTGCATCTTCCTTACACTGGCAGAAACCTCGTATTGCTGCAGCACAAGCGTGCGCTTCCCAGGTTATGTTTGCTCAAATAAGGCACTGTATTTCCCTGAGCGTTTGTGCCCAGTTACTGTGTGAGAATTGGTAGTGGAAAGARAGGATAAGTATTCGGTGGAGTCATCAGTGGAGTCTTCGGAATGTGAAGTTTAGTCTGGTGATGAAGGGGGAACTCAGCCCTGGTAAGAAGCAAGGGGATAATGGTGCTCGTAATTGCGCTACGTACGTCCCTTTTTGATGTGTGTCCTTAGTTTTCCACTTGCTTAATATGTTTCTAAAAGGTGTCTTGGTCATAGTAATGAGAAGTCTAATGAGTAATGCTGTGCTGTTTAACTTATTGGAGTGTGCTATTACTTAAGCCTTGTGAATTAAAATTCAGTACAATATTTCTGTCCAGTGACTTTTGAACTCTTTGACCTAAGACAGCACAATTTGTTTCTGTCCAACACAGAAACATTTACTGTGGAACACACAGCTTGATTAAATACTACAAAACAGGTAACATTAATTTTGTATGAGTATTTTGTCCATGTGGAATCATTATAGGACTTAAAGTTATGAGTATTTTAAATGACCTTGTGGGTTAATTCTGGTTAGTAACTGAACAGAAGGTGTAAGAGGGTAATTAAAAGTCAAATCTGTTGTGTTCAAAAAGCATGTTACCTGTTTCCTAACGCGGGAGTGCAGCAGATGTTACTGCATTCAGACTTTTATCTTGATAGGTGACACATCATTACCAACAACTGTTGATTAAGTGCATCTTAATCCCCTGAGGACATGATGTTGTAGAGGTGAAGAAGCCTTATTGGAACACACTTACATCTGTGTGTGTTAAAAATTTAAAAGCTGTTAGCAGAGTTACGAGGAGTGCTTTATCTTGGGGAAAAGCACATGTATCCACTTGCACAAAATCTCAGCGCTGGAAAACATTACATGAAGGCAGCTCATCTTGGCAAGTTTGGCAAAGAGACATCTCCTGTTATCTTTTCCACACCCTTTCCTAGTTTATGTTTGCAAGTAAGTCTGAACTTAGAAATTTGGCCAAAGTTTATTGGGTTTTGTGTTGCTTTTTGTAGAAAGGAAAGCTTTTTCTATGGCCTCCTCTTGGTTTTGGGTGTGGGGATGCAAGTCTGCACTTGTTCTCTTGGTTCGGATGTGGTCAAAATGAATGATGACCAGTAGCTAATTTTGCAAATTGAACCACAGGGCCTGGCCTTGTGTTTTCTGAAAAAATCCTGATTCTAGAAAATGGAGAATATTTTTTAAGAGCTGACTTGGCTTTGGTGGAGCATCTGCGTGTTGCCTGTTTGGCAACAGGAAATCACAGGCAGCATATCTGTTCCAGTGTAGGTTCTAGATTCCTTGGCGAGTTCAGTTGTCCTGATGGTAGGTGGGTAATGGATATCAGGATATACAACAGGAGTGAAGGTGTTGGCCGGATGGTGGCTGGTTGGAAATGCTGTAGCTCAGGAATTCATTAGGTTGGGTGTGATCATCTTGACTCATGGTGRGGGGGAGGAAGGGGGCGGTGGCGTATTTTGTTTTAACAACTTATTTTAAAAAAAGGTGCCATATAAAATTAATGCTTTTCATATGAAGCATTGGTTTGCTGTTATGCTGAACTCCTCATCTCTTGGTTATGCATTTTTGCTTATATAAGGCACTTAAAGTAATATATGACTTGGCTGCTGCCTATAAATTCAAATAAATCCCCTATTGAACTATTTAGGAGCAACAGATACAGAGTTTTGGGCAGAGCATGGCTTCATTACATTCCTAAATGCATCTAGATAAGTTCAAACAGTGTTAAACGTTTTGTTTAAACTGAAAAATGCTGGAATATCTCTAAGTCAGGGCTGCAATTAGGGCAAATAGACTGTGCTGCCATTACTGCAGATCCCAGCAGATTCAGATAAAATCCAGTTTTATTTTATGACCCCACATACTGGCATACAACTTMCTGACCTCACGCAGATGGAGGATGAGCTTTGGCTGTGTGGGTTTGCTGCAGCTTTGGCAGAAGTTCTTGCAACCCCTGGATATTGTCTGTGGGAAAATTGGAATTTAGCCTGCAAAATGCTGAGCAAGGGGATGGTTGCACTGAGAAATGTGTGTATGTGTCCAACTACAAAGTGATTTTCTGTGGAAAGGCCCGGTCAGAGCAGTGTTGGACCCAGATGGATGCAGACCCCTCCCTGCCAGGGATGTGTTTTCTTGYGCTCTGTTACTACTACTTTTTCCTGTTTTCTGTTGATGCTTCTCTACCTTTAAAAATATATATATCGTACTGTTGAACATGAACAGCTTATTTGTGGGTGTAAGTCAAGAAGCTGTCAGGGAATACTTGTCTCGAAGGGCAAGTGCAGATGAGAAGTGAGGACAGCAAAAGCTTCTTTTTTTTTGTTTTTCCACTACCTTTCTAACACCTGAAATTCATAACCTCTCTCAACTTTTGAGGTTACCTTTCACGACCCCTGGAGAATTCATGCTGGAGAAACTCTGCTTCGATCGGCCAGCAGATTTTCAGGTAAAACGGTGTGAATTCCTGTGTCAGCTGTTAAAAGGAGGGTACAGGCTGATGTGCAGCTGTGTGAGCCTATAGCCCATAAACGTGAGTGCCTTTTGCCTGCGCACAGACATCAGCGTCCAAGCTGAGATGAGCACCTTATTGCCCTACAGCAGCTACCGCTTAATGAAAGCGGCCCTTTGGAAAGGGGCCATAAGCAGGAAATGCTGTTAAATTCATATCTTCTGATGTCTAGAGATGTCAATGTCATCTTCACGGCTTGCGCAAATAATGTCCAGCTCTCCGCTTAAGGACAGTGAATCCTGCACAGGMTTTTGACAGGAGGTGAATTCTCATTTTTCCCCCTCCTGTGAGTGGGCCTGGTGACGTCTGGCCGTGGTTTGATGCTGTCGAGCGTCTTGCTRGGCAGAGGGGCCGTGGAGGAGCCGTCGGGGTGGGAGCAGTTGGGCAGTGTCCGTCCCTGGGCCGGTCCCCGCTGCTGGGACGTTCCTGGCTGCCCAGGGCTGCCCATTGCTGCCTGGCAGCTCTGCCCGCATGATTGACATGTCAGATACACCYAGAGGAAACACATTTTTCATCTTGAGCTAAGGGGCTGTCAGAGCCCCTAATCAAAAGAAATTGCTTCTGCCGGAGAGGAGAATAAAAGCTTGGGGGTCTCTGTGTCCGAGCCGACGATGCCGGCTCCTTCCAGCTGTTTTCCGTGTCGCTTTTCTGCCGTTTAGCCACGCGGGAAAAGGTGGATTTGTTCCAGCATCCTGTCGCAGCAAGGCTTCTTTAGAAACCCTCCTTCAGCATCCCTTAATTGTGCCTTCAGACAGTGCTCCTAGCAGGTTTATGGGAAGAGTTAAATGAATCCCCACATCCCGGTGCCACAACCATTTTTTCCTTGTTTTTCTTTTGTGCTGTGGGCTGATTAGCTGACCGGACAGCTTGGCATCTTGAAATCTTAAACTGTCTCTTGGCATTTCTTTTATTGCTTTTAAATGTTGGTTAACATTTAGTACGTAGTATTAAATATTATTATACCCTGGGTGTTTTAAAAATTGATAAACCTATTAAGAGAACTGCAGGGCAGGTGAGCTTCCAAATGGTGGTTTCTCAGAAGCATTAAATATATTTTATATGTACTGGAGGCTCATCATGGGGTAAAACTGCTTGAGAAGGATTTCCTTGACCTACCTATTTAGCTGAAAATCTTTGTTAGTAATATATTTTGAGATAAAAGCTTAAGTATAGAAAGGATTTCAGAYTCAGACTGAGTTTAACTGACATTGAATTTAGGGACAAACATTGGTAGGAGAAGCAAGCAAACCCCCTTTCCTTCTGTAGTCTCTTCCCAGGACGATAATAGTTGAAAACACTATTCTGAAATTTCCTTTACATGTATGTATTGGTTCATTTTTTTTCTGGGATGTTGCACTAAACTCCTCTGCAGCAAGTAATAAATTAGACAGTCCTGTTAAATACTGTTTTGTTCATCATATTAATAGTCAGGCTTATTTTGTAGTTAATATGAGTGTGAAGRACTCAGCTGCGAAATATTTACCTGCTTCTAAAAGCGTTACCCTAATAACATTGTTCAAAACCTTTCTTTTTTTTTTTTCATTGTGAACTTTAAATTTGCTTTTTCCTTAAAAAGAGATGAGCTGAATAGAAAATTAACTTCAATGATGGGAAGTTAATGTCTTGTTTGTTAGTAGTGAAATATTTTTGGAAGGTGGTCCTTTCAACAGATTGCATTAATATACAGTGCAATTATCTTATTTAGTAACAGACRTGCTGAGTTCTATACATAGATTGAATAATTAAGGAATCAAGGGCATGTGCCATTGTTGTATTCTTTGAGAAAAGCACATAAAAATTTTATGTTTCCATAAGTCTTTTTATCACAGATCAAAGTCATGCTGTGGTCCCACCAATGCAAATAATATCCTTCAGCTTTGCCTAAATCAGAGTGTTTTTTTGAGATATAACAGGTCTTACATTGCTTGTTTTGCTTCACTGAGTTGACTTCTAAGAGCGTGTCAGAAAAACCTAAGTAGGGAAGGGCTTCATCAATCCTGTCTGTAAWGCAACTAGTCTTTTACTCTAAATGAGATTTGGAGCTTTGTAGTTGTTGAGCATGTCGAGCCTTGGGCAGGGCACAGGATGCAGGGGCTTGACTGGRTGCTCTGTGCTCCCCTTCCCATCCTCTGCGGTGCAACATTCTGCAAACTAGAAGATCACAATTCATTTTAGACTCATTTCYCCAAAGTGCTGGGGGAAATGTGCCCCTAAGGAGGCATCTTGTTAGGCAGCATCAATATTCCTTTTATTTGTATAGCATGGAAAGTCATGCTTATTTTGAAGTTGTAAATGTTAAAGATCTGTAAATTACAGGTTTTTTGGTTGTGATTTCGAGTTAATAAAGCCTTGGGTATTAACCTCTCTATCCTCCATAATCACATAGACATATATTCATGCAATCAGAGCAACACAGGATGTGAACTTAGTATTTATCTTAGAGAGAACCTCTATTTCTAGRTAGTCTTTTTCTTCCGCACGCAGTTCAACAGTGAGCTCTAAGCATCGATCAGATAGAGCAAATAGAATCAATTATGTTTTATGAGGTTAAATGGACCATAATGAAAAGTCTGTTGATATAGCACATATATATTATAATTAATCTACCTAAAAATGAATGATACTGTTATAAAAATAATGTTAGCAATGCTGGCGTGACMCGAATGCAAAGTTTCCGTTTGAGGTCACAGTGGTGTATCTGGTCRTCTCAGGGAGAAGGGCTGGACATAGAAGTCATATAGTGTGATCGCAAGATCTGATCTGTTTGTGTGRTTTTTCATTAGGGAACTCGGCAGAAATGGTCCAACACATGAGATGTGCCAAACAGTTTCATGGCTCTGGTTGATACGAGGTGTRTAATTTGTTGTGATTCTGTTTCTTTACACTTTGGATCTGTTCAGTTCTCCATCCAAGAACTCAAGTTGCTTTTGGGTTCCAAGTTGAGTACCAGTGGCTTGCTTTAAAAAAGCTGCTGAGCTCTTCTCCCTTTCAATCATTTCAATAAGATTTAGAGGTGATTGGGGCCTCTGGAAATTGGGACACGTTTGCCAAGTTCCAGGTTCCTKCTGACCTGTAAGTCACACTAATGGCCACCAGGAACCGTGCGCTTAGCAGAAGAGCAAGCTAATTTGATTTCATGTGCTGTAGAAACGCAAACCAAGCATAGCTATAATGATAATAATGCAAAGTGTAACACTAATAGGTATTACACTAACCCTGTGCCCCAGGGGCAGATAAATCTTCTATATTTATGTATTAACGTTCTTCAAGAGGTTTCCTTCGGTGTRTAGGAGAGCATCACATTCAGGGGAGAAATTTGGGGATGTTTTCATCTAAAGTGAGGAGGAACATTTATTGTAGTGTTTTGTACTGCTTCCAGCTGACTAGTAGGTAGTGATTATATATAAGTGGTGCTGCTGTTGCACTACAGAGAAAATAAGTGTTTAATTTTGTTTTTTAAAAGAATGTTTTGTCTGGAGAGCAAATTGATACTTTATAAATTGCTCTTCTTGCTTTCCCTTTTCAATTAAAATTTACTTAMAGATTCACATTTCATAGTTTATGGCATCTTTTTGCATTGGTTTTTCTCTATTAAACTGTAACCATAAATTTCAGATAAGCACAAGACAATTATCCTTTAATTTCAGATTACAGATTTTTGTCATAATGATTGACTTGTATATACTAAAAACTGGTGACTTTTTAAAGCACTTTGATGTTTGTATTTTCCTTTTCGATTGGTGCATAAAACAGAAGAGACAATTTTCATTCTTTTATTCATATCCTTAACATTAAATCAAGACTAGAAGCTTTAAAGGCAAATAGACATTTATAATTTATTTTTTCCTCCTAGCCAACAAATTATCTTAAGTCTGTAAGTAGTTCTGAATCTTAGTTCTGAATTGTTCCAGAAATTGGCAGAATATGCAGAACTGCTTCTACAAATAGAGGATTATGGTGGAGATTCTTACACAGAACGTGTAGATATGGGAGTCTGTCATTGATCCTGTTCTTCTTGGAACCATGTTTACCTAAGCTCTCACTCACCTTATCATTTATTCAATAAATACCATTTATTAGCATTGGTTTTTCAATTATTCTACCTTTTTATACTGTAATGACTTCTCCTTGATCTTGTTGAGMTTTTTCATAGCGTCAACATCTAGACAAAAGGTTTCCTCAGCAAATTTGTTTCCACGACTYTTTGGAAACTCCAGGCATGAATGTATGGGTAAACTCAGCAAGGAGTTGCAAGTCAGCTGCTCTGCACGTTTGATTTTATGATGATGCTGRTTTTATTATACTGTRTTTATGGTGCTTTCAACAACCATGAGGTGCGTTTAGGAGGCAGTGAAGAGGACCTGTCTGCTTGGCCTCTGTAAGCTTCTTGAAGGCTGGCAGCTGATGTTCTCCTGGTTTACACCCACTTTTGCTGACCTTTTTGTGTCCCTGCCTGAGGTTTGCTCTGGTGGACTCCTACCTGAGCCTCTGCTGACCACATTGCCTGTCCTTTCACTCCTCCTTCCTCACTGCAAGTCCTCGGTCCTGCCCTAGGTATTCCAGGCACACATCACAGATTAATTTCCCCCTTCCAACATTGCTCTTGCTTTGTCAGCTGCCTTTTCCCAGGGAACACACTTCCCTTTGGAGACTCCAGCAAAGCCCGTTGTGATCTACAGAGATGTGTCTGTGTGGAAGGGCACAAGTGGTTTGGGATATAGACYTGAAATTGAACGTGGTCATGTGGAGCAGTGACCTGGTAGCATGGATGGTGGTTTTGTTCCAAAACATGACTCTTCTAGTCTGATAATAAGCAGAGTCTTACGAGGCAACGTACTCACCCAGTGTAATAAGGAAACCTTGTTAGCAGGAGCTCCAACTAGCTTCATAATTATTGAATTTGGTAATTTTCCCTTGGTGCTCTTCTCTCCTGCTTGATGTGGGCTGAAGTAATGCTCCCCACGGCCAGGCCAGAGCTGGAGGATATTAAACAGATACAGCCCCTCGTTGCCCAGTTAAGAGCTGCAGAGGTTCAAGACTGTAGCCCTGGCTTGAGTTATGGCCAGTTGATTTTTATTGCCCTGGAGGATGAATAGTGAGGTTGATATGGCATGGAAGTGTCTACCCCTAGGTATGGGACACTGGGGAGCACCTCACTGTTGTCCTATGATTCTTTGCCCCAAGTGCAATCCCTGTGCTCTGGAGGAAGGAGCTTTTTTGCCTTGCACAGGTCATGGAGAACACGTTGAGAGGTTTGGTATCTCCCTTTGCCTCCCTCCTTTCTGCTCAAACTGCAACCCCAACCTGTACTTTTTTCTCGTTCTTTTTTCCTTTTTTCTTTTTTTTTTTTCCCTGTTTTAAGTGTAAGTAAAAATCAGCCAGGATAGCAATGAAATTTTATTGAAAGCATTAGATTTCCTTGCATTACTGCGGTGGAAAATAACTACCAAGAAGATGGGACCAGGCAGCCAGGCCATGATTCTCAATTGCGATGCGTGGCTTTTCATCTGCAATTTAAAAAGCTAGATTGGTCTATTAAAGTGGATATTTTAATTTTATCAAGAGTGCTATTCGCAATTAAAGAGCCACTGAAGGTCAGTAGTAAAAGGATGGGAAGGGTGGGAGCTGGCACCTGAGGATGTCAAGCTTATAGCCTCCTGCAGTAAAACTGTGGATGTTTAAAGCGAGCRTAAGTAAAGCCTGGCTTTGGAGGACCTCTTTCCAAGCTAGTGTGTGCAGTTCCTCCTTGGGGAGCTCATTTTCTCAGCAGGGCACTGATCTTTGCAGGGGTTTCTTCTTGACGTTGGGGCTGTAGCTTGGGCTGCTGGCAGGTGCCTTGCAGTGCTCGGCCAGGGTTGTGGTTAGTGCGGTGTCCTGTGTGAAACCGTGGTGGAACCTTGTCCTGCTACTGCCGATCCCAAGGAAACCGGTGCCTGGGATGGTCCTTAGGAGGTGGTGACGTGTGAGCTCCCAATGGGAACCTGAGTGTGCCGCTGGAAGGCAGTAGATGGGATTTGCTGGTTTATGCTGTTACTTCAGTGGCGAGGGACAACCTAATTGCAGTGTTTCCTCCTGTAATTTTCCTCCAGCTTTWAAAATGAGCCGACAGGAATGAGTTGACGATGGCTGGCTGTCCACAGGGGGTCGTGCAGACGTCCCTCGTGGGGCTGCTGCAGCTACAGARCGCGCTTTGTTTGGGAAAGCAGTCGGTGTTTTCAGTTGTGGTTACGTGCAGTTACACATGCATCAAAGAGAGAACTTGTGGTATCTGTCTGACCCCTCTGCCTGTCCATGCACCTTGGAGAAGAGGCTCTTAGGAGATGAGCAGCAGTAGCACCGATCTGCAGGTAACCTGCCCCCAAAAGCAGCCCTAGCGGCATCAGCTGCAGCTCTTCCAAAAGATGATCCAATGATTTCTAGCAAATACAGACAAAAAAGGAGACACTGCCTCTGCTCTTTTTTTTTTTTTTTTTTTTTTTTTTTTTTTTTTTTTTTTTTTTTTTTTTTTTTTTTTTTTTTTTTTTTTTTTTTTTTTTTTTTTTTTGTCCATGGCGTTTTGGGAGAGCAACAGAATTTCTTGATTGGTTTGAGGACCTGGAGAATTGTGCTGAGACCCTGATTAACACACAGGTTGTTGCAGCCTCTCCAGTGCTTTCAGTGTGAAAGGAGCTGGCATTTGCAAGAGAAAGAATCATTGTTTAAGTAGCAGTGTGAAATATCTTATTTATCCTATCATTTTTCACTGCATTCATGATTCAGGCGAATGCATAAACCTTTCARTTTTAGTTTAGCAGTGTACAGAGGTCTTTATATATATATATACACACACACACACATACATACCCACTTACACATATATATATATATATGTAAAGAACAGCTGAGACACTTTCCTTTGAAGACTGATTATGGAAAAAGTGATCTTAATTCTATAATTCTTTGGTTGTTTTATATGGGAACTTTATGTAAAATAAGAACAATAATAATAATTTTCCAGCAAGAAAACTCAGCCTTCTGGGAGCCTGTTAGAAAGTATGTAGGATGATATTGCCACTATCTTGATTTAGCATTATATACCCTAACATCTGCATCTCAGGGAACAATAGAGCAAATCTTAGGCAATGACATTGAACTGCAGCCAATTCTGTTTGCATTTACTGCCCCTAGCTGAATAGCAAAAAATAATTGCAGCCAATTCCTGAATTAATGTTCCTGTGCCTCTGTGGATTAGAAAATATGTGGGAAAATAAAATACAGTAAACTACTCATCTACTGGAGTTAATTCTAATAAATACAGGACCCGAGAAGCAAAGTCAAGTTAGGGCAGAATTTTCCAGTAAATCAGATGATATATTCATATGAGATGTTGATGATTAGCCACTTCCATTGCACTGACAACTAGGCATCATATTAAAGAGAAGGTATTATAATCAGTCATTTTTAATTCAGTGGGGACAGATAASTTGTATCCGAGAGCTCTTGCAGAGCGGAGGAGGTGGTTTGCAGTAGGGATGAATCCTTCAGAAGATACCTGTGCAGCTGAGAGATGAGATTTAAGACTGATCTATTCTGAGGTTCTTGTCTCTGTAGCTCTGCAGGTTTAGAAAAATAGTTTTAGGTGGTTAGAAATCAGGTACGAAATGCCCTTCCCTGCCGGTGCTGATATTGTTGTTTGAGTCTGGACCTTCGTTACAACCCAAAGTCCAGTAAAACACTCAGGTCTCCAGGTAATCTGCTGGCCTCCTGGGGCTGTCCTGCAAGATCATTCCTKTCATCTAAATTTCTAAATTGCAAGGGAACACTGTAATTCAGTTTCTGCTCCCTATTTTTACAGATCAACAAGATTTTAGTAAATGTTTCAGTGAAATTATTTACCAAATATCAGTTTRTGTGTGATTACTAAAAATATTTGTCTTTTGAGCTGCACTGGGTGCAGTGCTGAGCAGTAATACAGGAGTCCTTCATTTGAATTTGTAATTCATGTTCYTTTAACTGCACCAGAATAAAATCTGAGGCTTTAAACATCTGTCTCCTCCTGTCCCTTTAGTCCTTGCAGATGAATGGAGCAGTCTTCCCCTGACATCTCRGGTAGGGACTCAGTGAAATATTTTAAAGCTTGTGGTTAGATAAATATTTCAGGGCTCATTGTAGTGCACCTTGAAGGAACTTGGTGCCTTTGCAAGCTGGTGGCTACAGTGATGCAGACWTTAAAGGTGTGCTCAGCAGGTCACCTTCTCGTCAGGTGTGTGGATTAGGGGGAGAGCATTAGTTAATGCTTGGTAGTTAATGCCCTGCAGCTGGTGGAGCAGTGGGAAGGGTCTGGTGGAGTCAGGCCAAGGCAGACTTGCATCTCCTTATTATGCTCCAGGAGCTGTAGTTTCCAGCCAGCCTCCTGCCCTGCAGTGGCTCACATCATTGCATTGCTATGTCATGCTGAATAATTCGCAGCATTTAGCACTTAAATTGGCTCATTGCAGACAATCCAATTAGAATAAAGTCTATTATCGTTTTGGAACCTTGGAATGAAATAGTGTGTTTAAGTGAGGAGCGTGCCGTAGAGCCGGCTGCGTCTCCCGCAGCTCCCCCGTCGGCGCCCAAGGCGCTCACGTTGTGCYGAAACGGTGCCGGATGCTAGAGCGGGGAGCTCCTGCTCTGCCCTTGGTTGGGAGCTTTCCCATCCAAAGATGTAGCGTAAAGCTGTAGCCTTGGGAGAGAACTGGCCGGCTTCAGCTTTTGGTCTGCTCATCCATAAAAGTTCCTAARCTTGTGCTTTTGATTATTTTTTTTTCCTGAGATGCATCAAAGTAGACGGACTGGTGATGTAAGTCCTGGGACCAGACCCATTGCTGGTCAAATTTGGCGTGACCCTGCTGACTTTGGCTGCCATGGGCTATTTAGCAGCCCAGATGCTGGCAGCCCTGCTCTGATTTCTGCCATGGATCCTTTGCTCRGGCCCACAAGCAGCGAGGGCTGCGTTTGGGACACGCATTGACGTGGGCAGGGGAATTTGCAGGCTGCCTGAATGAACCAGGCACTCTTGAGTCCTGCAGATTTGTCAGGAGAACGAAGTGCATGGACTACAGAGGTGCATTTGAAATGGTCAGATGCATGGTTGCATCATTCAGGGTTTCTACTGGACCTCTTGCTCCCCTGCATTTGAGGGCATGGGTTTTCCTTGTGTGTTTTTGAGGACAAGCTGGGCATCCARGCACTTTCTGAACCCTCCTCCCCCYGTTTTGTTCCTAGTCATGTGCATTCCCCTTGTGCCAGTTTTAGAGCAATGCAGAGAACTGGTTTGGGAGCTCTCCCAGGTTAAAAATAACCTTTTTCTGCACCAAACTGTCTGCAGATGAAGTAGCTAATGCASTAAGGTATTTTTGCCTGTATTCGGTAGAGAGTCGCAAGATGGATGAGAAGAGGATAAAGTTGTATTGTGAGCCAGTCTCTATTGTATATGAGCTAAAACAYTGAGAAAATAGAATAATAATATTGATATTTATTCTGAATGCTTAAGTGATCTCTTGTGATGCTTTAGCAATGGAAGATAAGGACCAAATCCATTTGTTTTGGTGAGATTTGGATCCGCTTGCTTTTGGGTTCGTCGAAGGAGCTGCTTCAAGTCTGCACAGCTAYTGCAATGGGTTAAGTACTGCTGCCAAGAGCAGGGGCATGAGGATCTGAGGATAACCAGAGAGTGGAGCTCCGTGGTGAGAGCATCTTTCAAGCAGGGGGATCAGATGTGCKTGCTGTTTGTCTTGCATCCTGCTGAAAGACTTCTCCGTGCATACCTTCAATCTGCTATATCTGTGCTCACATGGATGCAATAATGGCTTTTTAGCCCTGAAAAATGTAGGCTCTTAGGGATTTTTGTGATGGTTAGTATGTATTTGCACTGTTCAGTTAGTGACATCAAAGAAACTGTGCCCAGAACATCAGTAAAAATATGATTCTTCCTTTAAGTGACCGAGGTATCCCATGTATAGTACTTGGCATGCAGTAAATGGGTGTTACCGAAACCACTTGGATTAAAAGTACCCTTTTTCTGGGGGGAAAAATAATTCTACTAATTCTGCTGCCGATGTTGGACAAGTTTCCCCGCCCTGTGTTATGGTCTGGGTGCTCCCGAGGTGAAATGTTAGAGCTTTTAAGCTCTAAACACGTCGCTGCAGCCCAAACGGGCCTCTTTGTGGGCCCATCACCTACAAAGGGACATTCCATTACATGCAAAAGCTTTTCCGTTCAGCGGGAAGATTTAAAAAACGTGATTATCTCGGATTCTTGGCTTTGTGGTGCAACTGAGCCAGGTGAAGCACGTGCAGCCCCGGGACAGTGCAGAGCTGTCCTCTGCCCCAGCCRTGCGCTGTCGCACTACGACTCTAGGGAACAGAGCAAATGGATTATCTGATTTATCAAACGCTGGGTTGAAAATGAACTCGACCCCCACTTCTTGCTCCCGAGCTCACAAGTATGTTTCCCAGCAYGGATTCTGCCTGCTGGGATCACAGTTGCATCCGTWGTCTRTTGGGAGGTGCGCGAGTCTGCTCTYRAGGTTGTAYTGCAGTTRCTTTTAATATTCACCTATTGGTGAGAAGTGGGGAAAACGCTGCTTACCTTCTGGGTATGCATTTTACATTGCTGTAAAACACAATTTATGCTGAGTTTAAAAAAAAAAAGCTCTTTGCTTATTCAGTGGTGATTAGTTTTAGAGCGGTAGTTGGGTTTTGTTCTTAACTTGTACATTCAGAGCCTCTCATCGAAGAGCCAATTAAAGAAAGCATACATAAAGAACATTTACTTTTAAATGTCCTAAAAATAGCGTTTGAGATTGGAAGCGTTATCTCAACTTTAACTACACGGTTGCGTAAGCTGTAATAATGTGGTAATAGCTGGCGTTGACGCAGCAGGTAATGAATCTTCAGTTGGGCCTGAACTTTATTATCGAATGTACGCTYTCAGCTCGAGTCTGTCTCTTGTTGTCACAAGAGTAGCATTTGCATAATTAAATAAATGATCCTAAAACTGCCGGCTTCTGTGTGGCTGTGAAATACAACACTTCTTTCTGTCAGTGCTTGAGCTCACGCTCATGGATTATTGGAAAATGCATCACACAAAATTAACATCAAACGCTGGGGCTTTGTGGAATATACAGTAAGCAGATGACTTGCTTGAACCAAACGTCTSGGTTTTATTTCTCCTGTCTTGCTTAATTGATCTCATCGGCAGTTCTTCATCGAAGGGAGTCAGAAAGGGTGTTTTGAGGGCCTTCCTTARCTGGCTTAAAAAACCAAAAAATTAATGCAATGGCCAGGAAGGTGGAAGGCATTAGATATTCTTGAAAGGTGGGGGGGCGGTAAGCTTATGCGGTCTTGATTTTTATTTACTTTCAGTGTTTTATGAAGCAGATTACACAAAGGCTTATTGCAGTGTATTAACATCAAAAGGCATTTCAAGGGTGTAGCCTTTTCTTTCTTTATTCYTTCTTTTTCTTCTTCCTCATCCTGTCTCTGTCGTTGCTAGGGGCTAYGTTTGCTGTTTTTAATTGAAAAAATTCAGTGTAAACCATGTGTTGGTGTGTTCCTCGTTCCTCTGCCTTAGAGAACAGGGCCTGACTACTTGTGTTCCAGAAGAGTGAGTTAGATAAAAACTTAGAGTTGTTTTAGTTCTGGAAACCACCAGTTCAGACCCCAGTTTTGGCCAARATGGCAGTAGAACAGAGACAGTGTTGTTTATTTTTTTCTAGTTGCTCTTTATTTTGTAAGTGCAACTGAGTAATTGTGGCAAGGTGTMATCCCAGGTCCTTCATACTTGGTGTGTGCTTTGGTGGTCCCTGGGCCAACCCATTCCACAACCAGTGCTGTGCTCAGTAGCTTTCATTGCTAGTGGATCTGGCAAAGTAGAGGGCATGCAGACTAAGAGCAGGAGTATAATGGAGGAGGGAGAAGGATCTAAGACCCAACACACTTCTATAATATAGTAGGTTCACCTCATAGAGAAGCTCCAGGGACTGGGATGGAGACCAGGGTTTGATTCGGTGTCTCACGTTGAGTTCAGAGGAATATTGCTGAACCCAAAGGAAGAGTTGTTTATGATCCTGCTCATTTTGGGCAGATGGCAGCTGTAAGTGGCATTGCAAGCCCACCACCTTCGTGGCACTTGAGAGCCATCCCTATGGCTCCATCCTGGAATGCTCCTAGTGAGAGAGCTGGGTTTCCCCAGCTGGCCTTGTCCTACCTCCGTGCTGGGGCTACAGCAAGGGCAGGCACCAACCTGTGAAGGATTTTAAGTTTTCAAGACAAGAAACAAGGAGAAACAAGTAGTCAGAGAGGGAACATCAGTGTTATTGGCTTGATGCYCATCTGTCCTTGTCCAGTACCGGGAAAAGTCCGTGTCAGTTTAGCTGGACACTGAGGAGAGAGGAGGGCTCGTGTTGCTGCAGCTCTGAGTTGTTGCAAGGGCACTGGTGCTTAGAAAGAGAAAAAAAGCCTGGTAAAATGCAGTGCGTGTTTCCAGGCTTTGTGTTTCTGTAAATGTATCAACTGTACCGTGATATTTTCTAGATGTAATAAGATGTCATGGTTCTACCAAAACCCTGTGATTGATTACCCCTATAATGAAAGTCAGTGCACACTGATGTGCACTTTTTAAACTGTTTTTGCCTTTATACTTCTTCTTGCTTGACCGTACATTTCTGATTACCATATCTAGGTATTTTAATATGTCAAATGCTTATAGCACATAAAGAACTCTTGTTTTCTTTTGAAAATAGTACAAATCTAGTTTGAACCTGCAATTTCTTGCAGGCTTTTTACCATTGTTGGATGTGATTTTCAATTTTAAGGGGAAAAAATACTGTCATGTGGCTTGTGAGAGCAGGAGGATTGATTTATAGCAGCAGTTCAAATCTCTTTTTAATCCATTCACTGAATTCAGCTTGTTCATCCTAAATTTATTTCCCAAGATATAGAGCAAACATTTAGTTGAAAAGTGAGTGGCTCATTCCATTTCCATATGTTTTTAATTGTCCAGTTCCTCTGAGAAAAGACCATTAACTGAACCAAATTGCAGTTTGGATGTGAATTTTTCAGCATGGATCCTCGCCCGAAAGGTGATAAATTATATGCTAAACTGTCTTTGATAGTGACCTGAGAGATTAACACACAACTATTTTGAAAACAGAAGGAAAGATTTGTTTGACAGTCAGTGACTGTCAGTTTTGGGCATCATAAATTCCTTCAGTACTTGCCTCATTTGAGGCAACTGACAATGGGAGAATTTCAAGCAAAATTAACCCCTTGGCATCTCAATAAATCTTAGCATAAAGCTTAAGCAGCAGCAGTGTTGTAAGAAAACAGATTTTTCTGTGGACTGTTATTTGTTGCTTAGATTTTTTTTGGTACTTTGGGTTGATTCAGGACCACATAGGAGGTTGGTGGGAAATCCTGTGGCCCTCATCCCGCGAGGGCTTCAGGTTGCAAATAAAGCAGAAGCAAAATGCAGGYGAGCAGTTGAATGTGAAGTGGCCTTGGTTCTGTGTGTGCACACCAGGACAGACAACATGTTTCTCCTGGGCCACTTCTGACAGCCCTCAAGTGAAATGAGCAGCATCTAGAGGGTTTTATGCAGCCGCGTTTACTCCGGTAAATGCACAGACCCGCTGGCTGCATTGACCTGCCAAAGGGCAAGATGCACGTTCCTGTAACTGGGGCATCTTCGTGGTCCTTAGACAAATGGGACTGTTTTTATGCTTCCACCTGCTAATTGATGATGKCCTTTGGTGAAGAGCCCCAGGAGCTTCTCAAGGCAGCCAACGTGCTCTGCTGTAGAGTACTGGGCCTTGCTGCCACGTCACCCAGGCAAGTGGCCAGAGTGGGACCCTAATTCCTGCTCCTGCCAAGCATACTTTAAAGGCTGGTTGTGTGAAAACACCCATAGCTGGATCTTACTCCCAAGGCAGAGTTGGGCAGCAGTCCATCTTTGACGGATGCTCGTTCTCCCCGCTCTGACCGTCTTCCCCTTCAGAGAAAATGCTCAAGCCTGGAGGGATTTGAAGARCGTCTGGTCATGACATGGGAGCAGATGATCTTTGCAGCTGCCTTTTGCACCCTCGGGGAGAGGGGGGCCAAGCAGGCGGCTGGGGAGCCAGAGGACAGGATATTTCCTCAGACAAGCTGAGAAATAATCAGGGGCACTGGGAGGGTTCTCAGGATGCGAATGAAAAGGAACAGATGGATTCGGGAGATTACTCCAYGGGATTTAGTGGCCGCATCAACGTGGAGGGAGGGAGGGAGGCAGTTTATTCAGTTTTAAGAAATGTTCTGATTACTTTTAAGGCAGCCTTAAAATTAGGGACAGGCTGGTGCTGCGTGATCCTTGGGTGTCGTCAGTACTTGGAGCTTTTGATGAGGTCAGTCTSAAATAACTTTGAACGTAGCAAAGTGGGGGAAGCTGCCAGCGAGGAAATGGCACCTCTTTCTTTTTGAAAACATTGGACTTTGAGTTACTGTGGGCCAGCTGGGAACTCAYATTTGTTGGGCTTGCAGTACTGCAATTTAAAACCCTCTGCTTGCAGGGGTTTTCGTTTATTTTGCTTTTTTTTGCCTATTTTTTTTGTGGAGTTACACTGTTAAAATTAAAAATCTGTTTATTCTTTCCAGCTAGGAGAGCAGGAGGTGAATGACTCTTCCAGACTAACCACCCATTTCGACAAATGAAAGTTATTTCAAGTCCTGTTGTGCCTTGTCTCCTAAAACAAGAGATCAATTTTCATATACTTCAGTAGGGTAAAATCTTGATATTTATATGCAATGGCACTTGATTTTTTCCTTAAAAGAAATTAGAGAATTGTTGGGTGTACGAATTTGCTCCTACAAAAGAAGACCATAGAAGAGCTCCAAATAGTTCAATTATTTCTGGTATTTTCAAGAAGTTGAAAATGCTGAATTTTAATGTAGATTTTTCAAAAGATCTGTTTTAGTTGCARTATTGAACTATAGCCACCAAATATGGAATAGCCTTTGTACAAACCTCTGGCAAAGCCATACAGGACATAAAGAAAAGTATTTTTCTCCTGCTGTCTTTGTGGTGGCCCTATGCAATTTAACGGTGGGTTTCCTATATTTTTTTTCTTCCTGTATTCATACACACTTGCCTTTTCTTGTTGCTTGGCAAAGTGACTTGAAGAAAATCTCTGCAGAAAAGTGATTATAATTACAAAGAAGCAAGTGCCTACAGGGTGATGTTTAAAAAAAAAAATGACATGAAATGCCTGCAAAAATAGTTTGACTTGATTGACTGGATTAGGTAAGTTAYTCTAAAAGCGTAATGGAGAGCAAATGTAAATAAAATCAGAAACAGGAGTTTTGAAAAACAGGTAGCATTGATGTCCGTCTGCTCAAATGGGAGCCTAAAAGGCTTGTAGCTCTTTGTATAAATCATGCTCTCTTCAGCTTTGAGAGAGCTTTTTCTGGAGTTTTTGATTCCTAAGCCGGAAAGCAGTCATGTCACATGTAGACTTGTGGAGTTTTTTTCCTGTCTCCTCCATAGGGTGACTAACAGTAACCAGRTGTAGTATCGCAGCTCTAATCCCCACTGGCTGTGTCACCCGCGCTGATCTGTGTTATTGTGTGGCTGGTCCTTGCACTTTCCACAGTTCTRATGACCCATCCTCAATGTTGCTCATGCCGTTTTTAATCTGCAAGCAGCTCCTTTTAGACTGTCTGCATATATTGTCACTTGCAGTTTCAGTGTGAGTGTCACATAATAGATACAACTCATAAACATTGTGGATTGCAGCTTCTCTTGAGACTACAGCTGGATTTCGCTGAATGTGTTTATCAGGTTGACTTTGCAGGAGTATTAGCCCAAGTTCAGTGTGATTATGACATAGGAACCATGAAACGTTTGCATGATACTGAAATTCCATTTTGCCACTAGATTGTGCAGGCRTCTAGTTGGATTTTTGAAAAATTTCAGCAGATAGCCCTTTCTGTGTGATAACTGACTTGTGATGGGCCTGTTTGGGCATACAACTCCCAACTATGTTTTGAATTGACCTTTGTGGCTGACTGGTTGCGCAATCTTGGCGTGAGCGTTCCCCTTCTGCACTTGCTTATGGGTTCTTTAGAAGTCTCCAAAGCTATTGCAATTGCTTATTAAACACTATTTTTTTAATCTATGCCAAGCATTGGTGCTACTAAGAAGCTCTTAGGTGATAAAATAAAAATTCCAAAAAGCATCCTTGTTGTTAATTTTGAGGAAGAGCAGATTCCATGAAGCTTTGTCATAACTGAAAAGACAACACCAYTTCTTCCTACTTAATATACCACATTGGCTTACTATTTAAATCAGGATTCATKTGACACGATACCTATTGTTATTTTAGTTATTATAGTTCTGTTTCCTTTACTAGACAGTCAAGCTTATGCAAACTGTTTATTTTTATCTGCACATTAACYCTTTTGTCTGGTGTCACCAGGAGAGTCCATTCACTCATGGACCCTTAGCTGGGGATTGCCTTCCCTGTTGGCCTGTCAGTCTGTATCTGCTGGCACCCAGGAGGTTGTAGCAGACTCATTTATCACCTACACTTTTGCTCTCCACATWGATTGCAGTGATTAGGATAAACTTCGCCTAGGGGGTGGAAGTCTGGCTTGCCTGCCATTAGCCAGTAAACAATATGTATTCTTCATCAAACGCGTAGGCATGGAGCCATACATTAATAAATCCCCAAGTAGATGGTTGCCTTAAAATTAGGAAGTACATTTTGTATCTMCTGGGATTGTAGCCACAGAGCTCTTCTAGTATGGCCACCTTCTGTCTCTTCCTGCAAGGCCCACACTCATTGATGCATCTTTTCTAATGCAACCTCTGGGATGGTACAGGAGAAAGTACCTACCTAAAAAATAAATTGATTCAAACTATGCCACTGTCCCTGCTTTACTGCTCCTTCCATACTTCCCACAATTGTGTGGACTGACTTGCTGGCTTCTCCATGCAGGAAAAGCAGCTTTGGTTTACATGGATCCCTAGGCGCAGCCCCGGAGGCATCGCAAGGCACTTKCCCGTGCTCCCATCTGCTTGCAGGTGTGATTCCCACTTCTGGGATCTACACATCCAGCAGAGATGGCTGCAGAGAAACCGTGCAGAGGTTTTCCATATCTTGTCTGCAGGGAGAATCAATCATCTTGGAGACTTGATGGTTTTAGCTCTTGGCCTGCTCAGGTGTGATGGTGGAGGATGTGATAGTACTCGGAGAGAGGCAGAATGGGTGAATGCAGTCCAGGAGGACGAAGCGTGCCAAGAAAAAGAGAAATGACTCTGTGTGTGTGTATTTATATACATGTGGGTGTTTATGTATATACATATGCACACAGATAGGTATAGATGAGCTGGCTGCTCTGGTGCGTGACTTCAGAAGCCTCTCCTTTTCCTCGCTGCCTTGTAAATGCATACACCAGGAATGTTTGCAAACTAAGTGCTTGCAGTTTGTGCAGATCCATATCACACATTAAGCCTTCGCCAGGACCGCTGACACATGGCTCTTCCAGCAGCCAGCTGGCCACTGCCATATATAAAAGCTCTGACAAAACTGTAGAAACAGCTTTTTCCCCCTGGAGAGAAGGATGCTTTGGCTCGAGTGTATCTCAGAGCAAGGTGGAGGCACACAAACAAAGCAGCCTTCCTGCCCCATCTCTCCYTCCCACTTCTGCATCTCTAATGCTTTTTGGAAGACAACATAGTTGTTTTAGGAGCTGCTGCAAACGTGTACATACATGTATAAGTTTGGGCATATTTTACATGATGGCTATCGGAATTTTTCATGCTAGGAACCTTAATACTGCATGATGTTGTGTGTGAACCTTTCAGTCTCAAGACCTTGAAATATTAGGCAGGACCTTCAGTGAGAAAAACCTCTCAAAGGAACTGCTAGTGTGAATTGATGTGGCTCTTCCACGAGAGCCTTTGAACTTCTGAAATATGAAGTGCTATTCCGATATATTGGATGTCTTTCTGCTTTTCTTGGGTTGTGAACCTGCCTCCGGTGCAGGCTGGAGTTTGTACCAGGATATACAAGTATTGTTAGCATGAGCAATTGYTACCTGGAATATTGGAAGCCCAGAGTAGGGATGTGTCTGTGTGGGGATTTCTTTCCCGTTTCTCCTCTTGTTAACACCTGCAGCACGAGCTCACAGTTGTCGGGCAACCATTTTCCTTGGAGTGCAGAGAAAGAGGATTCATCGTGGAAACTTTCCCGAGAGAATTCCTTGTGATATCTAGGTCATGAACAAGGAAGGACTTTCTCACACCTTTGAAGTCAAGTTTGATGTTGTTATGCCAGATATGCAACAGCAAAATACGTAAGCATTGCTGTTAGTGAGATGATCGTTCCTGGTAGAGAGAGAGGAATAAAATGGTTGAAAAGCTCGTATGAAAACGCAGCTCCCAAAGGAGCAGGGAGTAGTGTCTGGCATCCAGGACTTTCTGCATGTCTCTGCTAGGAGCAGCCCTGCASTCGCAGCCCCTCGCTGTAAAGGGGATTTTAAATAGGGGGATTCAGCYGGGCTGGGGATGCTTGGGGACCCGGCAGCCGGGTCCTTGTCTGTGTTCTGCTGGGTTGGCTTTCATGGCAAACTGCCACCTGAAGTCCCCGGGATTAAGATGTCAAGGAAATTGATTCAAGCTCAGCTATTCTTTGAAAATGTGTTAGGAGCTTAAGTGAAAACCAGAATCTGATGTTGTAAAAGGATTTTACGTGATGAGATTCCTGATGCGCCAGAATCTCAGAAATGCTCCCTGTTGTTTGGGAACACAGATGCCTCTGTTGTAGTCGGAAGGGCAGAAGACACAGACAGGGTTTCTCTCATTGCAGGGGCAACTATCCAGGGCCTGGGAGGAGGGAGGAAAGGGATTGCCTCTTCTGACAGTGCTCGGATGTTGGATGAGCTCTGCTGAATTGCTTAAATGCTCGCCGAGTATTTTTCTGGGAACTCGGAACTCTGCTTTGGGTGTAATAGAGTTTAGAATTGTTTAAGGACAGGAAAACTTACTGGGCGTGGGATTGGATTCCTCTTGTTTCCCCAACGGTGTGTTAATATTTTCCTCTAGTTAATATTTAAATAGCCCGGTAACTATTTCTAAGGAAATGAGATTAAACTATGGGTAACGTTGCTGAGGAGCAGAAAGAACAGCCTGCTGTGAACCAGAAGAGCCTCGTAGTGGAGTGAGCGTCTCTTGGGTGGAAAACTCCGTGTTTCCTCGGAAAACGAGCACGCGAGGAACTCTGCAGCTAGCGGCTATTTTGTGACTGATAAGAAAGCAGATCTCGTGATGTATCTTTCTGCTGCCTGCTATCTGATGTGCTGCTAAATTGTCACAGTGGAAACCTGTGTGTTCTTGATACTGGAACTCATYAGGGAAGAGGGAAAAGGCCCTGGCTGTTGAGCAAGTGGGAGGCGGTGACTGTTTTCCAAGCCACGAGGATAGGGRTGGTGGGATGTGCGTGCTCAGAGCAGCCTCCTGTGCGACTCTCCTGTCCCGTCATCCCTGAGGAACGTTTGCCCTTTATTCTGTTTTCCAACAATAAGACTCCTTAAAACGAATCTGTTGTAATCCATGTAGCAAAGCTGTGCGAGCTCCCCGTAATGCCCACGGGGCTGGTTTTTAAATGAAGATCACTAATCTTTTATCTGGTTGTGTGTTTAGACTAAATTGTTAACGCTGGGATTATCTCTTTCCTGTCAGTAGTTCATTTCTGGAGTCAGCAGCCAGGCAGAAAAATAGGGGAGAGAAGGTAGGAGAAGGGAAGTATCTTTGATGGACCCAAAACAAAGAATGCAGTTTATTCGTGCTGAAACATAAAACAAGCCCAAATTTTGGGCTGAACTAAGTATTGCTTTAAAGGGTATTTTAATCCTTTTCTAAAAGGCAGTTTCCCCCCCCCCTTTTTTTTTAAAGCAACAAGAAAAAAATTAATTCAAGTTGTTTTAAAAGATGACATTTTGTTTCAAATGCTAAACTGTTCAGCTGTAAGTATTCACGAGATGAGGTTAGATTTGCTGGAGTCTGTTTGCAAACAAGCGTTTTAGGCAAATAGTGTGAGCAAAGCCCCCAGGCTGGACTGTGCTCGTGGCCAGCACGGCTGGAACCCCGTTCTGTCTAACGGCTGCCTTTGCCTTCCACTGAGAGTTAAACCAAGGAGCTTTTGTATTGGGAGAAATCAGATCCATGCAATCCGTCTCGGTGTGGGATAAAGGCGTACAGCAATCCCATCCTTCAAATAGCAGATCAGATTGAGATAAAGGTGGTAGCAGGCTTGGAAATAATATTATTAAAGAGAGCAATCTGTTCCCAGGTTAGGGGCAGGATTGCAGGAAACTCCCGAAATGGGGAATCCGTCAGGATCTGCCAACGGCTTCAGAGAAGCATTGGGTAGTGATGAGACCCTTCTGTGGAGGAGAAGCCCCTCAAAACGTGTTGGCATTTCTTGCACCAGTGAACATGGCTCGTCACACCACGAGCAGGGAATAGCTCCTGTTTAGGAGCTGCTCATGTATGGCAGGAAATTGCTCTATTAATTTCCACTGAGGTTTTAAAAAACTTGTATCACCTTGATCCAGGAAACTGAGTGCTGTTCAACAATCGTAGACTGTACCCCGGAGAGATGCATCCAAGAACAGAAGCCAGGAATAATTAAATTTATGGATTTTTTTTTTTTTTTTTTTGGTTATGCTACAAGCACAGTAAAAGTTTTATAGGCTTCATAAACCTGACTGGCACATAGCTTTCTTCCAACCTGAAGGATCACTGTATATGACAGAGCTCTGCAGTGATCGGTAGTACAATAACGGCCTTAGGAAAGGCATAAGACCCGAAAGAGGCTCTAACGAGGAGGCACATTTTGCATGTTAAATGTGAGTTAGACTTCTGCAGCCAGAGGTAACGTGCTGGTGAAGGGGGTCCCCTTTCTGTTCAGTTGATCWTATGTTAGATACTGAAACAGCACAGAGAGGCTAAGACCTTAAGTGAAGGATTTGTGAAAAACTGATCCTCAGGGTACTGGAGTGTTACAGGGCTGAGGTGGGTGAGTGAATTGAGGTGGTGCCACACTCAGTCCTCTCTTTGGCAAAGCTCCTTGAAGAGGAGTCTTTGCAAGAAATCCCCYGTCTTCACAGTAACTCCTTGAGGCCCTGGACGTTGATCGTGATCATTTAACAGAGCTGGGCAGGGAGCTGGATCCAAGCTCTTGGGGTGCACAAGGAGTGGAAGTCCCCCCTGTCGGTGGGACTTGGGCTTGTCCTGAACTGGGGGCTGCTTTCGGTTGAATTTCAGGGAACTTCTCCTGCATGCCGAGTGAAGTGTCTTGAACAGGACTAAACACAAATGCCGATGGGAAATAGCCAAAGGTGGGAGCGGTGCCCTCGCTAGCATAATATTCACATTGTCAGTAGTATCTTGTGCAAGTTCCTGAATGTTCATTTGCAGATTTCTTAAGAGTCTCTTACCAGAGCAATGTTGTTTTCAAGTTGCAATGATATAAAAATGTTTTAATAAGTATCAGCATAAGGTTTTGCTTTCTTTCAAGCAAACTGTTTTGCAAAATAAATAAATAGGAGCCCCTTAACTAGGAGGATGTTTCTACTGTATCTCATTCTGTATCAAGGACAGTTTCAGATATCTTTCCACGTTGTTTTGTTTTGACTAGCTCTTTTTTTTTTAATTGAAGTGCTGCATTTGCCTCTCTTTCTTGCTGAAAATATTCAACTTAATGATAAGAATAACACACTAGCTGCTTGTTTCACAAAAGTCTCTGGCTGAAAAAATGATTCTCAAAAGTAAGCTTACATCTATTCATGAGCCATAACAATTTCCTGTAGTATTTGAATGTAGAACTTAAAGGAATTTGGCTTGGTTTCAACATATGCAGCTGTCTCGAGTAGCAAATTCTTATCAGAATATCTTCCCTTTAGCTCTTCTGGTTTTGTCGATACAGTAAAATGAGTTACAGAAAATTGGCTTTTACCATCTTGTAATGTGTTCTCTTCTGCATGTGTTTTTCTTAGTCCAAGTCTTAAATTCAAATGTTGGAAAAGCAACAGACAAAAAAATTCTAAAGGAACAAAAGATAGTTCCAAACGTATTAAAATATGCTAACAAATCTCCCTGCTGCTAATTCTAAAGTCAGGCSTGAGACAAACTTTGATGCGTCACCTCCTCCCCTTCCCGTTTCTGTCCTTTGCATTTTTTTCCTGTTTGTAAGGTGATCATCACGTTAAAACTGTTCTTCTGAACACCGCTGCCATGGACCGGCGGTCCAGCCCATCCTGACCTTCCCTGGAGATGCTCTGTGTGTTTCGTGGCRCTTGAAGAGGTGCTGCCTGGTGAAAGGATAGATGGAGAGCAGCTGCCTTTCCCGGTGGCTCCGATGTCCTGCGTCTTTYGAGAAACGTGGTTGTAATACAGCTAGCACGGGAGGGATATGTATGTGAATGCTAACAGGCAAGACAGATCTCTAAGGTTCAAACAATTTTCTAAGCACGAGCTAGGAAATAAAGTGAAAACGCCACATTTCCTTGGATCCTTTTCAGAGCTGTTAAGAAAACACTGCCTCTGAAGGTGAGAATTAAGTGGGTTTGCTGTCTTCCTGGTCCCGTTAGGCTTAGGTGATATACAGATGGATATAGATGTAAAATAGGCCCATATAAAGYCTGCATACATGCACAATAGATATACAAGCACGTAAACATTTCCAGTGTGTGTTAAACTTCTGATGGATTTGGGTTTCAGAGAGAAACATGGGGTATGGAGTTTTCAGTGCTTTTTGCTGTAGCATTTCTTAACTTGTATGTCGGTAAATCGCCACCATAAGAGCAGACTCCACTGGAGTAATTAAAAGCACTTAGGTCAGTATACTCTAAGAAGGCATCTAAGAAAGGTATTATAAAAGCATCTCGAAGAAAACATTATAGAAAACTCATCTGTGGTGAAATCATGGTAGTCCTGCAGGGGAAACTGTTTGAAGCACGAATATGGGGACAGCGAGATGTGGAGTCCTCTAGTACTTAACAAATCAGATGACAAAGGGAGCTTTGAAAAGAAAATCAATTTGAGTGAAAAGAATGCATTTGTCAGAGCTGGATTAAACAGTGCAACCGTATCACAGGGGAAACTTTTTTCTTTCAGATCACTCAGTGTTGCAACCTGTAATAAGTTATGGTCATCTTAAGGAAAGTTGTGCCTGTTGCAGCTGCCTCGAGACGTGGGCTTGGTCGTATGTCCTGGGTCCCTGAGGATCCCTGGGCTCTTTATGCTGGGCCCAAATGGTATCTAGGAAAAGAACACGGATTATCGAAGGGCTTAAATCCACAGTTCTGGGGGGTTCACTTCCCGTGGGAGAATGTTTTGCTGTGGGCAAATCAGAAGGCTTGGAAGCCCTGGGCCTTAGAGCATTTGCAATGGTAGGAAGATGCTTAGCTGCAGGATTAGGCTTAGAGTCCAGTACAAGCTTTGTGTATATTTACATCCTCCTTCAGTACCTCATTAGTCTTCAAAAGAGTGGGTTTTTTTTTTTTTTTTTTTCTTAGCTGCAGGATTAGGCTTAGAGTCCAGTACAAGCTTTGTGTATATTTACATCCTCCTTCAGTACCTCATTAGTCTTCAAAAGAGTGGTTTTTTTTTTTTTCCTAGTTTCTTCTTTTTAGACCTGTTTCTCTTGAGTTTTGTGACCCCGAGTTTGTTATTGTACAAGGAAATAGGGCTCCTTTTTTGTTTGTTTTATGAGAAGTAAATGTTAAATAAATTGAATTTTAATGTTTACCATGGTCCCAAAGGACCTAATGGTAATGGTAAAACCATTAGTTAATGACCATAATGATGAACAGATTTTATTTAAATTTGGAATAACATTTGATATGCTGTGCTATTTATGGTGATTCTCTTCAAAAAATTCTCTGCTAAGGAATAAATATGATTTATGCAAGCAATATGGAATTGAAAGCAGTATGAAGGATCTGTTTGGCCTGGAATATGTTTATTTGCAAGTTTGGATGCTGAACATAGCTAGAAATGGTTTTTGCTTTGTAAAAACAATAGAAAATTGCCCTACAGTTACCCATTCCTTCAGAATATTCTCCCCTAAAGTTTACCTGGCCAGTAGATGGGGATTAGTAATTATCTTAGAATGATCTTGCAGGGAATTAAAATTCATAGTTCTGCACATCAAAGCTTTGATGTTTTGTTTGTTTGTTGTTACTGGAGGGATAGCAAAAGTTGAAGTTGTGTAATGTTTATGCTTTTGAGTACATCATCACAAGAATCTCCAGGGTTTCATTGTTAAATATGGTGTTCAATTGATTAGAAATACATGCTTGGTTTTAAAAAGAACAGCACCTGCATGATGTCAGTTAGCAAAAGATGCCCCAAGAGGCAGTCTTCTCATGAGATCTCCTTCCATATTTCCATAAATAAATAAAATTAAGGTCTTTCCATGTTGGCCTAAGCCTTAAGCTGCATCTGTAAGCTATTTTGATTTAACCTGCTGAAGAGGAACGAGCTGAAGGTCTGGGCTTGGGACTCCTCCTGCATTTRGAGAAGTTGGRTTTGCACCAAATACTTTGGCCARGAYGATGCTCGCTGCCTTTCYTGGCATCGGAGGAGTGTAAGCCCCATGCARTGGCTTTGCAAAAGACCCTCTGTGYTGCCRGAGCCTTAGTTTAAATCTTCAGTGCGGTGCTCAGGGCTTTGTGCGGTCGTCTTTGCTCTTTGTAGGCTTCACCGGAGCTGTGGAGGGAGCGGSGAGCAGGAGGAGTCTGGGTCCTGGGGGCCTTCAGGGTCTCCGTTAACATCTGGAATTGCACATGAAGGAAATTGCAAGTGGAAGCTCTGGAGAGCAAATGGAGCGTGTTTCCCRTAGTTAAAGGGTATCGTTGTCTTAAAACACAATCAAATTAAATGAAAATTGGCCTAAATGTCTTTTATAGTTTCGAACCCTGACTGTCCTGCCAGTATTTGTTTTATAGTCACAATTTATGAGAGAACGAGGTGCTACACAGATTGCCCAAGTGATTGCGGTTCATGTTGATGCTGCTGATTCCAACCAGGTCCTAACGATAAATCCAAAGTTTTCCTTATATCTGTTTTAGCCTTAGTGCAGTTGGGTGCTGTTTGGGACAGGAGCAGATAGGGGCTTTTTAAAGTTTAYGTCCATGTAACATTTGAGAGGAAAACTTCTATCTTCTGATGAAGAGTCCTGCATGTCTTAAAGAGGAATTTAATGAAACATTTGTGGTTTCTGGACGGGGCCACCTGTGTGCAGATGTGGGACCATGAGGAATTGGTGAATGGCAGCAATTCTTTGCATCGACTGCTGAGCTGTGCCTGATATAGGGAGCTGGGTATGCAGGTAGCACTCTCTGCAGGCACTTGCATGCAAACCCAGGCGAAGACAATTTAGARCATTCAACTGAAAGCATTTCCATATTAGAACTGAATTAAAACACTGTCATACAGATGAGGATGGCAAAGCACACAGCCAGTGTCTAATGGCTTTTCTGTGCTGTGAACACTGAATAATAATTATTTTATGAAGATAGCGCATGGTAAATATTTATAAAGAAAACAGACAAACAGTGAGACCACAGTGAGTAAATAACTGTAAATGTATGGGAGACTTGCTTCAGAACAAACTACAATTACAGTTCTTGCTGTAATCAGTATTTCTTTTTTCTGTTCCCAGAAGTTATACGGTTGTCACTTGTTCGGTTCCAAAGTGGGTGACACTGGCTGTTCTCTGGCTGAATTTTGGCTTGATATCAAAACMAAAATTGGCTTTCTTATTCTGCACATGTAAAAAAAAAAGTATCTAAATATAGATCTTTTTGGTAATTACTGCTTCTTCCCCAACTATAAGAGCAATTAAGCGTCAACTAATGAGCAGTTTTCTACATTATAGTTTATTTTGCTCCATCTTAATAACACTTATCTCATTAAATAGCTTTCTTTCTTTGGAAACAAGTGTCTAAATTCAATAAGCGTTTTATAGCTGCTGGTCAGAAGAGCTAAATTCTTTTATCTTTAAGGCAGTTTCAGTTTTTCCACTTTTTTCCCCCCTCCCAGATGCATCCGTTTGTGGTTCATTCATTTTTTTGTTCCACTTGACCCTTTTTAATTTAGCTTCTCTAGCCAACTGCAGTGTAAAAAYTGCTTTACTGGCAGGCCTATACGAAGTGTTTTCCTCTGAAACTGTAGGTCCCAGGTATTTTCTGAAGACTGAAAAAACAGAAATCATGTTAAAAGGCCCCCAAATTCTCTGATCATGTTTTTTCTAATTAGATACCATGATTTGGAGGCCAGAATATGTGATGGGCCTGGGGATGCTCTGAATGGAGTGGCAGGTTCTTCAGAGAAAACCCTTGGTGACTGTGAGGTGGTGAGTCCCATTGGCTACAAGGGCAAAACCCTAGGCCAGGGAAGGTTTCACCCAGTGGGTATATATTTATATATATATTGAATATATGTGTATATAATAAATCCATATATATTTTTAGTTGGAGTATACAAACCTAAAAACAAGAGGAAAAAAATTGCCTTATTGAGCTGTATTGCCACAGTAATGAGTGCTAAATCAAGGTGTGGCTATGAAAGAAATGACAGTAAATCCTATGATTAGTTTTCCTAGTTAAAATTCCTAGCAGTTGAGAACTGAATGGTAGAACCGCTATTAAACAAACTTGACGGGCATATTTGCTTTTTGGCCCTTGTTTAGCAAAGTACTTAAGTAAATGCATGACACGAAGCTCATGAATAACATTATATCTGTGCAATGAATAGAGCACATAAGTGAGCGCTCGCTTTTCCAAGACACGAGGAGTCCTTGAGCTGGAACTATTCGCACAATTAAAGCTCAGCGTTTACTAAAAGACATWGGATTATTCAGCTATTTAAAGCAACGCATGTGCTGAAGTGCTTTGCTGAATCAGAGCCTATAAAAAGAAATGTTGGCCAAAACATGTGAATGCTGAAAATGGAAACTCTGAACTGATATTGTGTCCAAAATATTGCAGGGCTGTGTGGATGGGGACGCTCCGTAACTCTGGGCACGACGCTCCAGCTTTGCCCTCGGATGTTTGCGCTGGCTCCCCGGAGCAAGCGGATCCGGAGGCTGCTCCGGGATGATAAATCCGCTGCTTGGTGTGCGAGTCACTGTGGCATGAGCGCTGTGCTACATGATGTGCATGCCATGAAACACGGGGCCCTGCGGAGCCGCTTCACCGCGGCAGAAACCGGAGCGGGGAGCTGAACTCTGGAGGCTGAGGCGAGTCGAGAAGATCAATAAGATCTGTCTCGGTAACTACTAAATTAATAAACTTCTGTTGCTGATTTACTAGTTCCTCCGTGTTAGCAGAGTTACATCCAGAATTTACTTCAGAATGAGCCCTACATGTTTTTTTTTTTCTTTTTTTCACAGCTGTAAAGACCTGACAAGGCCAGGGAGACTAAAAGGAATATTATAGGGGCACAAGTGACTTAGCATCASGCAGTGATAGTTGAGACCAACCACAGGATGCAGTGCTGCAGGCRCTCTCGCCAAATCTTACTGTTTGTGTGAGCTCGTGTCCCTCGGAACAGAATCTTTTGCACCTAAAGCTGTGTAGCAAATTTTGTTCCTGACTGTAGGCACTTGGGCAGGATTCATGACAAGTAAGGAAGAAACTGCAGTGCAATATATGGTTCTAAATATCTGTGTAATAAAAGCTCGGGAAAAAATAGCAACAGATCAGATTTTACCAAAAAAAAGCTCKTTTTCTGTTCAGCTAGTATGAAGTGTATAGGCATCTTCTAGAATCAAGACATCTTGAGCACAGAGCAATCTGCTTTTTCCGCTTTTAGCCTGCAAGCACAATGGAAATGGGTCCCACCGAGCCCTGAGTGATGGTTGGCTTTGAAGCAGCTGGGCAAGGCCCCTGTCTTAACCCAGGGTTTTAGTACTGAGGACACTACTGGTGGTTTGGGTTTCTTTCTGTTATTTCCCTTGGCATTAGCTTCTGTTTGGTATTTGTCAATAAACTCGAGTGCACCGGAGTACAGCCAAGATGGGTTGCTCARAAGTAATGAGAGGGACCAAAAGAAATCGGGAGAAATTGAAAAAAAAATATATAGTAGTTTTAAGGTTCTTGTTTGCCTCCTGGCTCTTGGATCTTGTTCTGTTATGTTTTTAGACTTTCTTTGCAACTCAAAGCCCTGGAAACTTTCCACTTTAAAAAAGATAGTCATATTTCATTCTCATGAGACCAAGATTGCAGTGTCTCAAGCCCACCAGCTATGGCTTTAATAAAAGCGTTGAATTACCTAATACTTACTCTGTAATCAAGAGGCTTATGCTTATTTGCTTATTTTGGTACATGATCCCAAAGACAGCGTGTGCGGTTACCTTATAATACTCTGAATACTCTAACTCATCTCACAGATCTTCACCGTGTAGTGACAAGAAGTCACGAATCAAACACTAATTTTTCTTTTACTCTAGGCAAAAAAAGAACAGAAAGTCAGTCTTTTATTCAAGAAACTCTGGACTTTAGTGCAAATAATGTTGGGATACAGGGAAGTACGCTGTGTACAGTGCAGTGGGACAGTATTACTTGGCATAGTGAGAGATGATCTCAACAAAATAATGATCTTTTTTGTAGGTGAAATCATGAAGGGTTGGATTAAAGGAAAAACAAGGAAAATAACAATATGGAAGAAAAACTGTGTGCTTGAGTATTATGTGAGTGAGGAATACGAAGGCTGACGCTGTAAGCCAGAAGGAAAGTGAAAAGATCTGAAAATTATATTGGTCATGCAGTTAATCATACCTGTTTAATGGTGGCTGAATAGAGAAAGCATTCAGGACAGAAAAGAGAAGACCRGAAAGGACTGGAGAAGTAGAGAGACTTCGTCACAAGACACACCCAGAGGCTGTTCTGGCTCTGTGCATGCAATGAGGTTCTCTGKCAAGGCCAGAGAAAAGTTGATGCAAGATTCAAGCCTTAGGAGAATAAGAACTTGGAGAATGTTTGTCATCAGTAGGAGAATCTCATGCTAGAGGGAATGTTCTTCTATGAGATCAGATGGTATCTATATGTTTTGTCCATTAACCTTGTCTGGATCTGATTGTTGGTATTTTTCTCCCATTTCTCCCATTGTCTTTTCGCTACTACGAGTCCATTATCAGCTCTACTTGGCTCAAAGGAAGAAATGTAGACTTTTGGAAGATTATCTGTAGGAGAAGCAGCCGATTCCCTTGTTCATCTTTATTACAAGGAACATCCCATAATGAAGGCAGCGGAGGGAGCTGCTTGGCTCTGTGCAGTATTTTGGGTGAAGTGAAGGGTAAATTGGAGCCCAGCTGGCCACCTGAGTGGAAGGGAGTTTGGGGCCCTGTGTGGCCTTATCCTGAGACAAAAACTATCCAATTCCAATTTTCTTTATCAGTCGAGACTCTCTGCAGTATTTGCAGGTATACGTGCAAATCACTTGAGAAGTATGCAGCAGTGACACTATTAAGAGAAGAGTCTGTTTATTAAGCACCTCCTGCAAGAAGGGAAGACAAAGACTGGTCTGGAAACCGAACACACAGGATTGAAATTTGGAGAGCTGTTGGGACATGGGGATTTTTTTCTTTAAACCCTTGCAGTAGTTTCTCTAATATTGATTTCTACAGCATTGAATTTCTCTCTGAAAGAGCCCAAGTCTGTTTTGAGGCTCTGTAGAGGTAACTCTATGAAATGTACTGASTCGTGCTCTTCATGTCAGTAGTTCTTCATGTTCCTCTGGCATTAAAATCTGTTTTTSCTCTTTTTGCTGCCACTGTAAGTGTGCAAAGCTGAATAGTGTTTCATCCTCTGGGACAAAGCAGGCTTTAAAAAGAGTTTCAGAGATGAAGTGTTAGGTTTTCCTTGGTACAGAGTCTGTCTGCAGACCTGAGTAGCTAGCGGTTGTCCAGGTGGAAATACAATGTTTAGATTATAGGAATTTAAAGCCAAGAGCACAAGTTTTAGAGAGCTGGTAGAGACTGCATAGCTAAGGTGAAGACCAACTCTGCTGGAGGTGGAAAGTGGTTCTGCRTAACAGGTCAACTGAAAATGAAGGGTATGTCAGGAGCTGAATGTAAATGAGCTGAAAACACTATAAGAATAGAGGGAAAATTATACACAAATCACAGTGAATTCTGTYCTCTGCAAATTTAATTCGTCACAAGCAAAATTTGGTGCAGCAGGACATGAGCAACTAATTTTCGTAAATGCACAGGGAGAGACAACAGTGTTGGGAATAGCGGTTAGCCCCAGGGCACATAATGGAGAAAGGAATAAATGTCTTCAGACAAAACTGAGCAACTGGGAARAGGCGAGTTTCATTTTCCTTGAGTTCAGAAGAATCTTTTTTTGGGTTGAAGGAAGCTTAAAGATCAAAATTTCCACTCCTTGGCTCAAATGAGTCATGATCTGTTTGCCATTTGGGCAGGAGCAGCAGATAARTGCAGGGGTAACTTACTCCAGTCTTGGTGTTACTGGTATTATTGAACATTTCAAGTGATGTTCCTGGGTGGAGTGTTTTAGGTGAGGTTTATGAATAACTTGCATATTTTCACATAAGGAGGTTCCACTGTCAATGAAAAGGCGTTAAGCAGCGAATGCTAGGCTGAAGATAGCAGATTGCCTCGTAATTGAAATAAAAGCTGCAATGTACTGTCCTTTCTACTGCCAGTAATCTCAGTTATGCCACACTTGAAGCAAATATCTGGGGTTTTTTTGCCATTTTTTTATACTATATCCATCCTTATGTCACACAATCACAAAGGATGTTCAAGGCTCTCTGTGCTCATCCCTTCAGTCATCATCCTTAGTCCCCCGTTATTTCTCCCCTAAGAAGCTTCCTCCATTGTGAGTGAAAGTGTTAAAAGTGTCTTTTTTTACCCCAGAAAGCAGCACTGCAGCTCAGCACGGTGGTCAGCACCGGGTCAGGAAGAAGCACGTTTCTCTTAAGCACTACTTTGTTATGAAGTACGTTTGACTGAAAATATTTTGCATGCTTAACTACCTGCTGGTGATTTTTCCTCTGCCAAGTAACGTGTCAGGAGCTAGCCGAGCATAGTRAGTTAATTACTTGTGTGCACACTGTGAAGGAAAAGCAAACAGCAAGGCACCAGTGATACGAAGAATGAGACTTCATTTCAGTCGCCAGAGATTGTGTTGTTAATGAATCCGCTCGATCAGCGGGGAATTGGTAATGTAGATAAGRCCAGGTATGGCTGTGTACTGATATGAAGATTAGCCTCTCAACCAAAACATTGCTTTTAGTGAGGGGTTGCTAATACTAAATAGTTTTTCAAAGGGACTGGTGAGATAAAATAACAGCCTGAATAATTATGGCTGTCTTGAAAAGACATGATGATGATGATCTTCTAATGTGCTCTGCAAACACCGTATAAATCCAATATCTTACAGATTTTGCAGCTAACTGCGACGCCACAGCCTGCGTTTGGTGCTCGGTGTCACCACGGGCTGCCCAGACGCCGCTGTGAGTAAATGACCCTGGCAGCGAGCGCTCCTAGTGCTCCCCTGCCTTCCTCACTGCCTTCCTCACCATGGACCCGACACACGAGGGCCCCAGCTGCCTCCCTGGTGGCTGGCCCTGAAGGGACTGTCCCTCAACCACGTGTTTGGGCAGTGACGAGAGAAGTGCATTTGTTAAGTTTGTCTCTAGCTCTTGCATCTGCTCCACCGATGGGGAGTGAATCTCTTGCAGAGCTCTTCAGATGCTGTCTGTGCAAAAAAATAGCAGTTTTGCTATTGGAGAGAGAAACAAAAGTTGGAAGAAGAATTGTGACTCTTCCTGCTTAGCTCCAGAAACAGTCGTGTCTGCTCCCATACCTTGAGGTGCACATTATGGCTACTTACCGCCTCCCTGCTTATTCTCACCCCTGATACACTTAAATTAATGGTAGAAACATAGACCGAATGTCAATGGCAGTTGAGGCCAGGGTTCAGGATGTGTTGTTAAATCAAGGTGTCCCTCTCCTAGCCGGTCTCTGGGGAGCCGTTGTAGGGGTGCGTGCCAGCGAGGGGGACAGCTGGATCGGGAAAGCTGCTCTAACAGGGGTGTCATTCGGACCTTAGCAGGACAAAAGGTGATTTTCACCTTAAGAAAAATAATAACCAGAGCCGAGTCAGCTTTTGTCAAAGTTTAACAAATGATTTGGGGACTCCGATGATGTGTGTGATATATTTAACGATAAGGTCCTGGTGCATGGCAGGTTTCTGGTCAGGGTAGGATCAACAAGGGATGCTGGAAAACTGAAGGTGACACAAATGCTCCGGGAGCAGGTGCCTTTTCTCATTTTCTTTTTTTAAATCGTCCTTTCCTGAGGACACTTCTTTTTTTTTTTTGGTAAATTTTATATTTGAGCCAAAGCAACAAACGAAAAAACATTTTTTTTGTCACAGATTTCTTTTGCAACCATGAGTACTTTGGCTCCACCAGTGCCTCTAGATAGGCTTTATTGATATCAGCCCTCCCTCTCTTTATTCCCTTTCTATATTGCTCTGTGCTCTCTGTGGGTGTTTTATTAACCTGTATCCTGCAAGAATTCAATAAAAATACACATTTTTTTTCCTTTCTATCCTTTTTCCTTTTTTCACACCGACTCTCAGACCTCCGGGGAAAACTCCCTTGCCTAGTTAGGAGGAACAGATGGGAATCCAGTAAAGTTTCCTCCTGTTCCYGTACCCACCTAGGCTACAGATAATTAATTTACAGTGAGGCATCATTTACACTAGCAACTTCTTTAGTGAGATCAAGGCTATTAAGGGTGCATGTTAGAAGCAAGATATCAAGTCTGTGGTGTTTGGGGAAATAATTGGAATTGTGTTTTCCTTAATACATTTRCAAGCAACGTGGGGCTGAGGTCCACAGCGAGACGGGTGTCTTGGACAGTTGTGTGCAGATTTTGTAAAGTCTATACAGCTACTCACGAGTTTTGACCAATCCTTGCAGGTCCTCAGAGGAACCAGCTGATCTTTCCCTTCTGTAGAGGAAGGGAGAGAAATGGAGCTGGTAGTAAGGAGACACCRAGGCCGTAGTGTTACAGACACAGGACAATAAACGGTCCCTTGGCCCCCAGCCCCTCACTCACTGCTACTCCCCAGGCCTTGCTGAGAGGTAGTTGGCAGCCCTCAGCAGAATTTGCATCCTCTCCCTTCCTTCTCTTTCAGCAAAGACTTGCTGAGGGTCCCCAGGTCTCCGTTTGCATCTGACAGCTCTGGGGAAGGAAGGTTGCCCACCCATTCTCTCTTTTGCATTTTCTCTGTCTTTTTTCCCTTCAGAGCTGGTTTCACACTGTGCTTTCTCCTTGGAGAAGGCCAGATGGGACCTTGATTTACATCAGCATTATGAGTGCTTGTGCTCCTGTTCTTCATCTGTTTAATTCTATGAAACGCCGGCATAATATCTGCTTTTAAATTTGGTGTTTGGAGGAATTGTCATTTCTTTTAAATCCGTCTCATGGGATGGCTGGTAGGATTTCTGATGTACAGGGTATGTGCTGGGAGGTTATCCACCTCGGGGAGGTGACTTTGAAGAGGAGAGAATGAAACGAAGTAATTGGGGAATAGGGCAGTTGGCTTAGGAGGTTTGTGTATTTACAAAATTGAGGTGTTTTCTGTTAGGTTATTTGCAGATCTGCCGTATGTTGTTTGGTTTAAATAGCTTTTTGAGGCAGGAGCTGTTCATGCCCTCTGGAGGAATGTAGTCTCGCTTCCTCCTGTATTTTAGGGCATTGCTACARTATAAATATTTTTCCTGCCAAGGTCCATTATTATAGATATTATTCTGTAAAAAGAAATAAAAAGGATAGCGAGGGGCTCTCCTGCAAAGAGAAGGGCACCCTGCAGTGCTCACAGGCAGGGCCAGTCCGAGGCACCCATGGCCAACCCCGTTACTGAAATATATGTCTTCCTTCCAGCAATGCAAAGTGCTGTCATTGAGCCCTTGCATTGATTCATAATGCATCTTCATTCAGTAATCTCCATTAGGGTTTATACTTGTAAAAATTATATTTAGGAAGAAATCTATTTTTATGTCTGTCCGTAGCCTTCACGGAGGTCTACTCAACTAGCACAGAAGTAGAAGAAAGTTAATTTACAGCGTCTTCATATAAATGAATCTTGTGTTTTCTCCTTATATTGTAAGTTATGACCTCGTTTATTATATGCAGCTCAGGGGTGAGCAGTTTTAAAAAGGCCGCAGACAGTTATGAAATAAATTGTGTGAGATGTCAGATATGGGTATGAAAAATGCAGAAAATTATGAAAAATAGAGGATATAGATGTATATAGTCTCAGTCGCATGCCACTAGCAGGCACATTCTCTGCCACAATTTATCCTCCTACTCAATAATTTTGCATATTGATTTCATTGATATTGCTGTGCAGTATTAAATATAACATAAACATTTTAAAAATATTAGCATTACAAAATGCACCAGCTCATTATTTTGTCTATCAGGATTTTATTACATGAGACACTCCTAAGAAGCCCCCAAACTATTTAGCTGGCACAACTAAACTTAAATCTGTTTTCAGTTTGAACGTGTGGTGGTGAATTATTTAGCTYGCAAATACTGAACCTTGAAACGTTTATGGAAAAAGCTTGTTTTAGTAATTACACAAACTCCGCTTTATTGCGAGCTTCCTGCAACATTTGTCTTAAGGTCCTGGTGTTTTCCTGATGTTGGATATTTATCATACATTTGTGCTGCTGGCAGGTTGATAGGTGCAGTGGGAGCTTCCTGMGAGATTCTTGGCAGCTTCATACCTCTTTTGAGGAGCAATCCTGGGATGCAGAAMGTGTGTGTACGTACGTGGGGGTATCTGACTGCCTATATGTGTATATGTAAAAACAAAGCTAAGTATTTGTGATTATTTACGCTTTTAAAGCCAAATACCTGGAGATGGCCATAGGCTTCAGTGCAGAAGAGAGTCCTCAGTGTTCCTGATGCTGCTGCTAGCACTTGCTCAGAGGTTATCTAAATCCAGACCCTTTTTTGTTCCSTCTTCCTGCGTTTGCGTTTATTCCAACAACTGCCGGTTACGATAGGCCTTATCAGAGRTTGTTCTTGGGGAAAATTTCTTTCAGTTCTTCTCTGAAAAGAGGCTGGTCCGTAGTTGTTCACTGYTCTTGCATGCCTTGTGCGTGCTTTTCTGCACCGAGCCTGCAGAGTGGATGGTGCTTGTGCCTGCTCGGGTCAGGTCTCGGTGTGCTCTTGGGGACCTGGCTTTTGCTATCCAGTCTCATTTTTCAAGCAGTAATTGGCATTTTCTGTGAGCATCAGTGTCTCATGTTAAACAGAGTGATGACAGAAAATAAGAAAATGAAAAGCCCTCTTCCCTCAGGGTAGGAAATCCTGGAATCTTTGTTCAGAACGGCACTGTGAACTCTAACTATAGGCTCTGTTTCCCCATCTCTTTGAGTTTGATATGTCATCATTTTTAGAGCAAGAGAGTATAATTTCAGTAACTTTTCTCCCTAACACAATGATTCAACAACTTGGCTGCTTTTTCAGCAATGGAAAGGCCTCTGAAAGATGCCACTGATTTTGATCTAGGGTTTCAGGGATTTTTATGCCTTTACCACTGCAGCCTCATGGTAAATTACTGCGCAAGAGATAAGTCAGTCATTCAAATCACCCTTCCCTGCCTTACATCGAAACRCAGTCTTTAGATTTCACCCTGCAGGACTTGCTTTATTTCTTCCTAGGAGGGACCGGGAGGTGAGAGGAGAGGCTGAAGGAAGGGTCATTTTCCACTGATCAGAAGCACCTTCCTCRGACACCTTTCAGGACTTACTAATACGCTAGCTTTTAAATGGCAAAAATAATGAAATCTGGGTGTATGGCATCAAGTAACCATTTTAGTCCTTTTGTCCCAGATAACATACAAGTCCCAGACTGAGGGATTTGAATTATCTTAAAATGAGTTCAGTTCTGCAATGAGCTTGTGATATATGAGTGTTTAAAACTGTTATTTTCCTATTGGAAAATTCAGTTGGCTACTGAAGTGCATTGCCTTGCAGTTAAGCCAAGGCACGACTTCCTTGGGGTTAAGAAACGGGCGTTTTTTGTTTGCTGGTGGTGACATTTCAGTGTTTTATGAGATTTGGCTCATGACAGAGCAGGGATTGTGAGATTTGTGTCTTTGTCTGTGCTCAGCTGAAGGCTGTGATGGTTGGGCAGATGATATCTGCTAATCCGCCCAAAGGAAAGATTCCTCGTTTAACMAAAACCCCAGAAACCTGTGGAGGTTCCTACCCGCTGTGGTCTCTTTAAGTCTTTAAGCTACCCATCCGGAGCTGTGTAAACAAGAAATGGGGGATGTCTGTGTATGAAGAGAAGATTCTCTTTCCTTCTGTCTGTCCTTAGAAACTGCTTTGATTTTATCAAAGAGAGGCCTGGAGTTTTCCCTTTTATTCCTGCTCGTGCTGAGTGACACGATGCTGTCACACATCTGAAATAGCATTTCCAAAAGTATCTAGGATGTCAAAGACTATCCCCATTGACTTTCAAATGAGATTTCACGTTTAAGCACTTGAATCCTTTCTCATTTTGTTCTTCCTGCTTTGAGGAAGAAAACAACCTGTGGCAGATGCCGGTGGCAACCTGCTTTGTTGGCAACGCTCACATGCTTACCCGAATGTCATCACCRTCCAAGAAGATCTTGAGCTTCTGCTTAGCAGGATTTGGGATTATTTGGTCCCACATAGCTCCCAAGCAGATAGAAAAGAGCCTTTGCCACTCTACACGGCGTCAGTCATGCTGCCTATGATAGACCATGTCTTCAYGTCAAGGTAGTTGCTATCAGTGTTAGATAACCAAGTATGCAAGTGAGCAACAAGAGCCCTCTGGGTACGGGGCCGTGAAGCTGAAGTAGGGGTAGAAAGGAGGGATCTARAGCTTATTGCACTGCTGTTTTTCTTATGAGTCTATGGGATTTGCTTGTGTTCACAGATGGATCATCCCACATGTGCAAGTGATGGAATGGGGATGGCCCCATGAAATGACCAAGCTAATTCTGTTTAATAACAGAAGTGAGAGGCTTAGGTTGCTTTGCAACCATTACTATCATTTTCATCCAAAAGGAGCCAAATCCGGTTAGATTTGTCTGAGATGAGTGAGTTTAAAAAAATACTATAAAAAACCCCGAACCTTCAATCTGTACTATTTCTCTCTGCATGGCAGACTTTGGGCTTAAAGATGGATTTTTGTGAGAATGTGAAAATAAAGCAGAATAAGGAATTCTCTTTCCCAGCTGTGGTAAACTAATGGTAAACATTGCATRACTTGTGAATTGTTAGTCTGCCAAATCGTGTCTGGATGTCTTGTAAGCACATGTGTGTGTAATAGGCCATTTGTACCAGATTAAATGACCTGTTAATTGGAAARTCATTTGAAATCAAGGAAATTCTAAAAGTTTTAATAAAAGATACCTTAAACAAAAGATTTGTGGGGGAGAAATAAATACGTTTGATTAAAAAGAAGTGGACGTTTTTATCCAAGCTTTAATTAGATTTTGGCAGAATACATTATTTTAATGGTTTTTCATTAATGAAGCCTGCTCATTATTTAGGTTGTACAGTAGCAAGGAGGGAAAAAAGAAAGCAATCTCCGATTCTATTTAAAGAGCAGCCTGTGTTGTACCCTCTTCAAGGTACTGCAGTAATTGACAGAGAGGTTTTGCATAATAAAAGGTTGTAGAAGTCTTCTAGGAGGTGTCAGGTGATTTTGCGTGAGGACGGATGATGGTGTAYCTGATATTAGTTGGTGTTTAAATGTAGAGTGTAAGCAAGCAGGACTTGGGGAGGCTCCTGTTGTGGGGAGGCTCCTCTTGGCTTGGGAGCCAGAGGCTGTTTCGCTGCTGACTTGAGCAKAAATAAGGTCACATTGATGGAGACCAGCCCCAAGTCTCAGATCAGGKGCTGGGTGGCCTCAGGATTGACCTTGGATGGGGAATTCCTAGCATTAAAGCTGAAGGATGCCAAGGGTTGGCAGCCTGGTCTCTGCTGCTTGACCATCAKATGCTGCCCTTGTGGATGAGGTTGCCCAACCCTCCATTGAGAAGTGTTTCCACCACTTCCGTGGAAACATATATTATTTATTAACACAGGAGCAACTCCTCACTTGTTTAGTTTCTGATAACTAAATTATTTGTTGACCCTTAAAAGGCCAATTCAAATTCATCCCAACACTTACTTGATTAAAGCTGTGATGTTTGCYGCTGGTAACATGAAGTACCAGTAGCTCTGTGTTACTCCATTTCAGATGGGTAAATGTCACAGCAAAAACAAAGGGTGTTTTTTTTTTTTTTTTTAAACTAGGTTTAAGCAAAACAGTCTTTATTTAGTGTCATGTTTTTATTTAAAAGCATTTATTTAAAGTTCTAAAAAACAAAGAATTCAATATGGCAAGACAGGTGCAACTGCAAATGATTAATGATATAATTCTTGGTACTTTATAAAGTGTCCRACACCGAAGAGATTTATACAGTGTGGAATGGCAATTGTGCTTTGATGGAAGGAATGGGTAATCAATACCTGCAAGCTTAGAAAAAGCATTCTATTTCCTCCTCTAATGATATAGGGTTTTTTGCAAGGCAAGGATGTCTGGAGCATGAGACACTTAGAAGAAGAATTAATTTGAAATCTGTAGTGGAAGATCAGTTTCAATTAAAACTGCACTTGAATGTACATGGAAAAAAGGCAGGCAGTTAGGCTTAAACCCACTGATGGCTACCAGTGAATAAATGAGTCCCGCTGCACTGTCCTTGATTACGTCTTGTAAGCCTTGGAGCTCATTTTTTCTGAGTATGATGAGATCTAATTTATTTACCTGGGTCTCACATTAAAAAATAGAATTCGTTTTTTGGTCCCCCCTTCCCTCCCCTTCTTCCCAAACTAATTGCTGAAGCCAGGATGGCCCCAATCCTGTGAGGCTGGGAATGAAGATGTTGAGGTCATGGCCTCCATTTCAATCTAGAATTGCTGCCATAATGGTGTAGGTCATTTTGCATGTAATAATTTGCATATCAAAAAGTTCTGAAAGAAATTAATGGGAAACCCAGTCGTTTATAAAATCTTGTGCCGGTTTTAACTAGCAGGTCTTGAACCTCTGAATCAGAGCTTAGCCGTACGGCTGTAATTTGGCATGTCAGGACTAGGAATCACAGCACCGGCACTAAGTTTGGATCGCCGAGAGAATCTCATTGCATTAGATTTTAACTTAATAATTCAGCAGCAGTACAGAAACATTTTGCACATAGAAATCTGATACGATTGCATGGAGATAAAAAAAAAATACTATTATGCTTTTGTTTTGGTTTTTGTTTTGTAAGTCATAGATTTAAAATAAAATGAAGCTACTACATTTATAGGAAGAGATACATCACTATTAAGCTAATCTAGACAAGTTTTTTTAAAACAAACAACAACAAAAACCCAAAGACTTAGATAACTATTTTAAAAGTGATAKAAAGTCATAAATGCCTAAGGGTCTGTGCAATAAAAAAGGAAATTTCTGTGAGACTCAGTCTAAGGTACCTAAGTCACTTGAGGTCTTAATTCCGTTGTATATTTTGTTTATTTACCCTTATGGCTTATTTTATTCTGACAAGACAGTTTTCACTGCAGATTGGTCAGGAGTTAGCTCAAAAAAAAAGTATTTGTGATGAGATGCATGGAAATAACCCAACAGTCCCCGTTTTTAAATAAATACATAAATAAATCTGCCCATTGACTAATGGGTCGTCAAGTTATTTTAAAGAATTGAGTGCATTGTGATAGCTTGTATGAGCAGAGTACTTTTGAAAAACTCACCACACATTCATAGTGAAGCCAAAACCTGGGAGCTGGCAGGTTTGATGTTTATGTGCAATACTAAACATTTTAGAGCAAATTCCAAAATTTCATAGAGTAAATGCAGTGTTAGATGAAAAAGGAAATCTGAATTGGCATCTAAATCACTGCAGAACAATTACTAAGAGCATCCTGAGTCAGGAACCTATCTGTGAGTGCAACATGTTCAGTTTTCCCCAAGCAGGGCTTCTAATAATAATGTTCTCCTCAGGTGTGGTATGTAGGGAAATTAATTGTAAGTGGCTTTTTTTGGTTATACAGGTTGAATCTTGAGATAAAGAACTGATTTTTTTTAATTGGGTAGATAATGTAAATGATTTTTAAAGGATATGACAATTTTGATTAATTGTGGTTGAAAACAAAACACTTTTTTGGTTTTTTTTGTTTTTTTTTTTTTTTGATAGCTTGCAGTCTTTGAGTTTGATGACTGTAATGCAAAAAATCCTGCATGGATTAGGAATCCCATGTAAGCCATAGGAAGAGAGGAGCCAGCACGTTTTGCAAGTAGTCGTGAAAGTCCAAGGACCACAGCAGGTGGCCATCAACTGCTGGGTTTGGATGGCACTAATTGAATTTACATATGCTTGTCGGATGCAGGGGTAATCAGTGCATGGTAGGACATCCTGCACTACTACATGCCTATGGARAGGACGTGCCTGCACATTTCGGAGGTGTGATGCATGTGTGAGATCACATGTCCTGTGGATGATGCCCAGGAGCCCCAAATTCCCCTGGGTTTGCCAGGGGAGGTAGGGCAAGTTGCACGCGTTCTCAGCCCATGGATTGCCCTTTCTTTATGTAAGGATAGTGGTGTCGATCCCATCTGTGAAACACTTCAGAAATTGTGAATAGAAAGTGTTTAAGTCCTCGGTGCTACAGGAGCTTAAGCCACTGTTTGTCCTGATAGGAAGGTAAGCTCTTAGTCTCTGTTAATACAATTTAGGAGTCAGGGAGATTGCAAGAAAAAATGGAATTTCACTGGAGATTCTACTCTGCATGCTGCAAATCTGGTCCTTGTGAGGWCTGTGGTGTTGCTAGAACTGGAATGTGGAGGGGAAGACAAGACRTTTACCTTAAATTTTTATTTTTTTTATCAATTACTCATACTAGAGAGTATTTGTACTGGAAAGTGTCGTATGAGCAGGCTGAGCTAGGGCTGGGGTGGGCAACCTGGCAAACAGGYTCCATGGCATTGGAGTTAGACATGGGCTAGTGCAAAGCAGTTCCARCCTGGCAATACACATATATTTTTTCAAACAAAAACGATAGTAGAGGGCAAKGGAGGAGAAAAACCAGTTTGGCTCCGCGTCTGCATTGCCTCGTGTGAAGTACCACAGCAGTGTCTGACGTTGCCCAGGTTCAGATGAGTCTGCTGCTGGGTCTGTGGAGCTTTACATTTACTGCTAGTATTGGACTTGACTTAGTAATCTACATCAGGTGTAACCAGATTTTGTTAATCAGATAAACAGAAAATGAGAGAGGGATAGCAGAAGAAAGGCGCAGTTATATTCCTAGCAGGTCATGGCCATCTTTATTTTTTCCTTCTAGCGTTACTTTTTTCCCCATAGTTGCTTTATTCAAATTTACCAATACCTCCTTCGGCTTACATCCTTTTGTCTCATCTTTCTAGTTTCAAAACCTCTAAAMGAAATGAAATCAGTAATTGAGGTTGTATTATCTAAGCAGAGTATTAACACAAACACGAGTTAATGGGTTGTTGGTACATTATTTATCTCATGTAAAAAGGTAAACTATCTACTCATGTCTTGTGGCTGAAGCTTTAGGAAAGCTCTTGCAGCACTGTGCTAATTCATAACACACATCAGGGGAAACTGGGAATTGCAGATAGTTTTACAGAACAGCAATTAAAAAAAGGCCATTGTTCGTTRCAGCTAGAGGCAAAGTTTGAGTGCTGCATAAAGCTAATGGATTTCGATCTCTCCGTGAGTTTGCAAGCCTTAACCYCTTTCAAATGTCGGAAGTAGAACAGCACTGGAGTTACCTGGAGAGCTTAAATGCTTGATCTGCTTACTCGGAGTTCTCCTAGCCTATTGAGCTGTAGGAATATTAATGRGTTGGTGTTTTTGAACAGGTACCTATGGTCCCGAGCACTGGGTCACTTCCAGTGAGAAGTGCGGAGGGTATCACCAGTCTCCCATCGACATCGTAGACCATCAGGCACGTGTGGGAGATGAGTATCAAGAACTGCAGCTTGATGGGTTTGACAATGAATCTTCTAACAAGACTTGGATGAAAAATACTGGAAAAACAGGTATGTGCTTTTCTATTKGTCTCCATAGCCTGCATGCAATCAATTAAAAATTCAAGCCGTGTTCTAACTTCCTTCTCCTCTTTTGCTTTTTTGTTGCTATGCTCTTTGGGATTTGCTTTTTTCTTTTTCTTTTTTTTTTTTCAAACATAATTTCCTAGTAACAGCCACCTATCTCTACCCTTGCATTCTTAGCGAAGCCAGTTCTGCAGATTAATTCTAAGGGATTTTTATTTTTTAGGCTCCTTCTCAGTATGAAATAATTCTCTTGGCAGCCAGTTGTTCCTCCGAATAAAAGGCTTGCAGGAGTTGCAAGGTGTAACCTTGAATTATCAGCTTGAGAGGCCCTAGCAGCTAATCCAAAAGAACGCAAAGCTCAGGCCCTTCTGCAGGGAAGGGGAAGTTCAGGAGTCAGAAGGTTTTACAGAAGAAAGAGCAATAACTGCTCACAGAAGTGGGGGCCTATTAATGTGTTTCTGATATGATTACGGTGCTGTGTTCYTCTCTGCTCTGAATCCTCTTCTGCTCTGGCTGTTCTGGCTTTTAGAGGAAAGCGCAGTCGGAGAGTACTGCTTATTTTTACCAAACCAGTTCACTGAAAGGTCAAGGTTGATTCATATGCAAAGCTGTATGCATTTGATTACTCTTTAAATCTAAAAATGTAAAACCCAGAAATTATAAGGCACCCTCTTCATTTGACAAGGTCACATATTTTAAGGGAATTGGATTAAACCACTAATTAATTCAATTTTATTTATTGGAGCTATATTTTTATCTTCATTAACATGCAGTGCGGTGCGTTATGTAACGTGTCCCTAGCTGGAGGTCTGTGAGCACAACCCGGGGCAGGTACCTGTGCCGGGCACATGCAGAGTGGTCGCAGATATACCCTCTGCTTCCTCTGCTTTGGAGCCAAGTCACAGCATTGAGGCAGGGGCTTTACAGCCCATTCCAGTGTTTTCAGAACACAGCAGGAGTGGAGTTTTTGCCCCTTATTTGAGTGACAGGATCCTGCTTTGCTTCACCATGGAGCAGAGTTCACGCGCGCCACCGTGGAGCAGAGTTGGGTGTCTGCTGCGTTGCTGCGGGTGTTTCAGCTTCAGGAAGAGGTGCCTGTGTTAGCTTTGAAATCCAGACTTTGTTGCCCAAGAGGAGGTCTCGGGGAGGCCGAGTGCTTTGCAACCATGTTACTTAATTAATCCACTCATGCTCTGCACCCTGCCCTGGTGGTCGCGGAGGGGTGTTTGCAATAACCAGCAATAAGGGTAATTAGAAAACCCAAGAAAAAYAGCAGTGTTGCAATTCTTCTTGGAAAGATGCTAATGACATACTGCATGTGTAATAGGAACATATTGGTGCATGTATAATAGGAAACTGTGTCGGGCTGAAACGTGCTAGCAATTTTTCCAGTGTTCCCGCAGTTGGTAATAAAAGCTGTATCTGGAGTTTCCTCTGCTGGGTGATTTTAGCACTACTGCTGTATTTGATTTCCTCGCCCGTTGGGGTATGGATTTTTGCTGACAAGTTATTGCATCTCAGRGCAACAGTAACTGTCACTTTTCTTTGGTAACTTATGGCCTTTTACTGATACCATGAAGACTCTCGTTGCCTTCCTGTCATCTCTGATTTCTTTGGCTGAGCTCTTGGCTCCTCCTTGTTTTATGGAGTCCCGCACCTTTTSTGGGGTTTTGGGATCTTCTGAAGCAACAAGCCTGGGTTTAGCTTGGAAGGCAGYAAGTGGCCGAGCAGCAAACGAAGCAGGAGGTTGTGGTGCAGGCAGAGGCAGGTTCTGCCACTGATCATAAGGGATTTTGGCAGCGGAATCTTAGGGCTGGTGGCTGCTGATGAATGGAGACACTAAAACAAGCCTCTGTTAAAGCAGTGGTGGCAGACATAGRGGGCATTTCTTAGTTATTAATGACTGGATGAGAGAGACAAGGCTGTGAGGGAGAGGCAAAGGCCCTTAACCTGAGTGCTCATTAACCATCAAGAAAAGTCTCCCTTGGATTATTATTATTGCTGTTTGACTGGATTTTTCTAAAGAGAAAAACATGTTATTTTCATGGCCTGAAATGTTAAAAGGKAAAGACATTATTGCTTTCTAGTCTTCTAGTGTACTCTTCTTGCCACCCCCTGTCCATCCTCGGGTGAAGGGTAGAAAAGGTGCCGAAAGCAGAGCCTTGGTTGCAAAAGGGAAGCGGCTTCCTGGGCCTGGTGYGGGCAGGAAATGCTCCAATAATGATGGCACGGGCACAGACGTGGGTCCAGGTGTCCCCAGGAGGAGTGGGAAAGGTCTCTGGGAGAGCACGGTGCTCTTCATAGACGTGTTGGCATTGGCTTCTTTTGCCACCCTGTGGTGAAGCATCAGCCGAGCCTGAGGCTGAGGGAACCCAACATGTCTCTGATGGGAGCCGCATCCTCAGCAGCATTACACACACTTTGAACCCTTTCTTCAGCTCACTTAGTTTTATATATGTATATTTAYATGTATATCTCACTGCAAAATTCCTGGTGATAAGGGGATACCGCTAGGATGGGAAGGTGATGGGAACATGTGTCGTACAGCTTAGCAGGGTAAGAAATACTGTAAAATGAACAATTAGATGAACATTTCAGATTGTACATCCTCCTAATTATCCTTTTAATTATTCATCTAAAACAAGTAAAATGACCCCTGACAGAGCCATAAATGATTTAGGAACTATCAAATATTTATTAGATGCAACTGAATGCCCACGAGGTTTTCCACAGATGTACATGWATCTGCTTCCCTGTATTCCTCATCCCTTACAATTTCATGTATGGAATGTATAACCAGTTGAAGGAGATTTTCAGTATTTAAAGTACTGCTGAGCTCATTGAGAAGTTTCTAAGGGAAGCAGTGATGCTCTTAGTCACTCAGGTTTCATAGATTATGTATAAGGAGAGAGTGGCTACCAGCAATCCCATGGCTGATAGGGGTAGTATCTCTCTGTGGCTCATCCTTCATTGCCCTTCTTCCTACACAAATGATCTGAAGCAAAGGGAGCATGGAAAGAAACAGAAATCATGGGAGAAAAGAGCCCTGTGATGACACTGATAGAACTTAGTGGAATCTACTGCAATTTGACATTTAAACATTTTTGACATAAGCAATTTAGAGCTTASCTGTTTCCGAGTTGCACAATTGCACCTGAGATGCGGCTTCCTTAGCCAACTGCCTGTGCTCGTGCAAGAGCAGCCCTAGTGCAGCAGAAAGTCCAGCCTGCAGCAAGAGCCGTGATTTCCCACTTGCCTTTCACAACTGGCCTCTCTGGGTTTTTCTTCAGCAGTGAATRCAATCCTCTCTTTTACATAATAAAGATGGGTTTATATTAATGATCCCATTGTGATGACACACTTGGATTGAGAACACAGAAGAATCCTTTGGGGTTATGCTTTTCCCATTAAAAAGATCTTAATTGCAAGATTCTGGGTACAGCAAGTGGTGGTCTGCARTGACTTTTAGGGAAAAAAAACAGTGGTAGTTCTTTTTTTAAACAACATTTTTGTAAGGAATGAGAACAAAGGGTTTTGTGAGGAGCCATTCCTAGCAACCTTTCTATTAAAAGTGGGAGATGTTAGAAAGGTAGGTGATTATGTAGTGGGAGTAGCACATGGGATTTTGCTTTTCCTTGCTTGGTGATCTGCTGACCTTCAGTTTGGTGGGCCAGGCCGCATGGTCAGCCATGAATCCCTGGAACCACATTAAACCATCTTGTGATAGTCCACCACTTAAATTTTCATCAATGAAGAGGGCAGAAAGTCCTTGAGAAATTTGGAGGCTTCTGCGCTGTTTTGTACTCTGTGCAGCTTCATAATCACTTCCCTAATTAGCCAGCATTACTTGTAGCTTTTTTTTTTTACCAGCCCCTCTAAGGAGGAAAATGCTCCCCTACCCTTTACTTCTATTGGAAAAAAAAAAATATTTTCATGTAATGAGCAACACTTCTAACTGTTTCCGAGAACCTTTGCTAAGCCTGTTTTTCTCCTTGTCTTGGGTGCACAGTTGCCATCCTGCTGAAGGACGAGTACTTTGTGAGCGGCGCCGGGCTGCCAGGCAGATTCAAGGCGGAGAAAGTGGAGTTTCACTGGGGTCAAAGCAACGGCTCGGCTGGCTCTGAGCACAGCATCAATGGCAAGAGGTTCCCCGTTGAGGTGAGTGGAAAGACGCGTGCATATGTTCACAGGGGGGGGGAAAAAAAATAAAACCGGAATGTATTGCAGTAGTTTGAGATGGCTGTGAAATAGGGCAATGTTTCCTTCAGTGAACATATCACTTTCAAGGCCCTTCCGGCCCTTGCAGCACTCTATCTATCATCTCTTATGTGCTCTTGCAATGTCAGCTTTGAGCTCTGCTTGGCTCGCCTTGCCAGCTTTCATGTCCCATGGGTTAAGTTTCAAACAGCCACTTTTCTGGCTTCTCCCATAAGCTTTTCATGTGTGGGAGGCTCTCCTTGCAAATATCCGCAAAGTGACCTCATCYTCCTCCGAATCTTTTCTTTCCCATGGTGCTTGCAAACGAGTAACTAGCCACGGTCTGGGAGCTGTTGTGCTGAGCGCGCGCTCTCCGTTCCTGCACTGCCTTCCTGCATGTGCACGGCCTGCTCCCTGCCTGCATTTGTAAGTTCGTGAGGATGGATGTGCACAGRCTGCTCCAGGCCAGTGCCGATGGTGCCGAAGGCTGCATTGCTGCAGGAGCAAGGCCTCGCCTGAGGCACAGTACCCTGCYAGCCTGGCCGTGCCCAGGACAGAGGTTGGTCCATAATGGAGCGCCAGGGCATCATTTGGATGGGACAGTGGGACAACCTTGGCATTGCGACACTGCGATGCCCAGCACAGTGGGGTCTTGCATGGTGCCGCTAGTCCTGCATCCATCTGTCTGCTCTTAGTAGAGTTTGCTGGTGATTTGTACTTTGTTCKCCAGGTTTTGCATGGTGAAATAATTGCAGATAGCCTCAGTTTTACCTTTGCTTACTGGAGATCAGGTGAGCGCCTGCAGAGTGGTTAATATGGCTGGGACAGATGTCCAGAGCACAGAGGGAGGTTGTGGCTGGCTCCTGTGCTTCACTGAAACCGCCCATTCTCATCGTTCCAATCCATCACATGAGTGAGAAACTGTCTTTATTCCTCCCACTTCTCTGACCCCTTGAGGTCAGATGGTCTGAGAGGCAGAGAAGTTTTTTCTGAGACGTTGCAACATCTTCCAGCTCCTTGGGGCTGTGGTTTCCCACGCCAGGCCACCCATGCAGGCGCAGAGCGGAAGCCCCCACGTTCTCATGCCACTCGTCTTTCTCAGATGACAATCCTGGTGTTTGTAGTCGCTTTCTGGATTGCAGGAGGAGCCGGTCGTCTCCTCTTTGGAAATTTGAGGGAGTGGAAGTTGTAAAGAACTCTGCTTGTTGTGTCAGAAATAGTATTTCTACCCTTTCTTTTGAAGCCAAGGCTATTTGGTGCTAGCTTGAAGAATTAAAGTTATTTTGCTTTTGAGAAAAAGCAAATTCTTAAGAAATGAGTTCTCTTTGTTCTGAATATTCTTTATTTCCCTTTCATTTGGTTGGAATACTAATTTACTCTGCTTTAACATTTAGAGGTGGGGGAGAAAGAGCAGAGCCTGCTCTGAATTTAGGTCACTGTTGTTTTTTTATGAATACTGTGCACAATTTGCTATTTCAGATGGGTTTAATTCTAATAACAGAAACCTAATTTTCAATGAGTTGCATTCATTACAAGACCTTGGATCTCTGAACTCTGACCTTTCCAGGCACGATGGCGTTAGCAAAATTCCCCTGGCTTTTCTATTATTATTTTAAAGACAGAGCRGTTTCTGAACCCGGACATTCCCCTGTGGTGATGCTACCTCCTGCCCAAGAATTCCAGATTTCAAYGTTACTAAACCATTTGCTGAAAAGGATTTCCACGGGTGCGTTTTAAAAGATGCTCAAAATGTTCAGTAGGTCTAAGTTGATGGAACAGTTTTCCTCTTGCCAATACATAGAAAATTTGTCGTTATAGTTGAATTTCAACTTCTCGAAATTTATTGTACATGTGTGCATGGTGGAGCATTTAATTTGTAATGCTAATTGTAGTTGGGGCTGCGACTGTCTGCTGCAATGCTGATTGCCTGGCCCTGGGAGGGCTCTGCCAGAATCCTGGACTTCCTTTGAGAAGTGGCATTTCYAGGAGGACTCTAGACAGCAAGAATCACAACAGCCAGCAAGGACCAGGTCAGTCGGTTGCTCCAAGCCCGTGGGGGCAGGTGAGGTGTTCGGTGCCCAGGCATCGGCGTTCCTGCTCTGTAGCAATGAAGGCAGCAGTGCAGCTGAAAGCAAACATTTTGYGAACCTAATTGTGAAACCAGATGTGCACCATGCAAAAGCCATTAGTTCCAAAGCACATCCCAAGGGAAGGCTGATAGATCAGCTCCATCCGTAGGCTTCGCTCTGTATCCACATGAAGTTTAGATGTTTTTTTCCTCTGGGAAACAAAATGTTTGCTGCTAGTCTTTTTTTTCTAGAAGAGGATGAAGGAACTAATTAGAAATGTCAGATATAATACAGAGCATTATTGTTTGACCATGTTGTTTGGTTTTTATTATTACAACTAATGTGTCAGATGGTAAGGCTGTCTGTGTTAATTGGTTTCCCTCATTGAAGCCCATCTGGATCATATTTTTTGGGTGATTTATATGTTAAATTAGTTGGTAAGATATACGAGAATGTCCTTTTGTTTCGTACTTTAAAGGCATGTCGGATCAAAGGCRTATTATCTTGCAGTGCTTTTATTCATATGTAGCGTATTGCAATTCCTTTTCAATCCATAGCGTGTGTAACACTATTTTAAATGGTTGCTATCATTACGTGGTCTTGATTGCTTGTGTATTGATTAGMTTCTCCTTGCTGATATTAAAGCCTTATGAAAGCATGATGAGCTTGGCTGTATCTGAAGTTCCCTTTAYGAACAGAGATGTCCACGTGCCAGTTTGTGATACCAGCCCTGGACGACATTGATCTGACGTCTCGGTCTTTTCTCCTCCTCCTTTCCATTCTTGCACTGTCTTTTGGGCAAGGCTGGTAACTAGTGCTGTGATGATGAAGGTTAAAGCGGCACCGTTAGTGCATTGCTGTGAGATGGGAGCACCGATTCTGATAAGGAGGACGTGGGCTCTGTGCCAGTTTACAAAAAGCCTTTTCCCTTTATTCTTCAACTAAAGAGAAGTTTAAAATGTTGCATACTCTACATCTTAGCAAATCGATGATTCCTTTGTGTTTAGCTTCTGTTATATTTGCTCAGGTTTTTCTTTCTGCTTCTGAAGTCAAAGTGGTACAAATGACCATGCAAATGCTGGAAACTATTTAAACACCCAAGTCACAAAATTCCAGCAAAGCAGAAGAGCTTCCCTCAGGCTGAGGGAGAACCCGGGTTTCCCTCATTAGAGCCAAGAGTAGTAATTAAAGAGCTTTAATCCTGGCACTGATGCCAGGGTGAGCAGCCCTGCCTCCTCGGGGGTGCATGCCTGGAGGGCACCGTCCCAGCTACCTGCAGTGGGTGACAAACCTGCCCGCTTGTCATCTCTTTGGTGGCTGCGGCTGACGTGGCTTTGCTAGCTGCTTTCAGACCCGCCGTCCTAGCAGAGCTGTGATTTTTAGCTGCCTCCTGCTCATTTTTATGCAAAATGCTGATTATTTCTGTGAAGAGCAGAAATCAGAGGAGTGATTTTAATCATGGCTGTGTTAATTTAATGTGAGCTTTGGCTGTTTATGAGCTTTCTCTTTAATGGCGCTAATTGTCAGTTATAATGTGAACACCATTATACTGTAATATACAGTAATTTATTTAGTAAATGGGAATCTTATTCCAAGGACCATACTGCAGTACGCCATAGAGACCTTATGCCTTTAATCTTACATGAACAAACTTGTGCTGTCTAGGCCAAATTGAGAGCAGGAGCATCAACTGGGCCTCTGAAACGGTGTGATTTTTGTCCCCACAAGCTCCAGCATGCATGTTGTAGGAGAGCTCTAGTTCTTCTCCATTAAAAACGAAATAAAACCAAAAAACCCACAATCCATCCAAGCAGAAAATGAAGAGCCCATGCTCTTTCATGTTGATTAACCAGTTTTTATGTTGATTGATTCATTTCACTAAATGACTATTATAAACAATCATTTGCATTAGCAATTCATGCCCTCCCTTAAGCCTGGGTCTTAGAAGACTTTCCAGGTTCTAACGGCATCTTTGTTCTTGCAACTCCTTTGATTTTCTTCCTTTTCCCTTTGAATGTGCACTGTAACACTAACCTCAGTGTTGTCTGGAGCGGTTTTCTCTGAGTTGAATGCTCAAATCTCCCTGCCAAAGTTTTATCACCTTGTGCTCTCATACCTCTTATATCACATAAACCCTTATGTTTAATATTAGCACAGATAGAGCACAACCTGTGTCATTAATGTATGATACTCAATGCATGAAAACCTTTTATCACAGGGAAGAGTTGTATTTTTGGGAAGGGGGAGAATTATCCTAATTATTAATTCCTTCTGTCACACCTGCAGGCATGTGTGGTAAATGTCCAACCTTTTATCTGCCTGTGGATGACAGGAGAAAAAAAAAAATATATATTTAATGTAAAAATTGGAGCTTTTTTCATCCGTTATTCATCCCTACACTTGCTGCGTTTGTGACTCTCTTTACGATTCTGTGCTGGTTTGGGTATGAAGGAGAACGTACCACAGCGTGCCCTCGGTTTCCAGGCAGGGACTGACACTCTGTTGCCGTGTGGCGGCTGCGTTGATCGTTTCTGGAGTCCAGGATATTTGGTAATTGTAATTTTACAAAGATCACTAGTGTTGGCTTCAAGCACAAGGAAAGACTAATTGCAGAAGAGAGAGCCAGCGCTGGTTTTATTTCCTTATATTTCATTTACTAGTTGCTCTTCAAATTTCCTTGCCTCCATCTGGCAGGATGTAGCAAAGTAGAAGTCAATAAATGATGGAGGGACCTAAACAGGGCCATTGGGAGTATATCACACTGAGATACTTGAGCTGTCTGAAGTAATTTGACTGTAATCTTCTCTCTAAGGACCAAATCTGCTGTTACATGGGGATACTTAGTGCTTCCAGTGACTTTGATGGGAGAGCTGCTGGTGAAACTCTGAGTGAGGACTTGGCTCCGTGCTCGTGATGTCTGTGAGTTGGACTGCTCGGGGGATTTTGCCCGCTCTGCTTGCTCAGTGTGCAGCTCTTGCAGCACACCTGGCTAACTCATCCAGACAAGGAGATTGCTTGAGGATTTGCAAATTTAATTTTTTTTTTATTATTTCAAACTGACAATTTGCAGTTACTCCTCCAAATTGTTTTCCTAGAATCTTCTATTTTCACTTCCCCCATTCTTCTAGGGGCTAGATAGCCATAAAATGCTGTAAAAGTAGAAGGTGATGAAAAACTAAAAATGCTTCTCTGTCTTATCTTCCAGCAGACTTTTCTACTACTTTTCCTCTTTGCTTTTCACTTTTAAAACTTGTTTAGGTTTCACATCATCAGAAACTGTAAACATGAGAGTTCCAATATATTGATAGTTTGAGTTTCCACCATGTTGCACTGCAAAGCTCATGAGCAGTGTAAGTTGAGCATCTCATAAATGTCTGTTTTACTGTTTTATTTTCCTTACTCTGGCTGATGCACTGTCTCTTCACAGTTGTCTTTAGCGCCTCCCATATAGTGACAGGAGAATCAGTTGAGACTTTAATTAATGACTTTATTGCAATCAAGGTTCCATTTTAGTGCTGGATGCTGCATCTTGCAGCAGTGAAATATTTAATCTCCATCTGGTTGATCTTTTCTGTGAATGCCCCGTGATAATTAAGAAGAAACATGAGAGGATGGTCTGAAACTAAAATGCGGTTAGTGGAGAGCTTTGCTTGTCTTGAGATAGTTTGTGGTAGAGAGAGACCTAGACAAGATTTAGGGAAGAAACAGCAGTTTGTTTCTATAGTAGCATCTTCCCACTGCCTGATGGACCCCAGTTATTTCTAGAGTTAGATGCAAGTATTAGAAGGCATCTAGAGTTGTATTTTGCAATAACTATTCGGTAACACAAACCAGGTCTTTTTGTGTTTGATAGGAATGTCCTCCTTTTCCCAAAGGATGTCCCCTGTAGTGTTGAAAAGGTCTGAGCCAGTAGCACTGCGCTGCAATTACAGTATGTTAATGATGAGCTCAGGGTTGTACATTGCTCTTAACATAAATCCCTGATTTTCTACATGATTAATTGGAATCTGGAACGACTGGCAAGGAGAAGGAGGATCAGATTGGGTGAAAATAAGAGATAAGAGGCTGACAGCCAGCTCTTGTTGTAAAGGAGAGTTATTTTGAATAGAAGAAAAATCAATACAAAGGTTGGAGAATTTGACAGAGTTATAAGAGCTGCTTTAATGAAAGGTAGCAGATTCAATGGGATTGTTGCTTGAAACGTGGGATTGTCTGAGCTAGAAAAATGGGCGACTCTCCCTCCTGCTGTCGCGGCAGGTTTTCGTGCTGCAGAGCGTCCGGGGTGCTCAGACCAGGGAGTTTGCAGGTGTTTGTTCTGGGCATTCAGTGTAGCGAGAAAAAGGAAAAGAAACAAGTTGGGGGGCTTGAAAACCTCCCTTCTTGTGGAGATCTGATTATGGGAGGGAATGGAAGTGCCTTCTGTGACTCCATGTGCTCGGGACACAACTGAGCTGGACAGGCTCAAGGGGCTCTTAGCTGGGACTTTCAGTACCACCTGGTGGCCTCCTGTGTGAGGAGAGGGACTGCCCCAGTTAGAGACCCTGCCAAACCTCAGCCTCCTTCTGTGCAAACACATCCTAGGCAGGAGCACCCGCTTCACTACGGCTCCATAGCAGGACTTCACTAACTGCAGAGAGCAGCTCGTTCCTGCAGCTGCTGGAGGACACCCATTTGGAGCTGCTGCTTGGTGCTCCCGGAGGACAGTGTTTGGCTGCTTCAGTCTTGAAGGGAGCAAGTTTTCCAAAACTGGCAATCCATAACTTTTTACATTTTGGAACTTAGGCGCAGAAAGATATTTTTTCAGGGAGAAAAAACAGTCTGCATAGATGAAATCTGTGAAGTTTAAGGATCAGTGAAGCACCCCTGATGGGAGCATATTTGCATGTGCTCTGAGTGCCCCCACTGGATGTGTGCGCGTGCAGTGCTCTGTGGGTCAGCTCTACCAAAGGGCCCAAGTGATTAAATACAGGAGATGTTTGCTAAGTGCTCGACTTTGCCGCTTTCCTTTAGGCAAGTGGGATAGTCCTGGGACTTTGGAGCGTCTTCGTCTCGAGACGTGTGACCCTTAGTAGTTATTCCAATCTCTAGGCCCTGTAGAAATAACAAAGTTAGATAACATTTGGCAAAAAAAGAGAAACATTACATAAATGTGTTAAGAAGTGATAATGTTTCCTTGGCACATAAGAAACAAAACAAAACCTTAATGCGGTTACCAGGCTTGGTAGTAGCTTGTCTGCCAGTGTTTCCCATTGAAGCTGTTTCACAGGCTCTCGAGCAGAGTGGGAATAGAGTTCACCAATGCTAATCAAGATGTAAGTCAGCAAGCAGGAAATGATTTCAAATAACTATTATACTGTTGTTTTACTGATTGTATTTGTGTGGTGGTTTTTTTCCGCCGATAAAGAATTCCAAACATTTGCCGTTATTTCGTGCCAAGAGAATAAATTGCGTCGGACACGTTTACAGTCTGAACGCTCGGTACATTTATTCACGTCTCACTTCAGTTCTGCTAAACCACACGTTAAAAGTGTGCTCTGAGTGATGGTGATCAAAAGCTCGCATCAACCAAAAAGGAAGGGCTTGCTGTCTTGTTATCCGTGGTCCAAGACAGTTGTGTTTCAGGCTGGTTTTACAAGGATGCTCACCAAAAGGCTTTCTGATCCTTTCGGGAGGGAGGCTGCAGAGCATGTTCAGTGTTACCACGCTGGCTTTCTTTCATGCCCTCCCAGCTGAATCCCTCCGTGCTCTCTTGTATTTGCTTCAGCACCTTTTGGGGCACYGTGTGTCTTTCCCCCGGGCTCGTGCCGTGGCTCCTGCTCCGTGATCCATRGTGCCGCTGCGACCGCAGGCTTCGCCGCGATGGATCGCTTTGTTCTTTCCCTGATAAAGCTTCGCATGATGTAAGAGATCAGGCAGCAGCATGACTGGAGCCCCTGCGATTGCCCCGGTTCACAGGCATTGTATTTTCAGACAGGATGGGAAGGTTAACTGAAGTTGAAAAAGGATGTAAAMCACTCCAAGTGTTTACAAAAGCCTGGTAGGAATGAGAAAACAATCAAGCGGTCGGAAAAAAAGAGTATGTTTTTGCTCATGCTTCAAGACAKGCAGCACTCGTCTTTCTTTAGAGAAAAAATCATTTGGGAAAAATTAGTTAGAATACATCTCAGAATACATCCCCTCTTCTCCCTGCATTTTTACCCAGCTTAGTAAGCAAAGATCATGGATCCCATTGAGTCRGGCTTTTCAGCTCATGTCTTGAGAAGCCAACGAGGTCCTTTCTGTCCCCTTCCCATCTAGGCTGGCTGCCCTCAAAAGGGGCTTTKCTTTATCCTGTTGCTTCAGAAGGGAGGCAAACCTGGCTCCTATTTCCAGGAAATCTGCAACTCGTTTTGTTTCCTGGCTGCCTCCTCGCTCCCTCAACAGGAAAATCTCTGTTACCRTATCCCGCCGAGAGGGCTCGGGATCGCTCTCCATTGACTGCAGAGGAGGTGTTGGGAAACGTAGCTCCTGATTTACACACTGGTATGAAATGGAAACTTTGGCTTCACACCAAGGTTCGAAATAGTGTTACCAGGKGGGAAAGAGCTTTTCCTACCTCGGTGGGCTGTGTGCTAGTAGCTTAGTCAAGCACAGAAAGCAGCACATGGTCCTGCCCGAAGAGCCTTGGTGTCTTTGGAGGAGGCTGCTAATTGTCCAGGAAAAGAAGATTGAAACTGTCTCCTGARTAAGTTTGGCATGAATCTCTCCTCCCCAGGACTGTGGGAAAACAAGGTTTTGAGCAGCTACCAAATACRGGTGGAGACCTAAGAGGCTGCTTGTTCGCTCGCCCAGGGGGTGAGTGCAACTTGAGAGTTAAAAATAAGCATTAGCAGGAGCTTTATCACACATCTCCCGGGTACCGAGAGACAGGGGACCTTGGGGACTTGATCCTGGTGGGAATGGACTAAATGAAGTGTGCTTGAATTTTGACCTGGTTGGCTTTTAGAGCTTTTGATTGTATTCTCTGTTTTGATGTTTGTAGGATACCATTTGCATTTGCTTTGTGCCCTTTCTTAGGATGCCGAGATGATGATTTTGGTTGATTTCAGGTGACTTTTTTTCTGACATCAAGCCCTTCCATTCCTTCAGGGTGGCAGTTCCTCCAGCACAGATAACAAATGCAGGGCTCGATGCCTGCATGCAGTGCTCGAGAGTTCCCAAACAGCAGCAGATTTACCTCCTTAAAATGCAGAACGACCCACAAATGAGTAGCCAAAAGGACAGAAATCATCCATAAAGAAGAGGAAACCTCTTTTCTTCAGTTCCTTATCACCCTTGGTTGAGGGGGAGATTCTGTTCTCATTTCTCTGAGCCAGAGCCTCATAGGGCAGGCTGGTGCTCTTGAGGAGATGGAGGCTTGCTGAGACTTGAGTGACACATTTAATCTTGTGGTGGCACACGCCAGGCAGGGCCATAATATCCCTTAAGAAAAAGAAATGTCATTACATCCAGTTCCAAATAGGAGATTGGAGATAACAGGAAGGTTTTTAAAAAGATTCATTTGAAATTCTTTGCTTGAGAGGTCTCATTCTGTTTGGGAGGCAGAAATGTGAGCGCTCACGTAATGAGCTGCATTCAAAAGGTGAAGTCTGAAGAGTAAAAATAAAACCTATTATTTCCTGAGTGTAAATGGAATTGCCTATCCAAAAATTCCTACCTGTGTCTTCCTCSTCTCAACATCATCTAATATTTCCCTTTTATTCCCCATTAAACTAGGAAAATATTTAGGGGCCTGTGCCCCCAGATAGCACCCAGAGCAGATACAGTCAGTCATGTCAGGAGGTGATGGCAAAGTCAGTTGCTGTTTACCAAGTCATGCTGTTTCTTGGTGACCGTTCATGAAGCCTGGTAGCCCATATGGCGACTGAGCAGTCAGTTTARCCACAGCGAGACCAAGACTCAAGATGGTCAAACCTCAAGCCAGATATTCCTTCCTACCACCTCTAGTACAATGTTCSCTCGGCAGCCACAGCACTGGGTGCGTGTTGTTTTGTCCACCCCGTATCACCCCGGGGAAGCTGCTGCTTGTCCAGGGTGCAGTATGAAGAGCTTACACAGGAGTCCTTCAAGAAACCCAGACCAGCAATTTYGGGATGCTTTCAGCTGGATCTGCTGCTGTGTTGTTCTGTTTGAAAGAAAAGAAATATGAAATATATATGATACATGTGAGAGCTAAAATGCGGGCCTCGACTCTGAGGAGTTTGGGAGTGAGAACAGGCAGAAGGAAATTTATGTTTTCTGTAGAAGAAAGACAAGCTGTCACTTCAGAGAGAGTTTCCTAGCAAATCATTTTGTCCTGCTTAAAACTTGCGGTAGTAGAACACCTAAATGTGGCCGTTTGTGATATTTCATGGTATTGTGGTAATTATTAGCAGAGAGTTCAGATGTTTTCCTACGTTAATTAAAGACATAAGAAAACACTCTTGGTTTTGGTGACCGTCATGAGGAGTAATTTGGCAACAGCCAGAAGTTGGAGCTGGGAAGGGCAGTAGGAGAGAAATAATTAGCAAGGAAGATTTTCAGGCCTTGACAACCTGGTTTGTCTTTGCAGCAATGAACGAGTTTGCGTGACACCCAGAGATAGCCATCTGGTAATAGCACTCAGAGATCAATACATCGATACCTTATCCTTGAACCGGTATTTAAAGCCTGTTCTTAGCTTCATTCCTTTACTGCTGAAAAGTTATAGCAATCTGGGGGTTGAGATAATGGGCTCATTGCGGTGCTGTCAGCCCTTTTTCGTTTACTGTGTTTTAATGCAGTTGAAGGAGGAGGTTCAGGACRTTCCGTCTACCTTAGAAGGAGAAGATGCTCCGAAGATTAAGCTGGAGCCTCATGTAGGGCAGGTTAGAGAGTTTGCAGGACTTAGGACGTYAGCTTGGAYGTGAGCACCAGKTCTGCAGCCCTTGTGCCAAGRAGAGGAGAGAGACCTGGGTGCTACRAGATTTCTGAGCTTCTCTAGACTGGTAATAATGCCAGAAAGCTGCTGGTTAAAATCAGTGCTGATTATTTCCATTAATGTGTCTTCTTGGTCCGTACCTCAGTTGAGATGCTGGAGAATTTATTCTGGACTTGTGGCGGCCACCCTGAGACACCAGTCTGGTATGGACGTGCTTGATGTAGTGGCCGTGCACTTTCAATGGCACTTGGTTAACACGGTGACAACTTGTTTTAAAGGTGTGAGGTGCCTTCAGTTTATTTCCTCCTCTKTTATTACTTGCAGAGTGCCTGCACTGTGAGGAAAAAGCCCTTTTTCCTCCTCAGATGCAAAACTAACCCAAAGACGTTGCCGGTGCGGTGCTTTGCATCAAGGTGCCCCTGYCCCTAGTTCAGTGTGCTCCGTTTTCTCCAGACGTGCACAAATATTGGCAGTTCTAGTCATCAGGCCCATAACCGATAGGGATAAAGCATTTCAGCACCATTGACCCCTATGCATGGGAGGTTGACTAGCAGCTGAGGCTCTTGCTATGGCGGTTTATATACTGGGCATTTCCCAGGAATCTTTAGGCTGTTCGTGCAGCTCCTGGTTGGATTTGCGGCTGTCTTCCTGGTTGCCCTGCTGGGGCAATAAATTGAAGTTGTGTCTTTCATAGCATGATGCTCAAACGATTTCCTTTTCAACAAAGAGTATGTAATAAAGGTTAAAAATGATTTTTGCAATCCGTGCATTTAAGTATACATTACTATCTGTTTTAAGGATGGGTAATCAATGTAAAAAATGATACTTCCGTGTATTTCTAATAGGTCACTGTGTAAATATCCATAATGGAATCGATCCCTCAGGTTATGGCAACCATTAGTACAAAAAGGGGTTTCACAATTAATGTATTAGGCATTTGACTTTCATACTTACACATAAAATGATTATTTATTGATTATTTTCAGTCCAGGTTAATGATGTTGAGGAGGTTTCRGTATCTCAATTTAAAGAACTTAGTGTGGATCAAGCAGAACTACCATTCTCCTTCCAAGAAGTTGTGTGACTAATATTTGATAAATAATTTTGCTGTACATTCTCTCAAGTTTTTATATATGAAATTATTTATAGATGTATGTGTTTATGTTTATATATAAATAAGTTTGTTTTGTGCACSTAGAAAAGTCTTGGTGGCACATTTAGTGTCAGCTTGTGGGGATGAGCTTTACTGTTTCTATAGTTCCGTTTTTCYGCACAGCAATCGGATATTTCTATAGTTAAGCACTCAGGGGTTCGCCCTCCTCCAAGCACGTGCAGTGTGTTTTAACTGAGCGTTTCCTTAGGTTGACTAATGCATTCATTTACTCGCTTTAGAGATGTCCACGTAACCMCAGGCGTTGTTGTCTCGGGGAAGGAGCTGAGCGAGTGGGAACAGAGTCACCTTCACCAGCTCTACTGAATGCACACGAACAGGCGGGTTGGGGGCTTTGTCCTGATGGGTGCCTCTGTTTATATTGATTTTGGAAATGCATCATTTAAATACAAAACCTTCCTAGGGCCTGCAGGTTCATAGTCAACTGAGGGGCAAATAAGGCGATTTGTGCATTATTCCTTCCTCCTTCAAGGTGAAGATGCAACATCTAACCATGCTAACGCTGCTTTGGTGGGTATTTACTAGTAGGAAACTGCATGGGGTAAGTTGTAGTGGAAGACTAGCCTGGCTTGACTGGGACAGCCCTCGTTGTGAGTATTTAAAGGTAGCTTGGATTAAAAGAGCACCTAATATGAGGATGGAAAAGTGTTGTATTTTACCCCAATTCAGCAGAAAAGCGTCGTCTAGCTGTCAGCTGCATTCATTTTCTTTAGTGAACAGCTTTTGGGTCGGGAAAAATTATACTTTCRCTGTTACCTACTGTTTTATCTTTAACAAAATAATTGCTGCCTAGAGCTGTTAAACACTGTGAGTATGAAAAGCACGTATAAAAATCAAATTGTATGCTAAAAGACTTGCTTGATTATCGTGGAACATTTTGCATTTATAGTGCTTTCCAACAGAACACCATAGAGCACTTCAGCAATATTAATGAGCAGCGGGAAGAGCAGTCACAAGTGTGCAAGTGACTTAGGATCTTGCATCCCAATTGCAAAGCAAGTTACTTTGGATCTGAAGGCGTTTGGGTWGGTGCCTGATGGGTTGGTAGACACCTCAGAGGTTCTGGAAGCTGTCGTCAACCTTCTGCTCTGCTTTAATTCCCTATTCACCTTGTGGGGGAAAAGAAATATCTAGTGTTTCGGTGCCATGTTCGATGACTTCTGGTTTGTAGTTTTTCCACATTTTCCTGCTAAAGCGCCAGCCCCTGTTCGGTGAGTTTCAGCCTCCTGACAGCAGACTGACTTTTCTTAATTATCTTCTCCAGACCCCTTTAAATTAGTCCCGCAGGGATCCGTGAACCTCCCTAGGAAAATGATGGCTTTGATGTTTCCGTGCTAAATACTTACAGAGAGTTGTCTGGGAGTGCCGACTCGAATGAGATTGCAAATTCGCACCAAAAAAACCCCCAAAGAATCTGATTTTAAGTGGTATTACATGGATGGGGCAACTTATGGAGGCAGGGGTGAATGGTCAGCAAATGTGACCACGTCTTTGTGCATGCAGAGAATGGCMGAGTGTGGGAGTGGAAAATCATTTGAAACCATTGAGCTCATGCATAAATGTATAGCTTTCAAATAGCTAATTTTTTTTTTATGTCATAAAAAGCAAACTGGCTAAGGCTGGTTCCTTTCTTTATAGCCCTGTCAGAAACTCTGAAAAACGGAGTTTATAATTTATGGTCTGAAACCACCTTAACTATTGCAATACAAACAGCCCCACTGTACTGCAGTTTATTTCTAAAATGCCTCCGGTGAAAATATTGCAGTGCCATAATTAACTAATACAGAGATGCTGTTTGTGGTGCTTTGTGCCGCTTTCTTGGGGAATAATGCAGCTAGTGAAAATCCTCAAGGCTCAAAGGATGGTGGTGCTTCAAAACAGTCTCGCTTCACCCTGTCATTTCAGTGTTGCCAGTCCCTAATGTTGTGTCCATGGTTCAAAGAGTCTGGTCTGTCACTGTTTGGATTTACAAGGTGTTTGTTCTCTATCTGGAAAAAAAAAAAGAAGGAAAAAGAAGGGGAAAAAAGTATAGAGGAAAATAGTGTGCACGCTGCCTCCTAATTGCTCTGGTTTTGATATCTCAGCAACATGGATCTTTCAGAGTGATCTCTCGCTGGTGGCATCAGTTGTATGTTGGAAAATATTCCTGCAATTCTGGCAATGATAAACTAATTACAGGCTATACATTTTTAATGATTTAATCTCTTGTCATATTCCTACAGAGAAGTGATCCTGATAGGAAACAAATCTCCCATGCATGACCAAACACTCATCACGAAATGTATGGTTTTCATTAAACCCTGTTGTTAATATGGGCTTCGGAGTGTTTTGTGCAAGCAGGGAGAGGTTGGGGAGTAAAAGCCTGCTGAAAGATGGCCCTAATAATGCTGCAGTAAGCACTTGGAGAGCACAGAGCTCCGAGGGCTCTCCCAGAGCCAGGGGCAGCGCCGGTGCCGCGTGTCACAGGCTTTTGGTGGGTGGGAAGCACAAAAATACCTTCACATGCCTTATCCCTCACTGGAGATCCAGACGTGTCACTCACCCACTGAGTTTGAGGCTTAGGACTGATGATGAGACCAGTGGTGGGTCCAAAAGGCCTTCACAGGGTGGCCTCTTTTGCACATGCTGAGATTTCTGCTSCGTGAGCGGCTATTGTACGAGTGGAGCCTACACCCCTGTCCCACCCCTGCTGCTTGGTGCAGGAAGGAGGCTGCTTTTTAATGCTGCATAAAGTCTAAAGCAATGTGTTCTGGCCTCTGCTTGGGGTCTTTGGGTGGTTCTGCAGTGGGGAAACAGGAGATGATTTCCCTGATGTACCTGGGAGGACAGGGTCCAAAAATCCTTGCTGGTAGCACCTCATAAAATCATGTGTCAGATCCAGGAAGAGAAGGAGAACTTGGYTCTCTTGAGAGAGCAGATGTCAAAGGTGTTGGAACAATGACAGGGAAAAACAATTGTTCGAAATTTCTCCTCTTAAGGGGAGAAATTTGGGGTAATTTCACAGAGCTGTCAGCACTCCTGCTATTCCCTTTGCATTCCCAGGGAGCTGCTTGGTTGTTTTTAATGACACCCATCATCTGGAAGTTTGGGRGTGAGAAGGGCATGTAGAGAAGGCATTTCAAGCAAATGGTAGTGTGTGCATGCTGGTGCACTGGTGAGGATTGGAGTTCAAATGCTGCTGTGTTCATATAGCTGCTAAAAATGAGGACTTCTAATCGCTTAAGCWACAAAAGTGCATATGGGGAGGGTGAATTAAGGTTCCTATGAACTTCTTGTGGTTTTCCTGGCACGGTAAGGATGAAAGTATTATTATGAACCAGAACTCCAATTTTATTAATGTTCTGAAGTATGGAAGGAAGCAACAAATCTGATTTAAGTGAAGACATTTGTCTTGGCAGTGTGATTTACTCCAGGGTTGTAAATTTGACATGATGGAGACTAAAATGTACTGAAACTTAAATTTCCCCCATATCTCACTCAAAGTCAAATGATTTAAATAGCAAGATCTGAGAGATGACATGTATCCTTGGATGCAAATATATGTTTGATGCTGAAGATTTTAATTTCACATCTGAGGAGAATTTATCAGTTTGAGGACTCGGTTTTTAGGATAACAAGGGGCAAAGTCTGGGGGTGCTGCATGGGGATGCAGCTGGAGGAGCACAGGGCTGTGGTGAAGCAAAGGTGAGATCTGCTTTGCTGACACCGATCCCAATAAGACTCACACAGAGCACTCTTTAAACTGCTCTGGCACATCCCTTTTACCTTAAAATTGCTTTCAAGACACAATCTTAAAACATAATCCTCCCTGCCATTGATTTTGTTGACGGCTTTGGGGCCTTTTCACGTGAGCTCAGCTAGTTGAAGCCAAGTGAGCCCCTTTTTCCAGGGTCCTGGTGCACCCCAGCAGTTGCTGTCTGGTCAGCAGGGGTGGGCACCTTCCCAAGGGTGCTGGGGACTTGCAGTCATTTGCCCTCCAAAGAGACCTCCTCCCTCCATTGAGGATTAAGGGAATTTATGGCAGCTTCATATCTAACTTTCATGCCTCTTGAAGGAACCTAAATTTAATTTTCAGACCTTTTTTTTTTTTTTTTTTTAATGGACAGGAATTTAGCCCCCTGGATATATGGCCCATTTGGGACAGCTCAGGTTCACCCATTCATTTCCTGAGTAGCGTCTTTAAAAATCCTCATATTCTGGAAGTAAAAATGAGAGCTTGAGCTTAATTTTTTTTATTATTTTTTAAGATAAATCCAGTAACTTTTATGGCCTCGTGCTGTGATTCCATGAAATGGAATTAATTTCTTAGCAGTACTGGACCTGCTCTGTCAGTTCAATAAAAGTAATGCGGACAATTTCAGTCTATTACTTTTAAATTAACTCAGCCCATATGACTCTTCCTAATACACTGCCACCTTGTGAAAAACAGGGTTGTGTTTTATTGATTCATGTGATAGATGAGAATATTAAGTGTTCCCTGGCAAACAGCACCCCAAACAACACGAGGCTTTTAGGCATGCCAAGGCTGGGGAACTAATTATGCTGAGACAGAAGAGGGGATTTTAGTCATAGGTTGTAAAATGGAAAAAAAAAATTAAAGTATCTTCATAGCTAACCAAAATAAATAAATAAATAAATAAAATCTTTCTCTTCCTCCTTCTTCCTTTCCAGCCTGGCCAATGTATTTTCTCTTGTCATATGTTAAGTAGGTTTCTGAAAACGCAGAATTTAAGAAGGTCATTGAGAAGTGAATAGGAAACAAACCCAAGCRGAGAAAACCTCAAGCCAGTGAAAGCGCAAGGGAATGAAAAGAGGCCCTTATAACGTTTAAAATTGATATTTTGGAGCATCTCATAGCCCAGTTTCCCACAAAGGGARTGGGATGAACGGGTGTTCTCCCTTTGGAGATCAGACCCGATCAGAAAGGTTGCTTGTTAAAATCTCACTCGGTGAAAAATGGAGYCTGAGAAAGCTGGTGTGATGATCCTTTGAGGGCATTTGAGAATAATTGTAACAATAATGCATTAAAATGTCACTTGGGAAAATGATTAATTGGAATTGCCTTCATTTTTCTCCTCCATTTGCTTGCATTCTTGTCCTTAGTGCCTTATATAAAAAATAAAAATAGTAACATTGAGTCCTGGCACTATATATGAAGTCTTTTATTACTGCAAAGTGACATATGTGAAACCTTGCTGGTGACATTCCTGGACTTATATGCCTACTACTTCAATTGCTTTATTAATGTTTTGGCTTTCAGCATAAAAGCTRAAACATTGGAAACCACTGAAAAAAAAATGGCTATGGCAGTGACATTTATCATTCGGTAATAAGAAGCTGGGTAGCTTCTTTCCTGGCTATTGGCTTGTTCTTTCCAAGACACAGGAGCTAATTTTGTGTTATTTTTCTCTTGACTCACTCTCTTGTCCTCACTTAACAAGGGCTAATCCATGGCGATGCGCTGAACAAAATGAAGATCAGCAGTTGAGACAGCTCAAGTTGGAGGCTCTAAAACACAGCTAAAAGTGAGAGTAAATGATGGAAAATTGTAATAGGAGTCAGAGAAAGTGGGAGCAGGAAGTTTATTTGCGGGAACTCTGGCCTGTATTTGATGGCTAGCCCCTCCTGATGATGAKGAGGAGGAGTTAGATCTCTAACTTCAAGTACTTATCTCGTGCGGATGCGTTTTCCCTTTGGGCATTTCTCTCTATAAAATCTATATGGTGTTCAGGATTGAAAACTCATCTTAGTATTTAAAAACAAATGTGGCTCTGCATTTCATCACAAGAACAAGAAGAGAGGGGAAAAAAGGCAAGCAACACTACAAATAAGTAAAATAAATAAGTAATATGCTTGTTGCTTTAGGCATGTTTCTGCTCATTTTAGTTTGTTGTCATTCAGTTTGATTCACTGAACTGATTCAATTTTAATGGTTCGCTTATGCATGCAACTACCTGGAAAAAAAGATTTTTTTTTTTTTTTTTTTTAAAAAAAAAAGGCCCTAAAGCAAATTTTATTGAGATTTTAGTCCAAAAAGGATCATAAATAAGCAAGAGTAAGAGCAAAAGCTAAAACAATATGGCACACATCAAGTATAAAGAAACTACAATATGTGAACTGAAGAATAGGAAACAAACATGAGCTGCAAAATAGAAGTTAAAAAATAGTACTTAAGGTTTAAAAAAAAAATCCAATATGCTTTACAATTACACAGGAGAATGAGTTTCTTCAACCTTTGGATTCGTTCTTTATTCTGTTAATTTAAAGACAGCGAGGTTGGGCGTGTGTCTTTCCAAGGCACCAGCAGTTGCTTGGAGCCCTTGCTGAATGCAGGAAAATTCAGCAATGGGGAAAATTGCATATACTAAGAATATAACATGATGAATATGTTGTGTCACATGCATACCATCTGTGAGATACTCTGATAGACAGAACAGCTTGTCTGCCAAGTCCTAAAACATGGCTTTGATTAGTGCATACGTTGTAGAGTAATTATCTTGGGGACCTTGGGTGAATTAGGCRTGACCTTGAACTCCTACTTTAAAGGGCATCCCATCCACTTCTGGAGAGGGAGSATTTCTTACTCTTGTAATTAGGTCTTTCCTTAAGGAATGGTGCTGAAGTTTTCACAACTGATGGCAGATACCAGGGAGGGGAGAAGGCGTCAGGATGCAGTGCTTAGAGAACTGGGTTGGGTTTTTCTTGTGCCTCTCGACTTCGATGCCTTTAAAACAAGGTGCATCGTATTCAGGGTTTGAACCGAGGGCCGTACTGGGCTTGGTAACCCGTTGATCCCCACATGGCTTTGCAGAASCCACCTATTCATGGGTGTTAGGATGTTCCCCACGTCCTGGCCCCGTTACAGATGCTTGCAGTGCAGCAGGATGGTCAGCGCCTCACAGATTCRGTCCTTGCTGTTTTGTTGTTTGGTCATTTACCTAAAGCTGTTAAATGTTAATGCACCTTTTTAAAAAAAGAAAAAAGCTCATTTTTTGTACAATAACATGATTCAGATGCATTGGCTGCTACATTAAGTGTGTCTTTTAAAGAGGTCCCTTCCTGAGCTACAGTACCYATAAATATTAGCTTTATTTTTATAAGGTGTTGCTTTTGCAGCAGCAGAGTAGCTGTAACCATAAAAATGTTTAGTAAGAAATGCTTTCGCAGATGTTGTTTATATGGTTAAACATTTAAGAAAGCATTTTCCATTTCCTGAATAGCCCTTAATATTAAATATAAGTTCAAAACTATTGTTTTTCTATGGTTTGTGGATTTTTACGAAATGACTCTGAGCAGCATGGATTTTTTTTTTTTTTTCCCTCAAACTGCTGAGCATCTCTGAGCGCTGAAGAATGAAAATGGTTCGTTCTCAAAATTTAAGAAACTCTCAGCATCTCCTCAGCAAGCAGTTTTAATAAAGAGGCAGCCAAGTGGAATCAGGGCAGTTTCAAAATATGAGCTTGCTGTTCATAATTGGTAACTGCTCTCAGTCTCCCTGACTCACCATTGCAGTTTTAAAATCRTATTTTCCTGTCTTTTCTCTTGTTCTGTGTTATATGAAAAAGGCATGAGAATAATAGGGTGATTCAGGCTGCCTTGTGCTAGTTATGGGGAGCAAAGTGTGGAAGCTTGTGGCCAGCTGAGGGTTTTAGGTGCCTTTCTCCAGGGGTTTTGGTGGGAGTGAGCGAAGGAAAACCCAGGCACATGGAATCCCTGTCACCATTCCAGCTCATTCCCCAGGCTGAGGGTCTTGGCACCTTTCTTATGCACTTGGATAGGCAGGAAAAACTGCGAGCGTCGCCTCGCGATGCTCCGGGAGTGGAACTCAATCCCATGAAACGGTTTGTGACCCCTTCACTAGCACTTGCTTGTTCGAGCTCTAAGAGTTACCCAGGACTAGAGAAACCTTTTAAGTGTAGCAAACTTGAGAGTGGTTAGGGGCAAGCGTGGGGAACGCTGCCTTTTCCATCTGGTCCCAGGGTGCTTTCTGTATGCTGCTGTGTAAAAGCAAAAGATCTGACTGAATCCTCTGCGAAACAAATTACGTGCTACCCTGTGCTGCAAGCACGATCGTTTCTCACCTTTTGCAGAGAGAGAAGAAAATCTATTTTTAAAAGTTTTACTTGGAGTGTGGGAATGGTTTATCCTGGGCTCTGTGTTAAAAGAGGTAAAAAAGAAAGAGAGTGGTCATCAGCTAGGAACTGATCACTTGATAACCAGAAGGCATGGTGGAGCTGCGCACCTCATTTCCATTGTCTGTTTGATTTGATCCTATATGAAATGTGATGGTGAACATGGAAAAACACAATGTATTCCTTCATTATGCTTCCATATTTATTTTATGTAATAGGTAGGAAAAAATAGGTATGTCTCTAGTGGTTTCCTTTAACCATGTTATTGTTGATTTAAATATGTACACGGACACACACATATATACACACATGGTTATGTAGAACTATAAACAGGTAGTACATTCTCACTTCAGAGAGTTTTGTTTCACACACTGACGCTTTAAATTAACACTATTTCCAACAAAGGCAGGTTATCTTTCTTGATTAATACGTTTAATGAAAAACTTTATTTTTAATGCCTTGCACAAAGCATCTAGGTAGTTGTCCCAAGTAAGGGATCTGATGAGAAGAAAATCATTCATCTAGTTTACATACAAGATAGAGACTGAAAAAGAGTCTAGGTTTGCCCTAGGCAGGATCACATTGGAGAGACAGTGGGAATGAGTTTAGCAGTTTGCGCCTGTCTTTGTGCTGGGCACAGTAAATACCTCCCTTGCCTTCAGACCTGCTCCCTGTTGTAGCAGCAGGGACCCACCTTGAGTGCCTTAATATGGAAAGGTTTTATGTATTCCAGCTGCGGAGCCCTTATGGGACAGCAGGGAAATGCGAGCTTGTACTTAAGTCAGATGAGCTGGACTCATTTTCAGCAGAGACTTGTTCTGTGGAAGACACCATGTAAGGGGAAAGTGGTTCAATCATGAACCAGAAACACTTTGTGAAACTAAACCCTAAAATGGGCAGTGAGCTCCAGAACAGCGGATRATCTTCACTCCAGATGTGACATATTGGAAGAAGTCGACACTTTTGTTCGCTGCTGAAATAATGTGTAATACATTTCAGTTTGGAGACTTTGCAATTTAGGAAGAAGTTCCCCAGATGGAAAGTTGTGAATTATTTATRCAGTGTTTATCTCAAGGTTTACTTCCCATCACAGCCAATTAAGGCTATTTCGTTTCATTAAACCCAACATTTTCACATTGGGGAAATCACTTACCTAAGGAAAATGTAGAAGTATCCACTAAAAAGCTTAGAAGCATCCATCAATCATATAGTTCAGGTTTTTCTGACAACTTACAGGATAGAAAAAGAAAAAGTTTGCATGTATTAAGGCTTACCAAATTGCTTCATAATTAATTGAGATTTAACAAGTTAATGTTTTCATTCTCTGTGATTAGTAGGAAATGATGGGCATGAGAAATGATGCCCTGTGAACCTCAGCCCTGCAGTCTCTGGACAAGTCCTCACTGACGGGTGTCTATTGGGGTAAAGGAGCCCTTGCTCCCACTGAATTGTCTAAGGGTTTTGCATGAGCAAAGCCTGAGATTGGGACTTAAAAAACCAGGCAGGATTGCATATAAACCTGGCTGCTGGGTCTGTCAGCCCCTGCCCATGTTCTTCCTCTGCCCGTCTCTGAGCGCGGCTTGTGACAGGCAAGGCGTTAAACCGAGAGGTCGTATTATGATTAAATTTGGATCAGTTTTCTAGTTGAGATAGTGCCAGGTCTCGCCGAGGTTTRGGTGGATTAGATTAGGTGCCCTTGTGCAGACCTGCTCTTGGGGAAGAGCGTGAGTCCTGGGGATAGAGGGCAAGGGAGCCAGAGCCTCTTGCTGTCGCTTGACAGCTTCGTTTCAGTTCTTGGCCCTGCTAAGTGTAATGTTGAGAAAACCTGGATTTAGGGAGCTGGGAAGTTAAGGTCTGGTCAAACAAACAAATCTCTGACAGTCATAGCTTTCTTAAAAGCCTTGAATGGCAAGGATGCTGGCCTGCAAAATATTTGGGGTGGTTTTGCCTGTATTTTCCCAGCACGACAGGTATATATGGCTTTATCCTGTCTGTGATTAGCTCCRGATGATACAATATAGCATAGCCAGTGTTAGCGAGGGCTCCTTGTGGAGTCTGGATCCACAGTACCACGGTAAGGATGTTAAATATTGATTGGTTCCTGGGGCAGGCAGGATTCCCCTATTATCCTCATGCTCTGTGGGGACAACATTAACCAAGGCCCTTAGAAGTCGCTCAAGACTAGTYTGCACGTAGCTAAAATTTCTCAGAGTTTTACAAGGAGGTTCCAGCCGTCTGGCGATCAAGTTATTGTAATTTCATGCATTTAAAGGGAAATAAACATAGTTTTCCACAGCATCCTGCTGAAAAAGAATATATTGTTTCCCTAAGCTTGTGGGCGTACGCATGTGTTTATTTATGTGGAAGCCTTGAATCTTTTAAAACCATATGCACATAGCTACAATTTCTTGGTGAGCTGCGACAAAATTCTGCATGTGATAAAGAGGATCTAACAATGGGTGAAATTTCTTTATATCACGGATTTAGTAAAATGCCTGATGTTATTACTGTGCAGGAAARTTCATCCTTATTTATGCCTTGTTGCTGCTGACATGGAAAAGAGCAAGATGATAGTGATTATGAACTGGGATTTGTATGTGACCGCCGTCAGGCTGTGCGGTGGAAGTCAGCTTRGATGGGCTGTTACATGATGCATTAGGTATTTTTTAAACCATCTTTCCCTGGAAATGTTTTATGTGCCCAGGTAGCCCAGACGAATGGGATGTAGGCAGTAATGCTTGCTCCTCTTTTTATAAATTTGAATTTGATTTATTTTTGTTTCTTTTTATCTGAGTTGAAAATACTGTGCTGTGAAGTCCAGTGGTTTGCTGATTTCTGCTCTTGTAGCCTCTTTTGGCCCAGACTCCCTATCTGTAGTGTTGGACACTGTTCAAATACCAAAGGAGGAAGCGGTCCCTGATCTGAGCATTTCACAAATAGGTAGGTTCAAGCTGAGCTCTGGGTGTTTATTCACAGCATCCAGCGTTGAAGGTCTGACCTGTTGTCTGGCAGAGCATAGCACTGTTTTAACACAAGTTTTATATGAGTGTGTGGGGAAAAGGGGTATGCAAGTGTTCCAATTAAGACAGCATAGTTAAACCCATGGATTGTGCTCTGTTACTCTGCCTGTAATTTATTGCATTCATCTGGCACTTGTCAGGCTGCACTGGTCAAATGTTTTACATTCTGAAAAAGTAATTTAATAGGGGCGAGAATAAGGGTCCGTGAACACTCTTGCATGTGTCTAGCAGATTAAATTTGCTATCGCGTAATAAAACTCATGTAATTTTGGGTGGGGAGCCTGTTACRGTTACTGGCTTTTAAACATCTACAGGCTGAAGAGTGGCTTTCTGAAGAGTGACCTCTAAGGACAGAAATCCCGACTCTGAAACCTCATAGTTTGTGTTYAGACACAGAAATAATGAAATCACTGTATTTCAGTATCTTTCCTTACGCTTACAATCAACAAGGGTTGGGGACGACTGTTCCAGCTCCATTGCAGCAGCTTGCTGAGCACAGCTGGTCTCAGCCTCATGTTGAGGCGCAACAGCTCCAGAGACTCCATAAGGCTCTAAAAGGTGTTTCAGCAATTTACTGAATCCAAATTAATTTCAGGGTGGGAGGACGCTGGGAGCTGTTGCTTCTGTTTCTCTTGAAGATTTAACCCATGGAAACTRCATATAATATTGGCATGTTGAAGGCAATCTGACAGGTCTCTGTTGAGGACCAAATTCAAACCCAGGTTACATCCTGCTGGAGGACGATGCTCTTGGCTGGATGTATTCCTCCAGCTCTGTAGCRGTCATTGGAGGAGTGTTTATCATTGAACCTTGCACACGGAGACACTTTTGAGCGTTTCTTCAAACTTTTTCCCCATAGCAAGGCTTAGCAGAAGCACAACCACACAGCTTTATTTAGTATTCAGGCAGGATTCAATTGTCAGTGAGATACTAATGGGAATTTATCACACACTGAACTTAAAGTGACATATATATATGTTAAAATGCTGTGTTTTATTGCACACCTAAAAATACTTCCCTGTCCTTACTTTTTAAGCTTTTTTATGTAAAGTCCTCGATCACTGCTTAAAGTCTGGCACTTCTATATTAATCTTTCTCTTTTTTAATGTAACTTTCTCTAACRAGGAAGAAAGTACAATGGAAATTTTTGATCACCAAGTTATCAAATCATTCATCTTATTTTCGTTTGTCATTCAAAGCCGTATTAAGTATAGGAACGTTTCATAATGCACTGTCAAGCGATGATGAAAGTACTTGATATTAAGGGCTAGGTAGTCATCTGCTACAAATTGGTGTTATTGCAGTGATTTTGAATTTCTTGATATACAGACATGGCCTCTTCTATGTGTTATTGCCTGCTACTGTTGAAATGGAGCTGGGAGACTGAGGGAACTAGCATGAAGAAAAGACAACATGACATGGGTTGCTTTGGAGAGTTTGTCATCTCTAAAGGGTTTTGAGTGCTCCTGAAAGGTAAAATGATGTCAGCATCAATAAACAAGGATTTTCATGCCATTTGCTTCCATCCTTTTGCTCTCGGCTGTAAAAAGACAACCTTGTCCCCTGTGGAGCTGTGTGCTGAATTTCTCTATTCACAGACCTCTGGAGACCAGGGAATGCAAATTTCTTTCCTCAGGTTGTTTTGTTAGTAATAAGTAATAGGCAAGCAGGCAGGGTTTAGAAAAAATATCTTCAGGGAGCATGAATTAAAGGCCAATGTTTTGTATGAATAAGAACACTTCATTTCTGTGGTGTTCCAGAGCTTCACGTGTCACATAAAAGCAGGTTAATCTGAAAACTGCCTGGTTTGCTGGGGTGAAGCTGGATCAAATACTTTCTCTGCTCCCTTTCTCYTTGCGCTCAGCAATTCTTCCCTGACGTGGCTGAGGCTGCTCTGAAGGGAGAGACCATTTATTCCCTGCCTGTTAATCCGTTGGATTTATGGCGTTTGCAGAAGTTCCCCCTCCRTGTTCTTCCCAGTTTTGTAGGCGTGTTTTGCTTAGACAGCCTTTCCTATGAGTCTCAGTACTAATTTTGCTTCTAAGGAACCTGTGCTAATATCTGGAGGAATAAATTTGCATACCTTGCCTATTAGAGCAAGCATGAGGAGATACCCCCCCTCCTCCCTAATTTTCTTCAGAGTTGTCTTTGAAGTCCAGGTTACAGGTGAGAAAAAATTGGCCTATTCTTCATCCACACAGGGACAAAATGGAATAGAAGATCTTTATCACCATCTTTGTAACATTTCTGGGAGATTTAACAGTCCCCAGAATTGTTCATTTCTTAAGAGCTATGTGCTATTAAACTGAGGCATTATTTAGCAATTGGTGCTGTCTCAAGAGGATAATTACTCAGAAGTATCTATTTGAAAATTCATCTACTGCTAGTTGTATAAATGTCTACAGTGCCTGAAGTATTTAACTACTAAGAGGCTTTCTGATTAAAGTTACCATATTCCAATATTTAACAGAATGGTGGATTTCCATTAATATGTGTGTGTGCCTAGATCTGAGCGCTGGTATTTTCTAAGTGACTCGGGGGAATTTGCTGCTCTGCACCTACTGATGTCAGTTCTGCCAAGGAAATGAAGATGGGTGGGTGCATGGTGCACCCCGGGGCATCCCGAGGTGCAGAAGTGAATGCAGCACGTGGATGATGCAGTGAATCCTGCCTCTCGAGGCAGGAGAGCCCGTGCTCATCTGTGGGGCACACGGCTGCCTTCGGAGAGGCCACCCCAGCTGCTGAGACGGCCGCTCCCGTGGCTGGATGTGATGAAGGACAAGGAGTCTTATCCATCCTAGTGAAATTGATAGGGTCTCTCTCCTTTACTTGGCCACTGAGTTGCAAAAAAAATAATAGTGTGGATGTGAAACCTTGGAGAACTGGAGTAAGCAGACGGGTTTTGATGGAATTGGTCCATGCACTCTGGAGTTATTATTGGAGACTGACGCACCGTATGGAGACACGCACACCAAGCAGGATCGTGGAAGTCTCATTTCCTGGTTTAACAGGTTTTTAAAAAGAAAGACTCCCAAGTACGGACATATAGTAATAAACATTAAATTAGCTTTTGCCACTCAAGAAGGAGTTCCGGGAGTCCTTATGGAGAACTCTCTGAAATAGGAGCTCAGTGCCCATTGACAGCACAAAGGTAAATAGGGAGATAAGAAATCACTAGGAAATGAATAAGAACAGCGGAAAAAATAATTACTCCGTGGTTCCTATGACTGTAGTTCTGATTGCCCAACCTAGGAAAAAAAGTTTTATATGTCCCAAAAGCAATAAAGAGAAGGTTTCTAAGGACCTTCAGCAGTGTGAAACACTTTACATGAGATGAGAAACTAAGTAGTTGTGTGTGTTGGCTCAGCTTGATGAAGGTGATACAGGGTAGATACAACAAAGGTCTGTGAAATCACAAAATTCAATAGACAAGGATGTCCTTTATGCTTCGTGATATACGAACTAAGGGTCCGAGCCAAAACAGACAAGAGGGGCCCATCAAACATCCGTGCGATGCGCAGCTGGAGCGTGGAAGCCCTTGCTGTGTGATGTTGAAGCAGCAAGCGGTAAATACAGATTGGAAAGAGGACTTGACAGTGACGGGGATGGATAAGCCAATTAGAAGATGGTCCTTGTGAGGCTTTCAGCTCAGAAAGGCATCCCAAGCTCGCCAGAACCTGCGAGGGAATGGCCAAGGAGGCAGCTGCTGCTTGTCCTTGTCCACACGTGCTGTTGGCTGTTCATTTTGTGGCAGTTTTTGGTGTGTGAGACAGGATACGGAGCTGAGATGCATCTGTGGTCTGGTCCAGCTGTGCTTGTGAGGGCCCTCAAGAGCTGTGTTAAAGCAGCCGTGAGTGTCGGACAGCACCCAGGGCAGCGCTGTTCTAGGGGAGGCGGCTGTGTAGGTTTGTTGAGAAAATGCAGGAAAAGGAGGAGACTGAAGTAMGCTGAAAACGTTGTAGGTCCAACATTTCTGTCCAAGGGATGARCTTAAATAGAAGGGAAGGGAGCTGGGAACCAGCAGATCGAAACTAGTGTTTTGTAAATCATGAGAGGATGTAATTAATGRATCCAGTTGTGCCATCCATTGCCCTTGGCTGGCAGTCGTAAGAAAGGAAGCTCTTGGGAGCAGAAGGGCCAGCTGATATATTGATGAAAGGAAGGGGATAAAATACTCTAGCTGCTATTTCACCATCTCGGGATCCCATAATACCAGGAGGCCAAGCCCGGTGCAGGTGGGTGTTGTGGGAGCCCCAGCGAGCACCTGAGCAGCTTAGAGCCCCTCAGAGCAGATGGAAACCCCAGACCCTCCGCTGGTTTCAGCCACATCCTGAGTAGCCCTTTGAGGTGAGACATGGATGCTTGCTGTCTTGTCTTTGCTTGTCCTTTTWTTCCTGCCCATTTTTCTTTCTCTTCCTATCTCTTTCCTCCTCCTGTTTAATGCACATCTGGTGCAGTGAGGCCARACAAGGCTTTCTTTCCCAGCACAGCTGTGATACTGTGACCAGTGAGTCAGGGAAAAGCTGTGCCCTGTGCCACCTGATATAAGCATAGAGGTGTCAGAGAGCCTGATAACAACCACTGTTTTGCCTGTATTTCCCAGTGAGGAAGTTGTAAGTACCTATCATAGAAGCTACTTTATCTGTCTGTGCTCTTCTCTTCTTTCTGCTTTTGCCTTTTGTTTGTAGAAATCAGGGCTGGACTCCAGAACTAGCGCTAGATTGTCTTACCTGTTTTTTCCCAAGAAGAATAGCTGTCAGCRCATTTAATGACCACTTAATGATTTCCCTTTTTTAAAAAAAAGAAAAAACTATTCCCTAAAAGAGATGGGGAATAAGGCACCTGGTAGCACTGAAAGGCTTAATTGTTTATATTTGAAATTCTCTTGCCATTTTTCTGTACTGTTCACAGCTTTATTCTGTATCTTTAATGAGAGGTTATGAGGGTGTTTGAATCATTAGTGCTGTTGCAGAGCTGAGCAGGCTGGGTCTCTGCACTCGGTTCAAACCAAGTTTGACTGCTCCATGTTACGTAAAGACAGGGTCATGTTAACACCTTAGCCTATGACTCTACTTACTCCGTTTTATTAGCGTGAGCGAGCCAAGATGTTGGATATTTCCCCTCTTGATTCACAGATCCTCTGCTGCCGAAGGGCRGAATGAGGCTCCGGGTCACTGGTGAACAGCGTAATCTGAACAGGGTAGTTCAACTCCCTCCAGCTCAAGCAGATGACATTACAGCTGTTGGAWTCAGGTTGCATTTGCCCCTTTTTTCTACAGCAATGAGAACAAGATGCATGCTTTTATTAAGTGAAAATGGAGATTATTGAGTAAACGCAAGACTTTTGTATCTAGGGCTGTAATTACCAGCCTGTAATATTTATGCCACAGACTGACCTGGAAGACCTCTCTTATTAGAGCGTTAACATGAGATGCTGACAGCCTTAGGAGTGCGTGAGATGAGGGATGCAGGGGAAGGAACAGAGGCACGCAAAGCCCAAGCATGGAGCAAGCTGAGGTGAAAGCAGAAAGCGAAGAAAAAGCTTGAGAGGGTGAGAGCCATCCACCAGAGAGAGCAGGTCCCAGTGCTCTGCAGCGAGCAGAGGCTGCTTCCTGAGATGTCRCTGTAGGAATTGGGACGTGAAGTCTTGGTCTAATTAAAGGGAGAAAATCCTGGGCTCTAATTGAGACCTTCTGCGTGTGCCCCACACTGCTCTGCTCTCGTACGTGGAGAGAACAGCAGCAGATTAGTTGCAATCCCTGCTGCAGTGAAGAAATTGTTGTCTACTTAGAACTGGACTGTCTGGAATGGCCTCTGGCTGTACTCTGTAAGGGATCATGCTTTGATTAAAGGTAAACGGTGAGACCACCATTTGCCCCCTATTTTTAATTAAATATTGATACATACAAGTTAACTTTAAAACTCTCTATGAAATCCTATGCTGGGTTGAGTCTTTCAGGTAGGAGTGCAGCAAATGCTCATCTTCTTTTAAACCTTTACTACAATAGCAGGAAATTTTAATTTAATTTTGAGCCCTGGTATATTTTAACCAGGTGATGTTTTATTTGAACAATCTGTTTAGTTCTGCCTTGCTGACCAAGACTGAGATTTATGCGAGTAGCGTTACCTCGGATTTATGATTCATAATAGTCCTTGTTATAAAAAAAAGTTAAAGAAATAAAACTCCTGCAGAMCATAGGCTGTAAACAGAAGCTTAAGTGAATCTGTGATTTGTAAGTTAATATCTGAATTTTTAACTTCATTGCCACACTTATATTTCAGGCTTCCTGATCCGAAGCTTACTTTATATTCTGAAGGAGTGCAATTGTTTGCTGTAATCTCAGGAGAAGATAAGCATGACATCTGGTTCACACCTGTGGTTTTAGGGATAAGAGCATAGCTGCTTTATGCATTATTCAGGGCACTGTTGAAACTGGAAAGAATTTGACTCTTTGAGACCCTTTGTCCCTCGCTTTTTATACTTAAAGTAAACATGAAGTATAGGAGCTACTGAGTATAATACTCAATAGAGTATTTATTCCCACCTATGCCTGCTGCTGTAAAGGAAATTAGCTATGCAGGTTGATATCAGATTTATGATAAGACTTTACTTGTGCAACTCTCCTTTTTCAAAGGCCCTATGGAGCGTTTTGTGCTGTGCCAGGACAACTCCAGGAGAGGTGAATGTAAGTGTAACACAAGGCTGTGTGTTTATAACCCTGGCTATACCCTCCCTKCCCAGTGTGCCCCGGCCCTTGCACTGTGCAGTGCAGGACACGTGCTGCATGGTGGGTGATACGGGAAAGGCTGCCCCGTGTTGCAGCGTTCCTGGTTTCTACACGTGGTTGCAGGTGGAGGTAGCACTTGCATGGGCAAGAGTTGGTTTGGTTTGGGCTTTTCTAGAGCAAAAATACCCCATGGTCAGCAGTGTTTCAGTTTGAAAGATCCAGAAGAATAATTTCGATGTCGTGCGAAGGGCTGGTACGGAATCTGTTTGCACATGGGTGTAGAGATGTGACAGCAGACAAGAGCTTCACTTAAGAAGTCCCACCATGTGCACCAGCCGACGCAGCTCAGGTGGGAGTGAAGTCTAGCAGCTGTCTAAACTGGAGCTCAGTAACTACAAATCTAGGTTTATTTTCAAGTGAAATCACTGTCAAAGAGCACAATGCATTTCAGTGCTGTCTCCATGAGGAACTCGGCTTTTTTTAATTTTATGTCCTTATTTTGTCTTCAAAAATCTGTAAAAGGAAAGGTTGCAAACTTCTTAATGCTGCAGTTCAGTTTTGTGAGGCTTTGCTTTCCAACCAGAAGAAAAAGTCCAAAGGTAAAGAAAGCTACACAGCACGCAACAAAATGAGGGCCTGAAGGCAGCAATGTACTCCATGCATGATTTTCCAGAGGACTAAGGACGTGGGGGAGTCATCGTATTTAGAGTATTTCCATTTAAGCTGACCTTAGAGGAGCCTGGTTTTCAGAAAGGATATGGGTTCTCACTCTTTTTCTATTAAATCTTTTTGAGAAACACGATGTTAAATTCCTGCACTAAGAGCTCGTGTTAGAAAACTCTTTTTCCTGGTGGAACTGGGAGCGTGTGGCAGAATGAGCCTGGTGCCTGCAGCTCAGGGCTGGCCTCCATTCCTCCCCAGTAATCTGCACGTTTGGAGACGCCCTTGGGTTGAAGCCCTTGCCTGCTTTGTCAGAGGAAATCTTTAAATCTGCCCTTGGGATTACCAAGCTGCCTTAGCCGCATGCGTGTCCTCCAAAATATGGGAAAGCCCAGGGTGTTTTTGCCCTTAGTTTTGGAGCTTTCCAAGCAAGCTCTTCTCAAGGGCTGGTTGTGCTTTAGTTGCCTTTGCAGTTCACAGTTCATAAACAAAAATAGCTCTGCAAATGCACTGCCCAGGGGATTTCCCATCCCCTCCGAGATACGAATGGCCTTTCGTCCAGCAAGATGCTTCCAAAACCCTGCCCCATCTGTTCTGCATTCAGAGATGCAACAAAATTATAACTATCTTAAAATTTGTTCCGAGGCATTTTTAAGATCGTTAATCCTCATGGAAGAGCTTGCTGCCTTCTCTTAAAAAGGGAAAAAGAAAGGCAAAAAGGCAAGAACAACAAACAAACCACACAAGATATTCTGAAATTCGCAGTACAAAAAGAATAATCTGTGCTAAGATGTGAGCTCTCTGAGGAATGAATACTTATGCTAGTGCGTCTTTGAAGTGACTGGTATATGAAATTGTATTAATCACACATGTTAGGAGGAGTGCTTTCAGGGGGGCTGTTTCTAAAGCACGACTCCTCTCCTTGCTCCCTTTGCTCCTTGCCTTGCGCGCTACTGTTTCTGCTGGGAATCCCAGCTTTGCTCCCCGCTCTGGTAGCACTTCTTGATCTTTGAGAAAGCAAATGGGTTCTTTAAAGACATGCTGAAATATGTACAGTTTGGGTATTTCAGAGCTGAAAACTCTTCCTTTGGTAGTTTAGTCCTTCATATAGGGAGACTATGAGAAACAGATGAAGAGGCAGATCAGTAAGAGTCACTTTGGGGTTGGGTTCAGAGCTATTGTCAGTGCATCTACCTAATGTTTAGTTGCTGCAGCATTTGGGGCTTAGCCATTTCCTAAATTGCCTGTTTCAGTTTTTCACCCTGCCAGCAGCTAAGTGCTGGTTCTAATTTGGACATTTGGACAGTTTTAGAAAGCAAATCTTGTCTCTCGCTGCAATGGGAGCCTCAGCACGGCGTGTGCTTGCCATCTCTTTTGAATATGCTGCCTTCATATTGTAGTTAGACAAAGCCCTGGTCACCAAGACTCAGTCAATAAGCCAAAAAATCTCCGTCAGAGTCTGAGTATCAGAGCTAAGGACCAGCTAAGAGCCCATTTGGTCTCCAGGAGCTTGGGAAGATGCCTGTAGGGTATGTGGATGAAGCTTCTTGCGTGTCTGCACCGAGCTCCCATGGCATCAGGGCTATGTCAAATAGAAATTATGTAGAAGTGGATATTGGTGGTAAGATGTCTTGTGGGGTCTGCCTGAGTTCCTCAAGTGACCCTCCTTTACTATCATGTTAAACAAATGAACAAGAACCTCAAGCTTTTCTTTCCAACACCACTCCAAKATGGCAACTTATGATAGTGGTGCAGGTTTTTTGTTTGTTTTGTTTTGTTTTTCATGAAGAAAGGAGGCCTAGAAGTTGGAAGGGTCTCGAAAAATATGCATTTGTGTCCAAGAGGCATTCTAGCCCTTGGACTAGATGCTGCTGCTTCTCAAGTTATCAAAAGAGGGGTCTGGAGATAGCCAAAACCCACTTGGACCCGATCCTGTRCCACGTGCTCTGGGTATTTAAACAATTGTAGAAGAGAGAAGCAGGAAGGGTTCAAAAAAGCCGAGTGCTGATTGTGCCTGGCTTGGTGTATGCTGGTATTAGTGTTTCCCATGGCTGGAAAGAGGTCAGGTCTGTGAGAACGTTTTTAGCAAGGAAGAAGAGCAGGAACACGAGACACTGCGGGGTTAGGTGATAACCACAGCCCCATAATTCAGAGGCCCTGTGTTTGTGAACGAGAAGACTTACTGCTCTTTCTTGTTGGCTTTGAATGATTTATAACATTTTACTTGTGGCAGAGTGTTGCAATCTATGTTGTCATGGAAATTCTATTGAATTTATAGTTCCATTTATCCAAAACGATTTTCCAGACTTCATTTCATGGTGAATCATTTGGCTGTTATTCGGCGTACAAAGCAATTGCAAAAAAGTTTCATGTTATGGAAAGCATAAACACTGAAACCGTTATTTTCATATTATGGAAATACAAGCGAATGCAACAGACAGCTTTTTAGCATCAAATGTGCCTTCCTTGTGTAATGACTGAGTGTATGTACACAAGAGTGGATTTTCTTAGTTAGGATAGAAACAGGCCTAGCCTAGGGGATGTTTATTTGTGGAAGTAGAAATGRGGATAGGCTCTGCCTTGCTGAGATGCTTCTCTTTTATCATTCAGGACTTAGCACTSCAGGTTCAGAGGGATATAGCCCTGGTCCAGCAGCACATTTAAGCACACAGCAGTTGGACCAGCTTGGTGTTGCCTCTCTGCACGATGATGGGGCTGGGCACAGGGTTATGGTTGGACGTGCAAACATCTACCTACCCCTTCCTGAGTGCAAAGACTCTTAAATCATTTAGTCCTGACTTTCCTTATAATATAGACGYACCTCCTCTGCTCGTAGATAATGAATCAATAATTCATACTTACTATTAAAAAAGATTAAAGAGGTATTTATCATACTTCTGAGGCATACAAGTGTCTAAACTGAGTTAAATGCTGTTGTTTCACTTCTCTGGTCTTTGTTCTTCCTGTTGTTTCAGCTCCCTTAGCTTTTTCAGCTTTCCATTGTGTTCATTATCAAGTTGCAGTTACTTTAGGGCAAAGACCTTGTCTGACTCCGTGTTTTGCAATTTGCCCAGCACACATTTAGGTGCTGTAAAATACTAAGTGATGACATTCAAAATGCATCTTTTTACCTGCCTAACTATAGTTAAAAATTCACTGATGAATAATAGACTAGGCAGGAAAAACATGCCATTATCTGCTCCTGTTCAACTTTATCTTTTAAAAAGAATGCAGTCTACTCTGTTTTATTACTTCAAGCTCTAGTAGGAGAGCTGGAAAACATCACGATTTGCTCCCCCTCTCTCTTTTCTAAGTAGATACAGAATATGTTATAAATGATAAGGGCTTTTTATTTATTTATTTTTAAAAGAGTATAATGAGAAGTCAAACATCAGATTTGATTACCCCAATATGCATCTCATGCCCTGCCAAACCCGCTGACCGCCGGACAGTTGCTCTGGATTTTCACTGCTGCAGCACAGATTGYATTAGGCCTGTAGATAATTTTTATTCCACTGAAATGTATCACACATCATGCAGTTTGATAGAAATCTGTGCACATGTTTAAAGCAGAAGGAAGTTACATACAGGCTTTCAATTAGAAAAGAATATCACGTGTGATTCTTAATCTTAGCACGGTTTGGTTTTGTGCGAGAAATTTTAAAATCATCTGTAAAAGTGGCTGAGAATAATTTATTCTTAAAATCTAAGCAGCAAGAGGTGCTAATAAAGAATTAGTATGTTCAGTGATTAGCTCCATCATTTAGAGCAACCATTTCAGAAAATTTTGCTTCACCACTCGGCACAGATTTGCAGTCTACCTGCTCTACCCGTGTGTTTTACTCTTCTGAAAATACTCCGAGTCTCAAAAGGAGCACATAGTAAACCACATAACTGTTACCTCTGCGTCTTGCTGTCTGATTCATCAAAAAATTGGCTGGCCTATAAAACTTTTTTTTTTTAAGCTTTAAATTGCATGGTAGTCCTTGGATTGCTGGGAAGGAAATGAGCAGAAAGCTAATTCTGATGGTCTTTTCCCTGCCACCAGCATTCCTGATGCTATTGARTATTCTGTACTCCACATCTGTGAGAGCACAATGAGCCTTTGTTCATTTTTTAATCTGAAGAGAAATCTGTTGTCGGAGGTTGCACAGGGTGATAGCAGCCCAGTTTAAAAGTCTTAATTATTTATTTTTAAAATACTTGGCATCTGACAATGGAAAATGTCCTTGCTCGGCTTCCAGTCTCTTAGGACTGCTTTGAACTGGCTCGCGTCTTCTGGGATCCATCAAATGCTCATTGTGGCTTTTCTCTCATAAGCACTGAATGAGGTTAGCTGTGATAGTCTCTATTAGATACAAACTTTCCRGCTTTGTAGTAGGATAATAAGAGCAAAGTTGTCGTGCGTGGGAATGGCGATTTCTCTCTGGATACCCGTGCGGCCAAGCGAAGGAGACGCATCCAAATGAAGAGCGCAGAGCCCCGTGTTTGACATGCAGCGCATACAGGAGAAGCTGCTCGTTTGCAGCAGGCTCAGCTTTGGCAACCTAATGGCTTTCCTTAAATAGGATTTAACCCTTGGGGACAATTCTGCTTAATAAAGTCAGAGTTGATCCCCAGTGGGCAGTGTTTCTGAGTAATTTTCATGTGTGCTGTTTGGTTAGTCTATTCCTAAACTATTGGCACAGGACAGTYCACTTTTGATTCAAAAATCCTTGTTTTGCCTGGTTTGTGGAGGGGTTGGAATGGGGCTCTTGAAGGATGCTTTTGCAGAGGGTACATGGAGGCAACAAGGAGGAAACTGCCCCATGGCATGGTGGAGATTTAGAYGTAACTGGTGGGAACATGGAGGTGAAGATGCTGCAGGCCAAGGGGTTATTCCATTCTTAGATGTTTGCAGTGCCTTCATTTGTGTGAGAGTTTAATTATTGTCACATGGAGAAACACTTGAAATGGATGGARTTGGGCACTGGATTTCTCTGGACAGAAGAGAATAGAAAACATGATGTTGCTTTCTGGGGCAGCTGACAATTATGTCCTGAACTGGGTGAGAGTTTTCTCTCTAATCCTCTGTTTTAAGGAACTTAAAGGAATTCTGCTCTCCTACAGTGTTAAGATTGTGAAAGCATACTTTTTTTCCATTAAAAGAAGATTCTTGCCCTGCCTTTGCCCTGGCGAAGTTTAGTAGCTGCAGTGCTGTTGGTATAGTGTTAGCATGGAGAGAGTCCTGCAAGAAAAGTGCTTTCGTGTGGTCAGTGAGGTTTTTGCTTTGTTTTAGCCATATCACATCAGGGAAAATTTGAAGCTGCCTGGACACTGCATGTTTTAAATAATAGTTCTTTACAAGGTATATGACAAGCGTCCCACTGTGTTGCATGTCTGAGGGTTAAGAAAAGTCCATGTAAGCCTTTCCTGGCCTTGTTAGTTGTAACAGAGCCAGATGTGGAAGACTCGCAGTATATTGTGCAAGAGCCAACAGGGCTGTCGTGTCCCCTGGGAGCTCTGCCCTGGGAAGGCTCTTTGGAGCAGCCAGCTCAGATGCTGGAACGGAGCGTTCCGGCTGCGGACAGTTAGTGACACGCTCTAGCAATGGCAATGGGTTTATCCAGCTTTTCCAAATCCTGAGGGATTCCGAGCCCTTAAATACATATATTTTATATACATAGTTTTGGAAAACAACCTACTGTGAAATTGCCTGCCAAAATGTACAAGACAACATTGCTTCCTGACATGGAAACCGGGCAGTGGCCCCGTTCAGTTGGGATGCGCAGGGGTGGGTGACGCTCCATCGGGCTCTTCAGGATGACGTGTCACAATAAGATCCCRATTTTCTTTAGCCTTAAATGCCCTTTTGTTGCATTCGGTGCTGCTGCTTTGTATGCAGCAGGCGCAGACAGTAGAAGTCATTCATATGCAAAGTGTGCCATATATTGTATATACTAATTATATAATACAGAGTAATAATGGAAATTTTCTGGCGTGTTTAGACCACTTAAGTATACAGTGAAATTAATTTTATGGTTAACTGTCTTATTCCTGATTTGTACATAAAGAACATTTTGCCATCCATAGAAGATATTAAGTACCTACTGATAAATGCATACAAGATTATGTATATTAGGTATTAAAAGAAAAAAAGCTTTAGATACACTACATTTTATTGTAAATTGTGGGAAAACAGATGATATTATATTATGGGAGAGAACAGTATGTGTTCACATAATTAGAAAATTGCCCTCATAGTGATGCTCAGCAGCGTACAGGTGTGGTTTCACGAGCAGCCCAAGCCATGGAGCTTTGTGAATGCAACTTTACCATCCTCTTAACATTGTTTTTCCAAGGTACGCGTGTGTAAATGGTATAATGGCAATTCCTGGGAGGCTCTACTCCTAAAATGTTCCTTCTAGCTATATGAACATATACAGAAGCTACTGTGTGACAGATAATGATAATTTTTCAGATAAGACAGTTCCCTTTGACTTGATGGATGTGGAGGGATGGACCACGCACTTGGGCAACACACCGGGGAGCAGTGGGAGAATGTTTCGGGGTGTGTGGTAATCAARGTGGAGTGTGGTTCTTGATTAGTCTCTGAATTTGCACTGCTGAGACATGGGGATCTGAATTAAGCCCCTTTTTACCTTAGCCCTTTGCTCTGCTATCCAGAAATGTAGTGTAAAAATGAATTTCCTTAAAAAGCCATGAGCAAAAATGATCCAAAAAGGTTTTGGCATATATTAAACCAACCTAGTGATGCTTTCCTTCATAAGCTCCTAGGAGGACTATACACTGAAGTCTTTTATAAAGTGTAACTTGTTTTAGACTTTACTTTAAAGGGGAGTAAAATKCAGCTTGCAAATACTTCGTGAGCTTTTGTCAGCGTTGCTTAAATTCAAGCTTAAGCAATTCCACCTGCAACAAGCTGTTTCTGCTATCTACGGAGACGGATGGAGGCCTCTCYATGCGCATTTGTTCTAAGCACGAGCTGTCAGAACCTGGAGGCACCACCAACTTAGTGAGACATTGCCAGCGTCTCGGTGTGTGCTGTGAATACACTGGAAATAGAGAGGCCAGAATGCGGGGAGAAAATTGCTTTCCAATTTTATGAAGCTCGAGTGAGTGCCAGATAATTTTTTTCATTTTTTTGTTAGCCATTTGGAGCACAGTCTTGTTTCATCCTCTTCCTGAAAAACTGCCCACACCTCCAAAGAGACTGGTCTTCATCTTAGCTTTTTTCTCCAGCTGCTGCTGCTGCTTTATTGGGTGTGTAGGTACTTTGCCAGCCTTGCACATTGCAACTCATATGTACAACCAGAAGCCTGGGAATCGGTAAGTATGACTTAGGAGCATATCTGTAGAAGATAAAAGCTGACATCATGTCATCTGGTCACGTACAGCGTGTCAGAATAGGGGAAAAGAAGCACGGGTGTTTGGCAGAGGGTAGGATTTGTCGTGCGGCACGATRTTGGAAAAGCAGCAAGAGCCCCAAGCAACCCTCTGGGGCTGCGTTTAACTACGTGCTCTGTGGCTGCTTGGTATAACCTGGCAATGGTGTGAAAAGCCTRAACAGGACCAGCCACGGTGACGGGCAGAGGATGAGCTGGGACTGGGTCTCTTGTCGGGCTGTTGCCACCATGCACATCTCTCACTTCAGCAGCTGCAGAGTGCACATGCAGTAAAGCGTGGTGATATAGCCAGTAAAACCTGAAAAATATTTTATGGATGTGGTCTTTGCATGGCATAGGGTCACAGAGGAGAGTTGCATCAGAGCTGGAGCAAGTGCTRGAGGCCTGGGGTGTGTTTGGAGAAGCCCTAGTTGGAGGGCAAGCCACGTGCGGGGCTTGCCACGAGCAGGAGCAGAGCCATGCAGGAAAATTGGAGCCGTGGTGGCCACAGCCCCTGCAGGCTGCCCTTGCTCATGGTGTGTTTGTGCACTTGGCGTGGCTCTGCACCAGGCTGCAGGAAGGAGGGTGTCCCTCGGTCATCCTGGATTTCTGTAATCTGGACRTTCGCTGTTTTGGGGTAATCGCTGCCCTCATCCGCTTTCACTTACGGTTTGCTTAACTGTTGGTATTTATTGTTTGTCCTAAAATGACATCCAGACATGCAGTTTTGTTTCTCTTGTGCTTTCTACCGAGTGCTAAAGMTTTGGAAATAAAAGTCGTGAAATTTAACGGAAGTCAGAGAGAAGCCTGACCTGAACTGATAGTCCTGAGTATCAGCAGCTCATGAAAATGCATTGCTACAGAGAAACACTTTTATCTTACAAATTGCTTTAGGAATCAGGGAATAACTCTAAAAGTAAAAATCCTTTTTAAAAACTCTCTATATTTTTAAGATAAATATGTTTACCACATTTAGCAGAGCAGGAGAGGAGTCTGCAGCAAACAAAGAAATGAAGAGATCCAGGCAGAAGGCGCAAAGTTTGCCAGCGGAGCAGCCTGGCTATCCTGCTTATCCACTGCTGTATCAAAATGCATTGCATCCACTCCGTTCCCTGGTTACTGGCCCAGCAGGACGGTCACGCTATTAATCAYGGTGCCAGTTAAACAATATTGTTCCGCACAATTCCTTTATCTCGGGTTCATAACGCGGGCTCTACGTGCGGSCCTGGGTGCAGTATCTCATTGGAAAGCTGTATGAATCAGCCACTTATGTGATTTTTGTTGTTGTTGTTGTTAATTTTTACAGATGCAGATCTACTTCTACAATCCGGATGACTTTGACAGTTTTGGAACAGCAGTTCTAGAAAACAGGGTAGTCGGAGCCATGGCCGTGTTTTTTCAAGTAAGTTGAACAGTGGCTATATACATAAAGCAAAGCATTCACCAGGAAGTGCCTTTAATTCATTCGGTTGTTGCAAGCTTAATGGATGCATCTGTTTTTTTGTTCACACCTGTCTGAAAGAAAGCTATTTCATATTGTCTGTGCGTGATTTAAAATGTAAATAAGTGTATTTAGCGACTAAGAAAAAATTTGCATGAATTGTGCCGACTTTATAGCTCCTTTCCTGATGCAGATTGGCAAACACATTTATCATGGAGCTTCTTTCAGTGCTGAAGTACGTTGCTCGGGTCCCGGGAATATTAACCAACTGCTGTAAACTGATTGTGTTTAGAGAAAACTTAAAATTCCAACCTAGCCTGAGAGAAAACCGATCAATAAGTTGCATCAATCTTGTCTGTGGTAGCTCCTTCTTAAATTGGCACAGGAGCAAATGCTTGAGCAGCCTGGGTTTCCAAATGGGTGCATTTACACATCCCCTTTTAAAATATGTATTTGGGGGAGTGTGGCCGCTGGCTCAGCCTGTTCCCTGCTTTGGCAGCACTTGTCGGAACGGAGCTTTCCCCTTCTCACTCGAGGGTGAATTAAACGGAGCGAGTTGGATCTCCTCTGCACCCCTGCAGATGGAGAGGTGGAAGTAACCCAGGGTGCTGCTTTGCCAAAGGACAAGATGGGGAGGGAAGAGTGCGGGAACATTTGGCTCTTCTGGTGGATGGGCTTCCCCTTCTTTTTATTGCACAACAGCATGTGAAYCCAGATAAAAAAGAATATACAAGGACCCATATGTAAATACTTTCCTTTTGCTTACARTACTACAGTGACAAGCCTGACTCTGTTGCTCAAGTGAAATAAGGCTGTCTTTTTCTGTGTCACTGATTTTGATCAAATGCCTTGATAAGGAAAAAAGGACGGATCTTTGTATTGAATAAATTGCTGTAACGTTGCTGACATCAGGCTGGGGCAAGTAGACACATKAAATTCATCATGGTTGAGTTCATAGCTCTTCTGTGGCGGTTCATGCTAGGATGAGGYTGGTGGAGCTCTGATGTGTGCAGTGAATTACCAGGGCAATTCCTTGGGTTTCTTAATGTTGATGTGCAGTGGGAAGGATTGGACTAATGGAATTAGGCCCTACGTGCTAGAAGCTTRGGAATAAAACAACCAAAGTCGCTCRGTCTCGATCATATGTGATTCGTACGGTGATGAAGGGCTAATGTTATTTCTGTAATAAGTGTGTGCTGGCAGAGAGAGCACGTGCTATGTCATGGGGTAGAGTATGTGTAAGGTCATTCTGCACCTGGAATCGCTGAATTCCCCAGCTGTGCTGCACACAGGTCGCGTGGAGCAATGCCCCTTGTTGTGCCATTCCTAATTAGTATTTGACGTTTCAAGGTAACTGTTTTTAGAGGATCTTAAAGTCTCAATGTGATTTTTTTTGTATTCCTCACCTGCAAAGCCAGGTGCTGCAGTTACCACAAGTCCCACTTGACGTGATTCTGAGGGAGCCATTAAACTCACTAAAAATAACCTAATTCTGTATTCTGTAAGGCTGTAAAAAATCTTGGATCGTAAGAGGCTTCGGACTCTTTAAGMCCACAAATGAGTATTGTGGTCCCGTCAGGGAGGTAGCAACCTATATTTTTCGTCATTTCTGGCCCTACAGGCCACAAGATGTTAGGCTGTGAAGTCCAGATGATGGTGCAGGTGGGTTCCTCTGCTCCAGGAGCCATGAAATCTGAAGCCATTGCTTATAAACAGTCCCTGGGCTCACCTGGAGAATTGAGGCTAAGGGAATTCTTTGGCCAAGTGACCTAATGACAGCTGTTTTCTAGGTGCAAGGAAATTTTTGTTTTATTTTTCCCCACTTCTGAGATGAAGTTACAAATCAGTGATGCTCCCTAAACTTCTCAGGTCCTGGGACTGTATCAAGGCTTCCTTATGGTTAGCTCTCCTCCGAGATGGGAAGCTGCTAGGGAAGATCTGTGGAGATCTCAGACCCTGTCCTGGAAGGACATATGACAAATTCCGACCGGGGGAAATAAACTTATGGGCTTTGGCATGACAGCTGTGACTTGGGCCATCATCAGGATTGCCCAGAGCTTGTCACATGCACGTGGAGCTGGGCAGCCTTGCAGCGAGGAGCTCTGGGCTGGAGCAAGGTAGCATCCTCTGCAGAGGTAAGAGAYTTGGGAAGAGAGCATCCACAGCCCATGGGAATGACATCAACGTGTGGAGGCTCTGCAGGTTTGGAGAAATTAGATGACAGTGAAATGATTAAACATGGAGCTCCTATATGAAATGGAAAGAGCAACTTGTGATGTTACTGCTCCCAGGCTTAAAGTAGGCTTTTAAAAGTAAGTGATTTGGATTTTTTTTTTTGTGTGTATGTGTGTGTTTTTTTAGCTTCGGGTTCTTAACTGATGGTGATAAACTTTTGTGGATCCCTACGGTTTCTGTATGTGACTGCAGTGCCATTTGAGTTCCCTGTGCTGCATACTGCATGATGGAGCTGCTGAAGCACAACTTGGAAAAAACCTTYCGGGAAAGTTTTGCTCAGAAATGCTCAGTGTCCTTTTAGCCTTGCTCCCCAGGGCATCATGTGGGCAAGCGTTACCCTTGCTAGTGTTTTGTGCAGCTAATTTATAAACTATTTTAAGACTCTCTCTGAGCAGTTTTAGAATGAAACCACAGCACGTCCCTGTTCACTTCTTGTTYGGTAGCTTTGACTATTCAGGTGTTAATTTGATGCTCTGCTGTCTTCCACAGCTGTAGTCCCATCTTTAACTCACTTACCTGCAATGCAATTTTAAAAAGTAGTAGGAATTATAGGAACATTAAGTGTTTTAAAAACATAGCAGGAAACTGAATTGTGCGTGTTTTTCTACATAAATATTTTAAGAGACAAATTACTGGATAGGATTCACTGTTAAGTCAAGGCTTGTATTTTTCCTAATGCTCCAATGTTGGAATGACTGCAGTGGTACCACCCTGACTGAATTTGTAGTCTGGCAGGTGTTTTTTGTTTGACTGATGTTCACAAATGTTCCTKTGAAAATCAGGTTCTGCAGTGAGTGAACATTACACAGAGCTATATAATTATTGGCGAAACATTAAATAATTAAGAACCCTCTTTCCTCCATTTTAAATAATTTAACTTCAGCTATATACGAATTTTCCGTATTAAATTGGCTGTTTCAAGGGCAATTTCCAGGTAAAGCACGATGGTGCTGAGCTTGGCTCACGGAGGTGCTTGGAGCTTTGTTATTTGTGCCAGRGAGCTCTATGCCTTCCTCTTAGCTTGCCTTGCAAACTCTGTGGATAAATTTTGTCAACATATGTGGCAAACCTTGTCTCCATAAGCATGCAGACATCGGCATATGCGTGCTGGTTGCAGGTTATTCAACCTGACAAAGAAAATCCCTAGTTAAAAGGGGATACCTAGTCCCGTGTGCACTCTCTCTGTGCATCTCTCTGTGCATCTCTCTGTGCATCTCTCTGTGCATCTCTCTGTG
>PTEX01000051.1:1129305-1284192 GCA_003342815.1 Eudromia elegans
GTGTCTCAGCTCTTGTGTTTTTGCAGGGAGCTGCAGCCCTCTGTGCTCAGAGGCTGCTCTGGCTGTTAAACCTGGTAAATGTGCTGCATTCTTGAAGCGATCGGTGGGAAAAAGGGTGTTTTCTCAAAGCAGGGGCCTGTGTAGGAGATATTCAGTATGTTTCAAGAGGAAGAGGGAATTAAAGAATTAAAAGAACACGGGCCAAGAACCTCTTCTTCTTCTTCTTTAAGAAAACTCCAATTTTTTTATCAGCAAAACCCCAGCTGTTTGGAGAAAAATAAAATAATGCCAGTGATTTCTTATCCCTTGTTGCAAACTTTTGTCAGAAGGTGGAACAAATATGAGTGTTTGTGTTAGCACAGGTAGTATAGGGGCTACTTTCTGCATTTCAAAGTGAACCTAGTGCTAGTAGAAGATGTTTAACTTCATATACCCATTACTTCCAGCCAGGATCCTCCCCTGGTCTGGAGCAAAGACGTCCAGGTCTGCACAAGTGCCAACCCTGSCAGTGTCAGGACCCACCGCAGGTCCTTGTGGTCTGGTGGACCTCTCAGAAGGTGTCTGTGGCTGCAGGTTGAGACTCACCAGCCTGCTTGAATCAACCTTTAGGTCTGAATCCCGCAGGGACCTTAAGTCTTAATTTAACCAGCCCTCATTTAAGTAGTTCTGTACATGTGCTTAATTTCAGCCTGCCTAAGGTTCAGCTCCTGCTTAATGATATTCAGGCTCTGGGCTGTGGTTAATTGTCGGGTTGGGCTGGTTTGAAGCAAGCCAGCAGTGCAAGGCCCCGGTCTCTTGCGGGTTCCTGAATCATCCATTCCTATATATTCATGTAATATGTATTTACAAGTCACATTTGAAATGAATAGTTACTTGGATTAAATGCATTCAGACATACTGCACAGCTCTGTTTTAACCATCTAGCAATATAATTCATTGCACACTTCACTACTTGCTTTATTAAAGCCCAAGTTAAATGTGTTCAAAACAAACATATTGCTTTTGCATTTGAAATATTCATCTTTCAAGCCTGCAGTAGGTTCATTAGAGCAGAGAATGCTTCATTCCTTGATTACTGCTGTGAAAAGACACAATACTGATTCCCTAAGCTCTCATCAAATACTCGATAGCTCAGAAATTCAGGAGGAGGCGATGGAATCCGTGCTCGTACAGGGAGGACACATAAATCTCTTTTATTATTTGCAAAGAAAACCATCAGTGATTAGTTACTATATCTCAGGTACTCAAACAAATCGCCTCTGAAGAAGTTAAGTAAAAATGAATTTTAAAATAACTTTTAGCAATGCTTTCATCATTAAAATTATCTTCAGAATGACACGTCGATAACTTGATCAATCATCAGTGTTAGCAGTTCAGGGCCAGATGTAAAGGTAACTGGGCACTTGGAGGCAAATGGGCTACTAATGGGATTTGCAGAAGTGCATAGGACAAAAATAAAGGTTGTCTTTTTTCCAGGTCTGTTACTGGGTGCCATTCTTACTCTGTCTTTCCAATATTACTGTTTTTTAAGACTATTGAAAAAATACTGCAAAACGTTTTTATGTGTCTGTGGTATTTCTGCCTAAATGTGTTTATATTTACTCCTCACTCAYGTATGCAGAGATTTGCTGTTCAGAGAAAGAAATGGTAATTGTGCCTTGCTTTTATAAGAATTTTTGGTAGTAGTAGATCTTGGCGTGCTCCATGAAGCCAATCAGTAACTCTTTTTGCGTGTGCTTAAATGAGCTAAGCATGAAATAAATCAGGAGAATTCTATCAAAATCTTTCAATGCCCAAATACGTGTTTTTATATGTGGTTGGTTCTCAAAATAACTGAATTCAGTTTTTAACTCCCCTAACTCCCTCTTTCTTGTCGTCAGCTGTTTTGTGGGTTTTCAGTCAAAGCCAAATAAATTCAGTGAATAACTGTTTTAAATATAGTCACTCTTGAGAGAGCCGTATCTGGTAGGAAATAAGGTTCCTGTGCCCCCTCCTCAGTTCCTGGCAATTCCTTAGTTTCAAGAAACAATTTTTTTTTGAAATCTGACCAAACCTAGTTTGATTTTTGAAAATGAGAGCAAAGAGGRAGATTTTTCTTAAAATGCTCTTATGACCCCCACAAAAATCAGCATCAGAGCTTCAGTGTTTAGGCCATGTCTTAAAGGTGATTTGCAGTAGCTCAAATACCACGTAGCATCATTAACATGCAGGGCATCTCCCAGAGTCATCGAGGGGCTTTTCATTTAYTTTAATTGACTTCAGATACATGTAAAGACCTTTAAATTAAATTACAATATTAATTCTTTTAATGGTTACATTAGAATCCATAGTATTTTAATAGTAGTAGCTTATGAATAATAAAACTGTTATTGACTGGCAGTATCATTTAGTAATTAGCACAGGTGTTTATTTTTGCCTTTATGACAACAAAAGTGTGCATGCTTAAACTACTTATTCAATGTCTTTGAAATAAATATTTGTAGAAGTGTGTATGTGTGTTAGGTATTTATGCTCCATGCAGAGTACAAGCAGAGCAATTTGAAATGTGCTCTTAATCACCAAAGTAGTTTCCTAGTACTTTTAAAACCATTGCAGTCATTTAAAACTATTAGCCCCTACTGATAAAAGCCAAACTACATCCTTTAAATAATTGAAGAATAATATAAAAATATAAAGTAGCTACTCTAACATATAAAGGACCTGCAGATTAGAGAAGATGGGCTTGCTTAATACGCCACTGCCAGTAGATTTTCCTGAGAAGCARCTTGTGCCATGCAAAAAGTGATTTATAGTAAAAGGAAGTATTTCTGCAGCGGAAAAGATTCATCTGAGTTCCAGTAAATAAATGGAGGTAAAATTATTAGAAGACAGAGAAGAGAGAGACTGATTTTGTCCCGTGGAGGGTTTAAAGTTATGAGCAATTCTTGAAGCAGATGAAATTCAGGCTGATTTCAGTAGGCAGATGACRCTGAACAGCTTCCAAAGGGACTCTMTATGACCAAAAGAGGCAAGTCTCAGCACCAAAGATAGGCACTCATGTTGATCAAAAGACTTGCATAGGAGGAAGCTGGGTAAGAGCAGGAGATAAAAATACCTGCAAAATGTCAGTTTCTACAGTATATTCTACCTTTCAATTAAGGAAAACAAAAATAATGTTTTTCACCTTGAATCCCCAATTTTTCATGTTTGGATTTTTCATTTTAACTTTATAATTTATTTGGGAAATTGGAATGATTTTGAGTATTTTAAGTAAAGGAAGGAAAGGGGGAGAACAGATGGRGAATAGCTCTSTGTRTTYGRAAAAAAAGGAAAAAAAAAAGCCACCAAGATGTAGTTTCAATTTTGTTATTTATCGACTTCCAAGCACTTAACAATGAGGCTTTAACCTTATTCTGATTCATACCTTTGTACAGGTCAGGTATGTTACAGATGTTGTTCAGTTGTGAGTGGCTGCTTAGGGCAGAGTTTGTAAGGAAAACAAATGAGGAAAGACTTCTGTGATGAGGTCCTTGAGCCTTGCTGGAGTGCGTAAATGTACCGTGTGCCTGGCTCGCAGGAGTGCTGTGCAAGCAGCAATTCCTGCCCAAGGCTTGGATTTAGCAGGGCAGGTTTTGGCTGTTGGGGAAGGATGCCGTGGGGCATCCCGTTCTTCAGGATCATTGCTTGGAAAAGAGAACATAAGAACGGATGCCCTGCACGGCTGCCTGCTTTCCTTCCAGCCCAGGGCACGCTCTGTCCACTGGCAGCAGTGTGGACGAGCCAAGTCCTCACAATTCTGTGGGAGTTGCATCCTGGATGTAAGTGGCATCCCTAAGCATCCATGAGCATCCCAAGCAAGGGCATTTGGACAAGGGGAGGAGATGCAGGCATGCRGAAGGCAGAGCTGGGGCTGGAGGCCGTGAGCTCGCGCCGTTCTTGGAAGCAAACCCACCGTGTGCTGCCGAGAGGCGTTTGCAGCCTCCGGGTCACGATGGCTGCAGCCTGTTGTATTGCAGCTTTTCTATCCACAGGCTGRCTGTGCAGCCTGGAAAGATAATCTGCTTTATGTGCCCTTATCTTCTTCAGCGCCTGAGTGTTCATCTTCCTTTCCCTTCTTCTCTCCGGCTCTAAACACTGTTTCCGTGGTGCTTGCCAGTAAGGCAGAGGAACAGAAAGCCAGATTCTGTATCAGATGACCTCCAAAGCATAATACTTTCAATTTGAGCTTTTTTGTGAGGTTGATTTTTGAAGGATACGCTCGGTATAGCAAGCAGTGTCATGCAGCTCTTTTGGTAGTAGCAAAGTACCAGCACATGAAAGCTTTTTTGTTGTTGTTGCTGTTTTTAGTCTGAGGGATGTTTAGAAGAATGTGGTTCCAGAGTGTCTGAAAAAAATCAGAGATGAAAATGAGATTTTTTTCCTCCTCTCTCCTTCAAATGCACTATAAATGCTTTCTTAATTGCTAAGTCTGGGATCATAACTCACAACTTACACCGTCTCTTCTCTGGGTTTGARGCAGTAGCAAAGAACATAGCTAACAAGGATGATGGATTATCAAGGGACTTGGCTTTTGGTGATGGATCACATCCAGTTGCTACCATTTGCTTTAATGGAAACATCAGAATTCCTAATGATAGCAAGAAATTGTAAACTTTTTTTTTTTTTTCTATTGAGAGTTGTGCAGTATCTGAGATGGAAAAAACACACTGTGTCTTTGATGGGGCATCTCCTCAAAATCTGGAGTTGTCTGTTGCTGCCATTAATGAGAGCTAGTTGCGTGCATTGCACAGGGAAAGGGTCTTTCCACCCTTCTAGGCCCACGTTCATTTGAATGTCAAAATCACCGACTTTTAGTCTATAGCATTGCAAGGGGTTTATGGACTTACTTTTTTCTTTCTTTCTTTCTTTCTTTCTTTCTTTCTTTTTTCTTTTCTTTCCTAATACTTATTAATTATGTATTAATCCCAAGTGGGATGCCACTATTAACTTGCCTCATTAAACTACACAACAGTTTGTTAGTCATACTACTTGTAGCTGTCCCTTCTATTTTAGTGTTTTGGTTTGAGTAATTTCCCCTAAAAGCTGGATCAGCATGTGCTTATGTAGTCTTTGCTTCTCCTTTGCTTCTCCTCGCCCTCGGTGCTCAAGAGTGGAGTGAGTTTAGGAATATTTATAGTGCTTAATGTCTTAAGCACAGTAATTTGCTTCTCTGTGATTTAAAAATATGTTGCCTTTAAAAAAAAAATCATTTCTGTAGCCGTGCAGCAAGAATCTTTAAATTGAACAAAAAGTATCTTGTGGAGTTTTCGTTACTGTCTCCTGAAAATGACACTTAGATGTCTAATATGGAAAAATTACAGTYGTCAGTCTATAATCTCAGCCCCTCTGTAGTTCGGCAAGACTGATACTCGGGAAGTCTGCTGATTATAACCATTAGGCACAAAAAACAAATGAGTTCCCTAACCGCAGTGGTGTGTGTGGCATTTTGGCCGGGCCAACTGCTCTGGGCTTGTGAGCCAGGTGAGGGGAGTTGGGTGGACAGTGTCCACCAGCGTCTTGCATCTGCTTTGGTGGGGACACCAACCCCCTTGAGTGCTCGACAGCCACAACCTTGGCTGGTTTTCGTTGTTCCAAGGCCTTTTTTTGTGTGTCTTTGTGGTTGTAGTGGTTGCTTCGTGCCCATCCTTCTTGCAGGTTCCCGGTGTGGTGCGTTTCCGCTTGGTCTTKTGGGTCTCTCTTATGCACAACAGAAAAGAACAAAGTAAAAATAAAAGTAATGTAAATATAGTATATACATAATGTAATGAAAATGTAATGGAAACTACRTGCAAATACATAATCGAGTAATAGGATATAAACATGCAATATAGTAATAATACAGCTATTTTTGCTACCAGAGTCTTCAGCAAGTTTTGCTAGAACTGGTCATAGAAAGGAAGGGTGAAGCTCTGTGTTCATCTCCTTTCTCCCAAACATGACYACATCTTCACCCTCTGATTTGCCCCATTTTTTTCCCCTTGGTGCAACATTCAGTGGTCAAGCAAGAGCAGAGTTTTCTGTCTGTCTAGCCCTTTCAGAAATCTAATTTGATTTATTTCTCTTTGAAGATCCCCCAGTGTAGCCATGCAATATTTGTACCGTGTTGGTCTCAGAAGGCTAAGCGAGTCATACGTGGTTTACATACGTGGAGCGGAGGTGATGAAATCCAATGTTTTCCACTAGAAAATTGCGGCTTTCCAGTCTGCATGGGGCACTGTCCTGCTGGGTGCTGCCCTGGCTTTGTACAGCTCTTGCAAAATGGCATTTATTTGCTTCTTTTGCACATTCTATATGAAATCATAGCCTTCGTATGCTTCTGGTTACCAATTAGCATTAATGGCAATTTGAAGTAAAGGTGAGCTCAGAAGCTGTTTGTAAATGATTGCTTCATTTCRCTTGGTACCATAAAAAAAGAGATTGGTTGTAAACTGAATATATAAAATAGATGGGTGAAATTGGGGCTTCCTTTGCCTTTAGATCTTCTGGCTTAGATGGGGAAGTTATTCGTATTAAATTTAAGCTGTTCTGCCTGAAGAGTTATTATTTAATTCTCAGATAGAGCAGTGTCAAGTTTCTCCTAGTGCTGGCAATAATAAACAATGCAAGATAGGGATAGAATTGCCTGAGCAGCATACCAAATGTTGCAGAAACCCTTCTCGGACAGCAGCTAATACATTTTTAATACAAATAAAACATAATTCTTTAGTCTTGTCTCAGTTTGATCCCTAAGGTAGAAAGAGTATACCAATTATGCATAATTTATATATTTGTTTGAAGTGCTTACCGAGATGCTCCGTGCACGAAGTCTCTTTTTGCTAATAGGTTGCTGCAAGGTGTGAGAATCACTTAGAGTTCACAGAGTGCAAATAATCACAGAATCACAGAATGATTGAGGTTGGAAAGGACCTCCAGAGATCATCCAGTCCAACTCCCCTGCTCAATCCCTAACCAAGTCACAGAACATCCCACTGAAAACAAAACAAACAAACAAACAAAATGTTTTTGCCAGATTGTGCAATATACATGAAAAGGTGCAAGGGAAGGTGAGGGAGAGGTTGGGAACAGCGGGTGCTGCTCAGTCCTTCCCGTGCTTTCATAGTCTGGTGGCCAAGGCATCCATTATAAGCACCCCCTCAGGTATTACCAGTGATGTTTATGGCTTCTTGCATAATTCCTGTATATTACACATAATGCAAGGGAACATTCAGGAAAACGTACCTCGGTAATTTGATTATAATCCATCCTAATTTATTCTAAATCCACTGTTTCAAGTTACTGCTGGAAGGTCAAATTGTTCCTGGTTTTTGTCATCAGTAGCTTCTACCTTGCAGGACAGCTCTGGGACAAACAATACCTGAACCAGTAGTTTTCTATATAGGGGTCAAATAAAGGCAACAAAAGTAAGTTGGAGCCTGATCTGGTTCTTTTCCTGATGTGTGTTTGCAGAGGGGAACATTAGTGTGTGTGGCTGATGGCATGTCACCCCCCAATTAATCGTACAGCCGAGATGGCAGCTTGCCCAGAGCATTCCCTGWTCCTGGTGGTTTGCCTCCTGCAAAACTCAATTGGAAATCTGCGCRTTCGTAAAGCGGAGATGAGGATGCAAACCTAGGAATCCCTTTGCAGGATAATTTTAGTAGCTCTCAGTATAATTTCTAGTAGCATCTTCTGCATCTGAGCTTCACTGGCAGCATTTTAATCTGGCTTGAGTTGGGAGTCTGAAACAAACTAAATGGTCCTAGTTTGAGGACTATTAAATTCCCCCCATTTTTGTAAGCGCAGGTGCACTTATATCAGAGTTTCCTTWWAAAAAAAYGCARCACAGGAGCTGGAATGTGCTTTTATATATGTTAAGCTATACTACAGATAGGTGAGAGTCAAGACTGCCAGTCAAGATCCTGCTCTATGCCGAAAATTGCTCGAATCTATTCACAGCACCCCAGAACAGCGAGTGTTCAGCGGCTGGTGAGATGGAGCAGGATTTTTGCGATGAGCCTCTGGTGTCTGCAGCTGTTTCACAGCTCTGGGAGGGCTGCGAAGCCCAAGAGAAACTGCCTGGTTGGTGTCATCAAAAAAGTGTTTAGCTGCTACTCGTAACCAGAACATTCCTGTGCATCAAAAACGCGTTGTAATGCAGTCGTTATGAAGAGTAAAGAGACTCTCTGAGAGAAGGTATTGGTTTTGCAACAGGGGTTCTGTATCAAACGGAGCCTAACTGTAGATGTGGCAAACTGTTCTTTATGAGCAAAGTAAAATGATGTGCTGTTTTAGCAAGTGCCTGGGTTAATACAGAGCTCAGCCTTGCTCCTGATCAAAATGGATTTTTTCAGCTTAAAATTTGTCTTTACTTACTGCAGGAATGTTGCTAAAACCAATTAATTTGGGATCTCTGTATATTTTATAGTGTATCGGACGTCATTTAAGGCTGTAAATATATTAGCTGGTCTGTAAGCTTCACTTAAGTTACAACTTTCTAGGTTTTAGAAGAAATAGGATCAGGTTAGGCAGGAATGAGGATGATTGAATTAAATAACCCTTTTTGATATATATTTTCCCTCAGGTTCATGCCAACAGATCAATAGTTAAAAGCAGCTCTGGGCTGTGTGGGTAAACACTGATTAGAAAGCAAAGCTTTGTAACCCTAAGAGCTCAGCGAGTTTTTCTTTGTATATTTTGTGAGTGATTTCCGTGGAATTTTCTATGTTCCTGTGTATCAAAAGCAGCCAACATAAAATTATTTTCTTGYTCCATCCTCCCCGCCTGCCTAGCTAAGTACTAGGCAAACCTTCTCTATCATACCTGTGAAAACATCTAATGTGATTTGAAATATTCTTGTGCGAAGCATGATTAGACTCCATCCATCACCTCTCAAAATCTCGTCTGCGTTGTGTATTCTCAGCTGCCAAGWCGCCTCCTTTTGTATCGTGCTTTATTTTCGGTGAGACCTGCGCAGACCCACGGCTCCCACCTCGGGCAAACCCCTCGTGTCCTGTGTTYTCCCAAGCACCTACCCATCAAACCCAGCTTTGGGTCCCCGATGTGGGGTGCTCTGCTCTTGCTGACTCGTTACGAGCAGTATGGCTAAAGGAACAGTTGCCTTCTGCTCCTCTGCGTATTTGTGGAGATTTGTCATAGTTCTGCTAATAGGCTTCTCTTCCCTAATAACACAAGACCCACCCTGCCTTATGGCTAGACTTGTCTTTTCCCATAAGTTGGGCAGAGAATGAAAGAGCAATAGGAAAAGCATGGAAAGCCGTTCGAGGTAGCTCTGTTAGATGGTGTTGGGGATGAAGGCATCCGTCATCATCGACTCCAGACTCCTTCCTTCCCTAGGCTCGAGAAGGTGCCGAGGCCTCTCTGCAGACAGATGGTGCTGGGCGAGGGTGGCACCGCGTCCGTGCTCCGCAGGACCATCTGGGCACTCAGGTTACAGAGAAACTTGGCCCCCACGTGCCTTGCAGCTGGCGGCCACCACACCGGCCTCATCGGGCTGCTGGAAGGCTCTAGAAACCCGTGCTGAGCTGCGGAGATTATCTCTCTCAGCTGCTCCTGTGGCAGCAGCAATTTTTTTTTTAATGCTGCGTTTGTGTTGTAAGAGCCCAGCCTGTGCTTCCCTTTCAGGAAATGTGCCCTTTCCTCCTGCATTGCTGCTTGGGTTGCAGCTGAAGTGTGCGAGTGGAGGTTTATCCTGAGCAGTGGTAGGTTTTGCTGTGCCTCCCTTATGGTCAGCGCAGCACTCCGTGTGTGCCCACGTTGCAGCTGAGCTGCAGTTCAAACTGTGTTGGGCTGCAGAAACTCTGGGGAGAATTAGCCATGTAGCCTGGAGGTGACTGTGCCCCTTTTCAGGGGGTTGCTCTTGCAGAGCCCTGGCTTTTTAGCTTACTCTGTAGCAGTGCAAGCACCTTGCATGAGTTGCAGAGGGTGGTAGGGTTGAGGGTGCCATCATCCGTGGAGGTGGACCGTGCATCCTGATGGGTTTTGAGAGGAGAGATGGAAGAATTTGTCCAGAAGGGAAGAGCAAAAGAAGGGACCTGGCCACAACTCATGGCTCAGGTGTCACTTGTGACTCAGCTTGTGACCCAGTCCTTGATTGGACCCCACTTTGGTTATGGAAGTCTCATCCACAGCTCAGACACACAGGGCAGATCTATGAACACCCAGGAGTTAAAGCACCAAGGTGTGAACAGAAAGGACTGAGACRAAACTGAGCACTTAAAAATAATAGGTTTTGCGGCAAGCAGATTCAGAGAGTGTGGAAAGCGAGAGGAGAGGCGAGCCGTGCCTTCCGGAGGTCATTCCTGCTCCCATCCGCGGGAAGCGGAGCCAGGGAGGGCAGAGCATCCTAGGAGCTGCGCAGCTTTGAGCCCGTCACTGGCTCGCCGTGATTGAAGAGCAGCCGCTCGGCTGCTGCTGAAATGTAGAACATCTTRAAACAAGCTCACATGTCATGTTAGTTTTTGTATTTCTTTGTATTTCAAGAGGAAGAGACTGCTGTCACAAACTGGATGTTTCCCAGGCTCTTAATGCACTCGTATTCTAAGTGCTGCTTTTTTTTTCTGGTGCAATTATTTCTCCATTTTCTGCAAACACAAACCATGATACCTGTTGAAATGGCTCTGTAAAGAACTGGGTGAACTGTTGGGTCATTCTAACAACAAGCAAAACAAGCAGCTTGACATCTGCTCCTCGCTGTTGTGTKTAGTGTTACCCCAGGTGAGACGGGGCTGCTTTTGAGGCTCTGCTTTCGTTGCAGAAGGAACTTTGCTGGCGTAGRAGCAGCCTGGGAGAAAGCTGCAGGCCACGTCCTGCCATTCATAGTTCAGTAGTTCGGGTGAGGTTTAGATAACAATGCCAGGACTGATGGGCATCAGCCTGAGCAAGGTCAYAATACAAACGGAGGCGAGGAAAGGTCCACGTGACCCCTTGAGGAAGCTGTGTGGCCATGTGGTGTAAGCAAGACAGAAGTGGATGTGTTTGGTCTAATAAAATTACTTCTTTCATCAAAACCTGTCTTGTTCATGGGCCCTGGATGTTGTCCTCAGCAGRAACTAGTTTGCATCGAGGGGTTTTGGTTCAGCACGGTGGCTCTCAGAGGGGCTGCCGTCTGTTTGCAGCATCAAACCGTCGTCACGGTGTTCCCCATTAGGAGGTTAGTGAGGAACTGGCGTGGTGGCTTTCCACAACCGTGAAGGGACCTCCTTGGTGGAGCGAGCAGCAGGAGGAGAGGAGGCGGCAGAGCCGCACACGCATGCGGCTGATGGGGACGTCGCGTTGGAGGAGACAGGAGCAGCTCGGCAGTGGGAAGGAAGAGCGAGGTGGAGGTGGCAGGTGGGTGAAGGAGAGGGAGGTGATGTGAGGAATGAAAGTGGAAGCAGAAGGGGGGAAGCTGTGAGGATTAGTGGGGGCGTTCTGCCTACATCTGCAAGAACTGAAACGTCAGTGATCGTCTGCAAAAGGTAAGTCAATAGTGAAGAACTTGCTTGAAAGAGAACTGTAAATACTAAAGTGGCTCATGGATGGCAGACTTGCGTACTGCCTTTGACAGAAGCTCTTACTGAGCACCACTGATGTAAAATGAGGTTCTTGTGCTGCCAGGGTACCTACGATACCAGGTTTGCCCCCCAGGCTACCACTATCTCAGACCCAGGAGGTTYGTGGTGGCTCCTGCAGAGGTTTCAGTGCAGCTTGATCCATGCTCAGCAGACCTGACAAAGAGGTAGAGGGAACATCAAGCAAACTACGCTGGRTTGGGTGTATTGAAGAGGGAGATAAAAATTCTGCCCTCCAGCAGTGTGTTTGCACAGGCTTTCTAATTCGATTGTGAACCGAGGTGTGGTTGTCATCAGGGCAGTGACTGCATGACTTAATTGATGTTCCTGCTTCCTCTGGGCTCGTGACTCATAGACGCTGGCGTGAACCAGCTCGTCTTGGCTGCCACGAGGAAGGGGCCGAGGGCCCCGCCGGGAGGGGAGCGGGGAGAACGTGGGGTGTGGAACGAACGAGCAGCCCAGGGGAGCTCCCTTTCGAAGGGCTGGTTGTTGTGGCCTCTCTTTGGGGTTGCCTGGAAGAGAGGAAAAAGGCTGGGAATCTCTGCTGGCTCCTAGGGAAGCACAGCCAGAGCAAGGAGGCTGCAAACCCTAGCAGAGTGCTGGGGTGCCCTGTGTGCATCAGAGCTGTCCCCTTACACCCATCACAGCATCCTGCGCGTTTTGTTTTCATTTTTAACTACCCGGCTCTGTTATCTTGTTTCCAAGAAAAAAGAAAAGAACAATAATAACAAAAAAGCTTTTATTTTTCCTTYGTTGCTGAACACCAGCCCCATGCTAGGAGCAGGAGATAAAGACACGACTCTGAGTTTAGCCTCTGCAAGCATGTGAAGCTATATATCAAAGACTAGGTGCTGTGTGATGATCTGGTTATAGCGTTCTTGACATTTTTTTTCATTATCCCATTTTTCTCCTTACTTAGGTGACACCAGTTATTTTTTACCTAAAAACTTCCTTAAATTGGGCAGATTATGGAAACTCTAAAAACAGGCCCAACTCCTTTTTTTTTCCTACCCCCCTCCCCTTAGATTGAGAACAGTTTATAACTGATGGCAGTTTTTATGAAATAGGCTCCATCCTGATAAAATSTTACCCCCTGGTGTGTCATTTTTCCAGCTCAACTGCTGGTAGGATTGAGAGATCTTGCACACTGCTGCTTAAATAAGTAGACTACATGCTCTACGAAGAAATCATATTATTTTCTCAAAGGAGAACATGTAGGCTCAGTRCACCAAAATTGCTTTAAATAAACTTGCAGCTACTCTTGCCTTCTCTTTTTTTGTGCTTTTTTGGCACAGCTGTGAGTGGTACAGTCTATCAATCAAGCTTTCCTGGCTTGGAGAGGCTGCTCCTGTAACTATCCCTCCTCTGTGTCATAATTACATTTTTTGTCTTCCACTGAGCTTTGTATTTTAAATATTCTATTGCCCTTAATCAGACTGTACTTTGGGGCTGCAGGTATCTTTTGTTTTTTTCCCTCAGTTGTGTGTTATTAGGATCTTTCAATAATTTGTTAATTTAATGTGCAATTCACTTGCAGTAAATTATCCATGTTGTGCATTTGAAGTGCAGGACTGCTTTAATGAAATTAATGCCCTGTTAGGTTGCCTTATCAATAGAGYGAGCCAAAGTTTAGGCAAATGAGCAGCTGACAAGAAGGAAGGAACATGCAGGACTGGCTGGTCCTTTCTGTGCTGGGAGTTGCAACTCTTGTGGTGTTGAACGGAGATACTGCTGTTATCCAGCCCATAACACATATAATATGAGATTAATGTTTCTATCAGCTACCAAAGAAACTCAATGTACCAAAAATACTCTGAGCTGAATTACCAAGCAGTGCTATCTCTTTATCTTTGAGTTTAAGGAGCTGACCTTTTATTTAATTTTATTTTTGAGACAGTGTCTTACATTAACCTGTCACCATGCACAATTCCAGTGCTGAGTTTCCCTGTGCTGTAAGTTTTTCTGAGGAAACCTTTACTGCCTTCTTTGCTCTTCTTTTTCCTATGAGGTYCACATTTCGGTCTACCTGTGGTGTGGAATTGACTCTTTGTGCTGCCCATGTGTTCAAACAGCCCTGCTGCGCCTGATGCAAATGCAAGTTGCTGATCTATAATGTTGTTCATCCCAGGGTGTCAGTAACTAATTTCCCACCCCGAGGCAGCAGGTACCAAGCGATGGGAGCCAGGGAGGCGAGAAGCTGCCGTGGCATCAAAGCCGATGGCCACATCGCTCTTGCACAGACGTGAGTGACAGCCAGCACACCTCACCTTAAATCTAAGTTCAATATCAATATTAAAACTGTTCTGGAATTTAAAAAGTAAAAAAAAAAAAGTGCCTCTTCCTCTTCAGCATTGCTAGTTAATATCTCAACTAAGGTACCCTCCAAAAGCTGTGATGAAATATGAAGTTAATCCATCACTAGTGAGCTTTCAGTCAGGATGATGTATTATTCAAAGTGGAATTAGCTAGAAGGATCAATGCACCCCCATTATTCTATTTAAAATAATCATTGGAAGACTCATTAACTTTTTTTTTTGTCTCTTTTCAAACAACATAGTGAATGAGACGTCTCGGAACAGCCCCCTCTGCCAGCGTGTGCAGCTCTGTGCCTTCAGTGTTTTTTCATTCGCAGCATGGTTATTAACACCTGAAAGACAAAACCCAGATTTAACGCAACAGAATTTGCCTTCAAATCACTGAACCTGAAACCAGTTGCCATAGGCAAAGGCGAACTCAGCATTAAAGCACGTTTTTTAAAAATCAAAGGTCATAGCAGTATCCGTGTGAAATASTGCATGTGCCAGCATAAGGTTCAGTGTCACATTTTGCCTGGGTACCTGTTTTTCTCTCCGATTTTACGCATGAGCAGCAACTTGAAGTATTAAGGGGGCTGTTGCCATTCCTTGTTTCCCTTACAAATGTATTCTGCAAGATACTTACTTGGGGCAGTGCATTTATTACACAGCAAATGCTTTCTGTTTCCCAGCTCACCTCTGTGAAGCTGCAGGCTCTTGGCCAGATTTGTCCTTTTGCATCAACTCTTATGGGAGATGTGCAATTATAGCCTATATGGGGAGGATGGAAGAAAATATCATCGGTGGAGGAAGAGGAATATATCATTCTTGGATCATTTGCTGCTTGTGAAGGTGAAAAACTTAGGGCACCAGATCTAGCTTATCGTCGTGCTGGGAGCTCTGTAGGTGTTTTCTTGACTACACAGATAAGTCAGTGTGCTGCAGTACTGACCAGTAGCCATTCATACCCTTTAGCTGTCCTGAAAAGGTCCAAGTAAATATTTTCTGCTATATTTTGAATCCAGTCATGTCCTTTGGCTCTCCTGAAAAACTCCAAATAAATATTTCTTGTTGTATTTCAAAGCAAAGCACAGGTAAGCCTTCCATATCTGCTCGTCCCCGTTCCAGATGCTGCTCTGATCTTTTATTGTCTTTTACATTCAGAAATGGTTCAGGTATGAAATATTTATCCGCAACCAGATTTAACCATGTAGACCTCAAAAGGGTGAGGAGGGAGAGGTTGGTCTTTGCCCGGGGAGGCCGAGCACCTCCTGCAAAGCCGAGATGTGGGGTGTCCTCTCCTACACTAGACATCATTGCAGGGCTGAAGGATGAGCTCTCAGCTATGTTACAGGTAGCACCCACTTGAGCTATAATTTGGCCCTAAAGACACAATCTGGAACAATTTCACTGGCAGTATACCAAATATTTTMCTTTTGCTGTGAAAATATGTTTCCTTTAACTACAATTCTCTTGATTTTTTTTTGAAATCCTGTTGCTGTGATGCCAAAAATGTATATTAATGTGGGGCATAATGTTTGCATTGCTGAGGTTCTTCTCATTCCTTTTCTAAAACAGGGAAAATAAAGATCCTTTCCCTCAGAGATAGCGGGCTGGCATCTGTCCAACAATGCTGGACCAATAAGAGAATAAATTGTTTAATCACATTGATTGTCCTGAAATCCTACAGGACAATTTAATCTCTGTAACCTAGTTAATATATAATAGAGTGGGGTTTTTTTTCATTGCTGTCTGTTTGCACAGACAATGTGTGCAGAGAGAGAGAAGCTGCGAGCCGTAGATCTTGCTGCAGACTGAACAGAGCTGAAGTCAGGCACTTGGGGGAATATTACCCCTGACTTTCACCATTGTAATTGAAAGTAGAGTTTGACACATTGGCATCTCTCCGCGTCAGCCACTGTCACTGRCTTCAGCTGCCACGGTTAAGTATGTAGTCATTCATCCTTGGCAGGCACCGGCCTTTACAGCACGAGAGGATGGTCTCTGGATGTTAATGCCACCGCGCTCCGGGAGCAGCTGCCTATATCCAATTCAAGGCATGCAGATCGTCTTGGCCATTTTACTTAGCAGATGGGTAAGCCTTGATAGATTGAAGATTTAGTTTCCAAGTCAAGGGCCAAATGTTGCACTGGGAGAGTAAAGTAAATTATATCACTATTCTGAGAGGAAGGGCTCAGGTAGTGGATCACAAAATTGTTGCCATTCATTTTCCTCTCACCCGCACAAAATGCGTGTCATTTTGCCTTTCAGTATAGCCAGCTTGTGGCATTCTCCTTGGTTTTGAGATGCTTTGCAGTACTGTCTGTGAGCCCATTTAATGAGCTTGAAAGCAGTTGCTGCAAATTTATGACAGTTTAATAAGTCTAAATGCCAGAGTTTTTTAGATAGAAATGAGGGWGAAATTGGTATTTCATATTGCTCAAGATGGAAGGTTTTCCTTTCTTTTTTCCTCCTCCACATACCCTGTTCTTCAGTTCAGCAGACCTATTTAAGCATATTTGTAAAAGGGAGGCACGGTCCTCATTTTGGAGCTGTTCAAGCTGTTGTTGTCCACCTACCTCTAGCAAGGCAGCTCTTACAGGTGACCATCAGAGAGCTCTGTGGTGCTGCCCTGSCTCTTGTCGTGTTGGGTGATGGAGGAAAACCTGCTCATTGAGGAGGCTGCCCAGAGCAATGGGAATGGGGCACGAGGGGATGGGGGAAGTCTTCGCCCCGAGGCAGTGCTCTCCGGCATACCTGGTTTAGCTACTTGGGCAGAGCTGGGGCAGCATCCCCGGCTTTTTGCTTGTTATCTCTAGTTTTCTCACAAAAGTCATCGCAAACTCAAATCTGAACACCGCTTGTGCGTTAGGTGGGTCAAAAGGTTTTGCTGGTTTGTTGTTGTTGTTGTTGTGCTTTATAGAACAGATTCCAGCAGGAGCATTGGCCATGATTTGCTTATGYAGTCTTAGCATGTAGTTGAAATTATAGCAGGCGATACAAATTATAGCACTTTACAATTTTGCTGGTTTTTGTAAAAGCAGAGCCTTTGAGAAGCTCTAGGTTTGCTCTGTAAAATGATAAGAGCAGAGAGCTTCAGCTCCTTGATGTGCAATGAATGACAGAACATGTGAACTCGTCTTTTAACTCTTTAGGCCATGCTGAGCTCAGAAGTGCCGTAACACAGCGGCTCCCTACAGAGTAAATAACCCCTTGCCATTCAAAATCCATCTTTGCATCCTGCAAGCGTGATCCGTGCGGCTTTGGTGTTGTCCACCCTCCCGTCACACTCCTGCTCCGTGTGTTACTGGAACTTTGCTCTTTTGCACTTAAAAGCATGAATAACTCATATATATCATTGCATTACTACCACTTTCGAGAGAAGGTGCCTGATTCCCCAGTGGCTCCCAGGGCAGGGCTGTAGAAACAGCCCTTGGAAGCAGGTAGCAGCCAGCTGCAATGCTGAAAGGTGCTAACGCTGGTGTCAATAAGTTTGTGACTGATCAACCTCCCTGCTAACTGGAAATTAATCAGCTCTTGGTCTCAGTGTTAAAGCAGGAGCTGTAGCTACGTGCAGCCTGTCCAGGGTAATGATTTCCACCGTGGCTTCACTTGAAGAACGTCCCCATTTGTGACTGCAGAGCGGGGTCACTTGGGCAGGACCTTTTTCTACATGGTGAGGTGCTTCTTTTATTCACTACATTAAAGTCAAGCCCAGATTTGCACATGCACCTGGTGCTGAAGCACTCAAAGGTTACAACAAGCAAAGAGATTTTGCTTCTTCCCATCACCTTCATCTTGTACTTCTCCCATGGTGGAAGCTCTCTTAGCATAGGAAACTGCATAAAGAGGTTCCTGTGTKTATTTTCCCCTTGCACTTAGCATGATAGTTACCTATTTATTTCTGCCAAAGAGGATTACAGGCATCATTCAATTATAAATGATGCTCGCGAGCAGTATCTATCCAGTTTGCTGTGGACCTGTATGGCGTTAGTCAGACTTGAGTGAGTGCATCTTCTTCAGGGAGCAGCACTGGTGGTGACGGCTCTGCAGGTATCTTTAAAGCTRTTTCAGGATGATGATTTCTCTCTGTCATTAATCCTTGCTGCACAGAGCCCTCACGACTGCACAGACCCTCGCAACTGGCACCAAAGCAGGTTTGTGCCTGGGCTCCCCGTGCCAGAGGAGTCTTTGTTCGTGGTGTTTCTCCTGTGTTTGCCCCTTGGGCAGTGAGTTTCCCCTCCAGTTTCTGCTTTCACAGAGCAAGAAAAGCCTTGCTGTGCTCTCGCAGCTCCTTGGCTGGGTGCAGCCTGGGTGTCACAAGCCGGTGGCAGATGTACAGGCTTCCTGTAGCTCTGCAGCCGAGGTGTCAGTCTGAAGAATTCATCACCATTGCCCTGTAGGATATATTTGTAAGATTAAAAAAAAAAGAATCTACTACAATAGAGATTATATAACAAAATAGAGAAAAACAGTTTGTAAAGGGATATAACCTCAAGCTTTAYGACATAAAATCATAAAGGAGGTCAGAAGGACACTTCTTATCCTAGAGATGCTGTCCTTTTTTTTCCCTTTCCTCTCCCCTCTTCCTACTTCTTTTAAGTATCAGCTGTTGTCAGAGACAGGCTCCTTAYACGAGTGCATCTCTGATCTGTGCCAGCACGGTAGCTCTAGGCCACTCAAACCACAGGCATACAGCAAGAGAGATAGGACTTGACATTTTGGGTTTCAGAAACCTTCTCTTGTCTGAGAGCACAGCAGAAGCATACAGACAAGTGCAGGAAGATAGAGAGAATATTCGTGGATGGACTTCTTTTAAGAACTTAAAGGAAAAGGAAAGATAAAAGTTTTCCTCTGAAGCCAGRGCTGTTACACAGAATGAGAAACTTGGGGTCACTTTCCTTGTGGTCTTACCAAGGTCCTGAAATCAGTGTACGGAGATGTGGGAGAACCATGTGCAAGGGTAAGGAGAAAAAAAGAAGAACATGTGATTGGAAGACAAGACTGTATCCCAATCAGGAGTGAACTGAAATGTCCCTTAGTGCTACTTGTCTGTGTAGGATTTTGGGAGAAACATGGGATCCCCTCTCGCCACCCGTGGAGGATGCGGCTGCAGCTGCACAGATCTGTCGCTGCCTCCAAAGGCAGAAYGTGGCTTTTGGGCTCTGCTCTTGAGGAACCCGCTGCCTCTGCTGAACGCGTTGTCGAAATACTTGCCTAGCTGGATCTCTAAGAGATCAGGCACGTCGGTGCAGTGAAGGGCCACTGCCTAGGCKGGTACATTAAGAATTGATCTATCTTGACAGCAAATCCCAAAAGGAAGGTTTTTAACCTTTAGGTTTCCTTCCATGTATTTACCTTCCTAAAACTGGTTGTGGCTGTCAGTAGAAATAAAAACAAAGCGAGCAAAATGAAACTCTACAACTTATGGTTAAGTAACTACAGGTAAAGCATGGTTCAAGTCTAGTGCAAGTGTTTTTTGCACAGTCATGTACTAAATTGTTAGTAGCTGTTTAATGATTTTTTTTTTAGTGGTATCCGTGGCTTAGAGAAACCTAAATAAATAGAAGAGATGCAGGAACATGTCTTCCAATAGCTCTGCGTTTTTAAAGTCTTTACTGCTGATTTGCCAGAAGCCCCACAGAACTTACAAAGTGGGTCGTTGGGTTCAGTGTGCTGTGATTATTATTTATCCAGAGCCCGAAGTGTACAGAGTGCCCCTTTGGGCATATAAAAGTTCATGCTTCAAAGAACTCGCAGCCTTCGGGCCTAATAATATTATTGCCAGGAACATCTAAGCTGTATGTATTTCAAAGCAGCTCTTGCCACGTTCATAATTTTCTTGCAAATCTTGCCCTACCTGATAGTKGCAAGTCCTGGAGTGCTGTGATGGGAACAGGATCTTCTATTTCCACATAAAACACCAAGGCAAAACAACCCTTTTTTTTTTTCTCTCTCCCTATAGAAGAGATCTTAAAATGAGTGCTGAGCAGAGCACAGTGAATGAGGTGCATGGTGGTGTGCATTTCCCAACAGCAAGTTGCCAGGTGTCTTAAATAAGGGACAYGTTCATGGAAATTGCGAGGAAGCCCTTTGAAACCTTGGGAGAAGAGAAAGGTTCAAGAAGGGAAAACCAAAGAGGTGCCAAAGTCTAACTCCATGGGTTTATACCARTGTCGGGAAGGGACTGACCCTTACGTGGTACCTTCTGCTTGTTGTAGCGCTTCTCGGTTGGGGAAAAACAGGCTSAGAGCCTGTAGTCCTTGCTCATATTGTGGGTGTTCTAATGAATCCTGAGGACGCTTTCCTTTGTTTTAACTGTCTTTGTGTATTTTTATTGCCCCGCGTGTTCTGGGTGCTCGGTGAAGAGCTGTTGCAGGTGTGAGCTGGGCAGCGTGTTAGCTAACGTAATTTTCCCCCCCTTTAGAAGATTAAACTGAGCCTGTTCTGTCTGATGCAGAGTGGATTTAACCAATGCCGTATCCTTTGCACGTAGGTCAGCCAGAGGGACAATTCCGCACTGGATCCCATTATCCATGGGTTGAAGGGCGTCGTACATCACGGTGAGTAGCCCTTAAACTTCCTTCTTGCCGGGAAGGGGAGAAGGGTTGGAGCCTCGTCCTTAAGGGATCGGTCACCCCTAGAAGGACACGTCGAGCCCGGGCATTCCTCACGCTTAAGGGCATTAAGGGCAGRATTTGATTGGTGAAGATCAGAATCATTTGTTACCTGAAAATGGGTTGGGGTTAACAGTAAACAATTTGTTTCTTTTCAGTCGGTGCTCCGGAATGCGTAAGTTATCCATCAAAACCCAGGCCCATCTATCATTCGTATTAGCACCGCGAAGGCAGCGCGGATGCTTTGCTCCTGCTATCTGTCTTCTGCTTGCTCCAAAAACACTCCTCTCTGAAGTTTCTATTTGTTTATAAATTATTTGTCTTTCAAATTTAGGGAGCTGCTAATGAAACCGAAAATTAACTATCTGTGAAAATTAATTAAACTATGCAGCAGATGAACATCGTTCTAATGCTGACATAAATATGATCATTCAGCTGTTCTGAAGCATATAAACCTATTATCCTTGAACTTACAGCAGGTACTGAAATAAATATTAATATATTTTATATTTTTATAACCATTTTTTAGTTAGGAATTTTCCTGAAGCCTTATCCTGAGTAATGCATCATTAGCAATGACATCAAGATGCTCCCGTTCCAAAAGTCCTCTTGTCAGGTTTTAATATAATGATTTGTAAAGTTTTAATAATCTCATTATAATTCAAAAGGCATCTGCTGGAATGGTGCTAGGTAYCGTAATAAATCTCCGTCCCATCTACAGCTCTGTGATAAAACATCTTTGCACCTTTTTGGGGGATTGTCTTTAGACATTAGTTAGTGCTGTAGAGTTTAACAAACATTTTTTTTTTTCCTCCTAACAGCAAACCTGAAACTGATTGACAGTGTTAGATTAAAACAATAGGATTTTGGRTTAATTACTGTATTTCGAGAGCCATTTAAGTTGCAGCTAGGAACACCAGTAAATCCAATGAAAGTGAAAAATAGGGGTTAAATGATAACATGCCATAAAGTCCTTCATTTAGTGCATTTTCTATAGGTTTTGCTGTTTATAAATTGCAGTGCTCTGCTGTGAAATAAAAACAACACACTGAGCTGAAAAGCTATGTTGTTTTCCGCAAAAATAGATGTTATTATCTGGCTCCCACTGGGTAACAGAACAGGCTAGCAAAAATAAAGCGAGGACGAGGCGGCTGCAAGGATTTTTCGGTRCTTGAGTAATTCGCCGCTGAAGCCAAGCTGCCGTTTAACTGGATCAAAATATTTTTTTTTAGCTTTCTTTTCTACCTGCCTCCTATTTCAAGGCACTCTACCCCCTGCAAGGTCTATGGTGGCTTATCCAGCTCATCCTTTTTATTTTCCTGCTCCCTTTCTAGCTCTTCGCTGCAGCAGCTGGAATAGCCACTAGTGAGTAATCACCCCGGTGCCTAGGAGGATTATTCTGATCCCCAAATAATTCTTTGGGGAGGATGCGACAGGATCCCGAGATTCCCTGACCATAGAGYGATCAGTCCGTCTTGGAGCTGCCTCTCCGCAGTGAAATCTGGGTGGATAAAAGGCGTTTATTTTTGTTACRCTCACAATGCACTGAAGGCTGCTAGTGTTTCAAGTAAAGGAAATCGCTTGATATACTTCAATAGCTGTTTCCTTTTAAAAACATTAAGGAAGAAAAAGAGGAAAATCTTGCTTTCCTTCCTGTTTCAAAGGGCCTGATTAAAGGCCTTTTTCTACAGCTTTTTTTCAGTGTGTTAAATAAGGGAATTTCCTCCTACAAAGTACTTGTTCAAAGAAGTTCTTTCTCYTTAACTTAAATATTGATAGGACGCYTCAGTGAAAAATTCTAACATTGTATCTCTTTTTAAAATGTTATTATGTAGCCTAATAGTGAAGACATGAGGTTTTATTCCAGCCCGCTTTTGTTCCTTCTTTCTTTTCTTGGCGTCGTTTCTCTTGCATCTCGTGTGAGCACAGTTTTAGGAATTTGCCTGAAAAGGCCCTTCCCGACAGCCGTTTGGCTGYGTTTCAGAGGGATGCCAAGCGAGCATGGGCTTCTGGCTGGAGCACAGTGGAAAAGTCTTGTGGCTTTTGGGCAGTGTGGTCGAGAGGGAAGGAAGGGAGAGGAGCGTGTTGCGCCAGGGTCGAGCCTAAGAAAAGGAGATGGGAAAGGGCAAAATGGAAACCTTAAGTTTCTTTGTACGTGGCATTTCTGTGCCCGTGTTATTTGTAGTAGAGAAGCACACGCCTATAGTGCAGAAATCAGGAGCGCGTGGTGCTGATGAGGTGGCCGCCTTGCTTTGGAATGGGACCGTGTTGTMGGTCCTGTGTGGGCTGGAGGGGCTCCCAGCCTCTGGGCTCCACTGCTGCCATGCCCCTCATCYCAACGTGGTTATTTATCTAGATCTCCTCCTTTCTGTCTCCCTCCATCCAACCACAGAGTTTCCTTGCTTAGTTAATTCTTAGTCACATATAGAGATGATACTAAAGAGCAATGCTGTGGTTTTCCCCTTTTCTTGTATAGCTTTCTCTCTCGTTCTGTGAAGTCCTCCTGTTTTTTTACACACCCTTCCGGGGTAAGTGTACAATTTAAATGTCAGAAAGACTTTMTGTGGCAAGGAAAGCAATTTTTGCTTGAGATTTCGTCAGGGATTTGAATTACTCACTAATTTGATGGAACATAAATAATTGTGCCCTTCACAGTGTCACCAGCTTAGTAACAATGATAGAGAAACATGCGCATAAAAATCAATACAGGCTTAGTTGCTACTCAGAATTCTCTCTATTTCCTCATCTCCAGGACTAATTTTCTAGAATCTTAATGCCACGTTTAGCTTAATTTTCCAAGAACAGCCATCTAAATTTTCTCGTCTGGAAGGGAAACCAGTGGTGTGCCAGACATACCAACCACACTGTGGAGCAACGGTGATGCTCTCAGATTTGCCCCACGTCTTCCTGCCAAGTGGTACCGTCACATCACGAGTCAGTGGTCCCGAACCCCAGAGGCCACTCTTGAATCGTGAAGGTACCTGGTYGTGGTGCTGCAGTTTGGCCTCTACTGCCTCCACTTTGGTGCCCCCACGAGCATGTTGAGGAGCTCAGCACCAACATGGGCCACTCCTGCCCTACAGAGGAGGCTCCCTGGACCTCAGAAATAGTATGTGCTGTGCCCTTGTGGGAGGCTAAATACCGAGTTATGCCTTTTATTGCTGATTTGCATTCAGATGGCTTCAAAAGCTTTTGTGTGCTGGATTCTTCAGCAAGGTCTCCAAGGAACACCAAGCGAGAGGGGGCTCTTGCAGAGAAACGGTGCTTTCTCCCACCTCCGCTGTCTTTGGCTTGCCCTTTTTAGCACTGMRTTGTATTTAAGCCTCCTAGAGATGRTTTTYCCTGGRTCTTACTGGCTGCCTGAAAGGCAGGAAMACARCTGTGCCCTTCCCTGATGCCACTTCTCTAAAATGACCTTCTGTAACGCGTGGYTCCTTCAGGGCGTTGGGGACCCTACAGTGTGTTCCCTCTCCCAAATGTGGGTGCATAGGCGCTCCTCACCGTCCTGGCTTGCCAKGCTGGCAAAAAAACATGAGCAGGAACAGCCGCCAGCCCCAGCCCTTAAGCTCAATGTAGGRGAGAGAGCAGTTGCAGGTCTCCCTAGAGGTGGGAGAGCCTCTACAAATGGGTAGAGACCACCAGGGTGCCAGGGGCTGCTGAGGAGACAGTGCCCAAGTACAGTTAGGATGAGGAATAAACATGTTGCACATTCCTTACAGTTGTCCCAGGCAAAAAGGCAGCGAATAACCTGTTAAAATAAATCAGCACTAAAAAGGAAGCGATCCAGACAGTGTTAGTTACCCTGTGGATCTATCACACCAGCAGGCATAATAACAAGAAAACACCATTAGCAGCATGACAGGTTTTTTCTTTTGTTTTTCTCTCGAACCATAACACCACCTGACAAGCTGTTTGCTTTCTGCACCACGTATCGAAGGGCTGTAGGGAAGAAAGGTGCTGGGGAAGGGGYGAGGGTGAGATGTACCATCGTGGGACCTTGTCTTTTAAAGGAAAACTTTGAAGGAAGCAAAAGCCCAATTTGGATCAAGGAAAAGCATCAAAGGGAGAGCAGCACGACATGCTAAACCAAGAATGAAACGTTGAAGAACGTTTTCTTTTTTTTCCCCCTGTTTCCTCAGGGATGATCTGGGTTTATTCTTTTGTTTTCTGCTCTGTTGTCGTGTTCACAGGTAGAGCAGCAGCACAAAAGGGGCCAGGACGGGATGGTTGGTAGAGCAAAGGGGAGGTGGGAAAGGAGGATGCAAGCAGAGGTGATAAGTTCACACCTTTATATAGGGCAGCTCTGTGCATAGCTGCAGGGGGCTGCGATGCTTAAAAGCACAAGTGATGGACGTGCTGGAAACCTCTGGTTCTGCAGCAAGCAGCACTGGTTGTGGCTAGGAAAAGGCCAGCAAGCTGGCGTATAATGAACWGATCGCACAGGAAAAAAGCTAATGAAAAGATGATTGCAAAGGTGGGAGCTCCCRAGTTAAGAAATGCCTGAATTGAGGTTGCTTGTGAGGTGGGAGAGGTRGGGGGAAGGATGAGGTGCTGGGCTGGTGGGCTTGGAGCGCTGGGGCAGGGAGCTGTGCAGCCAGGGACTGCATCAGCTCTCTTTAAGCATTAAAGGCTCAGTGTTATTTTCCTACTACTTTATAAAGGGGTTAAACTCCCACTAACTCTCCCACCCGAGCTGAACCTTCTCCTCTTGAACTACTTCAAAAGAGGGAGGGAGAAAAATTAGGCTTGAGACACCTGGTATGCAAATTTTCAACTCGATGTTTTATTTTCTCTTGAGAGATTTGTCTTTTTTTCCTTTTTCCTCCCGTTCTTTGTACTGCWTGTTGATTTTCTCAGATTAAATTAGACTGCAGGTTCCTTGCGTAAGGGCCGTGCTAGTATCTCATTCCCTCTCTTCCCACCATGCAGTGCTTTCTATGTCYTTACAGCTGCTCACATTGCTCGGCAGAGGCTCTGGTCTTTAAAAAAAAATAAATAAAGTGAGAATAAAAATTACACAATAAATGACCTGAATTACACTGCATACAGAGGACTGTCAAAAACTGCTCTGCATGCAGGATTTACACAGCAAGTACTCATTTTAACATCTTTTTAGTTAAAATAACGTATAATATTTTGTAATTGCATCTTTAAAATCACTGCARTGAATCTGGTTCCTCTCTGGTGTGCAGGCTGCTTTATCTGGGAAGTTCTGGCTCAGTGGGTGTGCAGCATGGTGTCCTTTTGATTATTTTAGCGTGTTTGTTTTTAAATGTTTGAATGCAGAAGCTTTAGAATGACTTGGCTCATTGTGAAAACGAAATTGGCAGTAACATTGTTTAACAAATTTGGGAGACTTTCAAAGCTCTTCATATTGGTATTGCAGATTTCAGTTATTCAAAGTGTAGCTGGGTAGCGCTTCCACCTATCAGGCGTTGCACATACGTTAATTTTGGAAATAAGCTCATTTTAAGATACTGTTTTCAATGCAGCCAAGTTCCTGTTTTCTTGCAGAAAAGCACGATGAAAGTCCCAAAGCATTTCGTGAGATATAAATGGACTTGGCATATAGCTATTTTCTTGTGATCCAAGTTTCTGGTAGATTTGAGAAGGGGTTTGATCACAGATAGTTGTGATGCTGTTTRCCTACATATCTCAAGAACCCTCTTACCTCACAGAGACTGGGATAAAATACAGCGCTATCTTCATCCAGCATGTTACCATAACTTATTTTTAGCCAATCAGTCCTTGAAGTCGAACATTCGACTGATGACTCTTGCAGTACAATACTTCCTGATATCAGGTTGCAAAGAAAGGCAGTAGCTGGTGGAGATTAGCTGTAAATACCTGTTTTTAAGATACAGTTTGTCCTCTACTGAGAAAGCTACTGGCACAATTCAGTATCACCTCACATCTTGGGGTGATGCCACTGTGTGTGGACTAGGTCGACTCTTTAGAACACACCTGCAATTCCTGCGACTTCAGTTTAGTTGTACCAAAAATGCACATTGACCCCCATGCACCCTTGCAAAATAGGAGGCAGAATTACTGGCCCAATCAAGGAATGTGCTGACCAGTATTATTATAAAGTAGCTAATGAGACAGGATTGAAAAAAATGATTATTTCTTTGTCTGGGAGACAAGTAGAGTTTTGGAAGTCATTGAAACAGATATTGTTCATCCAGTGCTGTCTTAAAGTTGTTCAGCTCTACATTTTTATGTTCTGTTTCTACAGTTTGCAAAAGAGAGCTTGCATATGCCACAGAAATATATGCTTCCTACAGTATTAGTCTAAAAATAGAGAATGAAATGCAAGTTTTTGTACGGGCTTGCAGATAAACATGAAACTAAAACATGCTGCTTGTTGGTGTGTTTTCCTTCTCATTTCCTCCATGACCTTTCCCATCGCTGTTGTAGAAGGAGGATCAAGCGGTGGACATGAATGTTGCCTCAGAAGGTCAAATTTGTTACCAGCTGGCTATATTAATTCTCTTTTTTGTGAATGTGAGAATCAGAAATACCATATTGTCCTTTTATGCTGTAGAACAGTGAGTAGCTTAAATGTCACATTCGTTGTCCTAATTGTCAACAAGGACTCAGTGCTCCTCGTTAATTTTCCTTGGAGATATCAGAGCAGACTTTTCTAACAGGCCTTGGTGCTTTAAACAAGACATGACGTTTGGTTGCTAAAACCAGCGTGCAGGTGCTGCTTTGGTGGGACCTTTCGGTGGGCATTTCAGGTGCCTCTTTTATGCTTTGCCTGGAGGCAGTTGCAGATACCTACGGGGCCGTGTTTTCCATGGTGCTTTTGTGGCTTCTTAACTTGTTGTCTGCACGAGGTAGTGTCCTGATACCGGTTTTGATTCTCCCAGCACGATGGACTCTGTAGTCGGCAGCGCTGGCCAGGTGCTTTCTGCCCCTCCTCACCCTCCTCAGTCTGTTCCCAGTCCCCTGGACACAGCCCAGGCCAGTGCCGAGAGGAGAAATGGGAGCCAGGTGTAGAAGCCAGGGAGGAAGGTTGCCAGCCTTGTTCTTTTCCTTATTATAAGGATCACATATCTATACACACATAGGCCGATGTGCAGAGATTTACATGTCTAGCGTGTTCAGTGAATATGCTGTCACCCAGCTTGCAAATGAGTTCTTACGGATTTACCGGGAATAATCTGGTTTGATGGAAGAATAAAATTTTGAAAGTAACTACCTGGCTTTAAAAGTCCTTTTTTCCAAAAAAAGAAAAGGAGCTCAGGCTCTTAGGAGCACGGCCTCATTGCATTTACTCTTTCTGTCTAATCTTGACAGATATGGGAGTAGGCTTCTCCCATAATATCTAAGCTCCCCTAAAGACCTGTTTGACACCTTAGTTTCTAAGACTCTGCAGCATGCATCTAAGGTGGAAGTGATACAACTGAATTAACTGTTTTCAGAAGTATTAGCTTATTAAAGCATAATCAATTGATTATCATCTATTTTAATAGTCGTTTTAATCCAATTATATGTATTTTTTATTTTCATCTTTGAAATTCATTAATGAAAACTTAGAGCCTTGCTTGTAGCCATGAAAAATTAGATAGGGTACACCCTGCCCTACTTATACTGTGAAGGAGCAAAGCTACTTTTTCCTCAAGAAATATTCCTCTTTCAAAGCTGGCAATTTCTTTCCAAATGCTAAGGAAAAAAAACCTCCCTAATTGATAACCAAAATTTAATCATAGTTGGATACTTCCAGTTTGCATTCAGATAAGGTATTTCTCTGTCTAAATAAGCTTCCCTTGGTTGATTATTCATATTGTAGTTCAAAATGTTTAAAAATGAAAGACAGAGTTGGATGAAATGTAGACTACTTAATACAGTGTGTATTTAATATAAAAGTCATGCATTATTCATTTTTGCAATTTGAATAACTTTGAATTTAGCATCCCTGTTCTTCATCTTTTCCTTTGATGAACAATTAATTATTAAAATATAATATTGTCAGCATATGGCACAGAAATCCTTGAAAGTATAAAATGAGCTTCGCTCTCCTGTCATCCTTTGATAAAGGGACACTCCAGGTTTTTAATGGAATGGGTTTGTCCAGCATCTTAAGTGCTTTYGTGGTTCTAAGTAAAAGGTTGTACTTGTTAGAAATAGTTTAATTGTTAATTATAATTAAAGCAGTATTTTTTAAATTTCCCAATTAGCCTGGATATAAGGAGAAAGCTCTTTTAAAAATGTGCATGTTTCCCATTAATTCCATTTATAGTCACCARCTGTTAATGAAAACAGGTATGTTTGCATGTTCAAACACCTGTTTGGRTTCAGGATTATATATTGTGTGCTTGACTGCCACATATAAAGATAAAGTTTCTTATGTAGAAAAGTTGCATCATTTTGTTGTGAAGAATGTAAGTGCAGACTTTTAAAATCAAGCCTCGTAACTGAGTTTACAGTTTTTCTAACCAGTTTCTCCTGTATAAAAATAAGCYAATTGGTTTTAAACAGGAAATCAAATTAAATGCGACCTTTTCTGTGATTATGACTTCTTGATTACAATCTCTTTGAACTTTGGCCAATCATGTCTATTTTACCATTTCATGCATAAGCGCAGAGTTTTTACCAAACGTGCTTTATGAAAAGCAAAAAAAAAAAGTTTTATTTTCTGTTTYCTTCCTCATTGCGGATGGAAAAGTGACTGATAYCTTCTCAGATTAGGCAGAAGGAAATCATTAAGGAAGAAGTTGCAGTCTTCTGTTAACAGTACAGACTATGACTTCAGCAGGTTATTCGTGGCTTGGAAAAAGGGAAGCTTAGGAGTGCATTGCTTCCCACTACCCTAAATTTTGCATGAGGCACCRAGAATATAGGACAGGAGGAATGGAGATGGACAGGAGAGCCTTGCTGGCCAGCCYGCCCTCAGGCAGGGAGCACCTTGGCACAGGAGCCACCATAAATTGCAGAGGATAAATCCTTGGGGATGGCCAGGAGATTGTCTTGCCTGCAGCTCTTCCCTCCTTTTGCTTATTTATTTGTCTTCAGGGAGTTAAATATTACCAGCTTCTCACTGCTACTTGAAGCTAAACGCTGCCAGGGTTCAGCTTTRCCTTTCAGGTTGGCCAAGGAAAGATGAGTTTTTCCCCAGAGTGTTGGACCCCGTCAAGGACCACCTTCTTGGTGCCTCTTGGACTGGAAAGAAGAGACATCKGKTTTTGCCAAGGGTGSTTGTGGTCGGTGGCACCAAGCAGCRCCCAACTCCATCCTGCAGGAGCTCAGTGAACACTGAAGAACCATCTCCTGAGCACTGAAACTGCTCCAAGTGATGTTATTTCCATGCTGGTACCAAGCGGTGGGATAACAAGGACATTTKGCACCAGCATGGCTTCCCAGTAGGAACCTACACGTTGGGTATAGCGTTGGCTGCCCTTTTAATGATGAGTATAACGCCTCGAACAGAGCCTTCCTCATAGGGTGTCTTCCTATTCCCTTTTATATATACATATGTATATATATGTATAGGATAAAATATGTTGTTGCCATTACACTTTGTTAGACTGCCTATCAATGTGATGTCTGTTTTAAAGACACGTTCGAAAAAAACCCAAGTGCGATTTTGCTTGTCAATCTTCCCTGCAGAGAAGGAGACCTTCCTGGATCCCTTCGTGTTGAGAGACCTGCTGCCGACGTCGCTGGGGAGCTACTACCGCTACGCGGGCTCCCTCACCACCCCTCCCTGCAGCGAGATCGTCGAGTGGATCGTTTTCCGGAAGCCCGTTCCTATCTCCTACCGTCAGGTGTGGGGTTTTTCCTTAGCAAAGTTCAACTCCTGGTTTGCCCCCTTAAAGCAACTTTCTCCAAAAATGACATCCTGATGTTGGGAGGGGAAAGAAGTTTCTGTTGACAAAAAAGGAAAYGTTGGTGATTTTTTTTTTTCTCAAGTAATATTGTTTCTGAACGTGAGCCATGAGTCTTGAGAAGGCAGTACAACGTGAAACCCTGTTTCCTTTCCGTGATTTATTTGGTATTGTTTGTGCTGAGATTCAATTARGCTGTGGTCTAAATATTTGCATGGAGTTCCTTTTTATTCCTTTTAATTGAAACTTTCTTTTGAAAGTAAAGTAAGTGATTTCAGTTCTGCTCAGATTTAGTAATTTGAACTAATTACATTAGAAAAGACGTGCTTCCATTAATTCTCCATGCTTAACTGTTTTTGTAGCTCAGCAAAGCTGCCATTATGTGCTTAGAGAGCTGGTACACAAATCTTTAAAATTAGCACGTAACAGCTTTTAATGCAAATAGAGACCAGGCCTGGGGTCTTTCTAGAGAAGAATGCTCYCAGTCAAGTAATGGATAGATGTAGTCAGATGTTTACCAGCTAAGTGCATTTTTGATGCTTTAAGGTTGTCGTCTTTAGCAAAGTCATCCCACTGATGTTARTCTTCCCTTTTATTGGCTTGGCTTGAGACATCGAAAACAAACTCCTAAAATAGACTAAACCTGTAAAACTTAAGGGAACAGTTCACTGGGTGCTGTTGGAGGCAGAGAAAAGGCATCAAATAATCAGTGATTGTTTTTTCTCTGTTAGCTTTATTATAGTAGTACCAACTACCACTGTGAGGATCAGCGCCACAAAGGATGAATTCTTGTATAAATAAAAAGTCACTTCCTGCCTACAATGGCGAGCTGGTGAAAATAGGGTCTGCTTAGGAAATACTGCAAAATACTGCATACACCAMATGGTTCTGGTGCTCCTGTGCTGTTGCTGAGCCACCGGAGGCTGGGAAGAGCTTCCAAGAAGTGTCCCCAGGGCCACTCCGAGCACCGTGAACAGATGCTGCTGCTGGTCTTTTTTGCAAGGGTGGAAGGAGATCGCCCTGCTCTTGCTCCAGCCCCTTTTCTTTGCATGCTTGCMGATGGTGCATTGGTTTGCCTTTTCCACAACAGCGGGATGTGGCTACCTTCGGTCCCCGCGTGGCCAGCGAGAGCCCTTCAGGCWGCATCTTCCTGCTGGCGACAGCGCTGGCCTAAGCGGGAGGCTTTGCACATGTCCCGGGTGAATCGGACCCTTTGTGTTTTCCAGGCTGTTCCTCCGATTGTCGGGATCATTTTGAATTCTGTCCTTGCCTGCAGTATATTGCAATCCCTTCAGGCTTTTCACTGTTCGCAAATCAATAAGTGTACTGTTAAGTAGTTTATTATCACTGGGTTGCTCTGAGGCCTGACCCACATTCAGTGTTATGTGCTGTGTACGTGTCAGGTGGGTTGGGACATCCCTTTTCTTAAAAAGAAAAAAAAGAAAAAACAACTTTTCATTTTTAATATATGTCAGTAAACTGGTAAATTCCAGCTACGGAGATCCTTATAGTGTTATAAAGGTGCTTTATTCCAGCATAGCTTCTTTCCTGTGCTGCACAGCAGTCACAGTGCCAAGCTAAGCCTTGGAAATTTGGAGTTGGGCCGCTCTGTGCAGGCGCGTGTGGTTGAAGGGCTGGGAATTCAGTGTGTAGACAGCCATTCACTGATACTGCGACAAACGTGGAATAAATAATAGTATTCTTCCCCTTGGCAGCTCGAGATGAGTGTATTTTAAGAGACTGCCACCCTGCCACTGCTATGATTATTATTTGTTCTTGTAACAGAAACGGTGCGGCGTAATCCATTGCCATAGTTTAACCTCCTTTATCGCACACCCTGTGAAGCAGTCTGTAATCCCAGAGGAGGGAAGCGATATTATTTGAGCTTTGTTACTGTTCCAATTAAATCCTTGCTTTTGTGCAAAATACCTTGCTGTAAAAGGGACAGTGCTGAAGTGGCCCATTTGCGGCGGCTCCTCCGTTTGATTCTCAGCACTCCATCATCGTCGTCTCTTTCAATAATTAGGCAACAAAACAGGACAAGCCGTGTCACCCTGCAGGTACATTGTAAAGCTAAGTGCATTCGGTGACCCAGAGCTTGGCATTATCTCACCTAATGCATACCTCAGAGTATCTCATTGTRCTTGTAACAGTTGCATTATTTTTAATTGCCATTTATGTACCAGCCCTTAGAAAACTCTGCGCATCAGGCTTTAATAGTTTGTTATTGCGTGACTCGGAGTTTTAAATCCGGTTTCCCTGTATCTACAATAGTGTTTCAACAGCTTTTCACTTCTTCCTCTGAACAGGAGCTCTCATACTCCTTAAGGAGTGTGAATGCAGCTCCTTGAACTTAGCTCTTGTATTTTTTTTTCCTGGCAGCTATAGATCAATTAGTTTCTGATTTGTGGTAGATAATATTTTTTATAATAAAAATGAAATTGAAATGATTTATACACACTTCAACACATAAAAGAAGAAGGTTAAAAATCATATTTGAAGTGGCAGTAGTTAAAATACAATTACACCTCCCCAAGGTAGCATGGCAGAGGAAAATATTTTAAAAGTTCTCTCTGAACATTTAAAAATTCAATTAACATTATCAAAATACAAGCCTAGACACCTGACTGCAGAGGAGCAGTTGCTACCCAAGTTCTGGAGTGTATGGAGAGTAACTTGAAGCCTTGTCAGCTGGCTTCATCAGAGCCACTCCCAGGGTATGAGGAGAAGCRCTGGGTAAATCTTTGCAGAGTTTGGACCTGTGCCTTCGTGGGAGGGTAAAGAAGAACGTAGGGGTTTGCTGGAGCATCTGATTTCTTCAGGAAAAAGTGTAAGAAATCYGGGCTGTGCAGTCCATCCCTTTGCAGCCTCCCCATAGCTGCACGCTGCTCCCTGGCACATCATCCCCAACCTGTCTCCACTAGCTGGCCCAGCACATCCTCACCCGAGCAGGGTTAATGTGGAAATGAAATGTGTAAACCCAGACTCTGTCCTGCCCTGCAGGGCAGAGAAGTTTGATGGGTTTTAGGTGAATCCCTTCATGGGCAATCCCAGCAAAGCAGGCAAGCAGGCAGCAGCAGCAGCAGAAGGGGTGTTTCAATTTACTCATTTGAAGGGAAATTAAGTAGTGGTAGTGAGTGCCTCTTGGTTCAGTGGAGGACGCTTAGCTGCTCTGTTACCCTTTCCTTTGATTATTTTTATCAGTGCGATCAGCWGAGGTGACAGCATGGCCAGCAGTCTAATTTATCCCAGTTCCAGGACTCTCTCACTCCCCTCTGTAGCTTTCAGAGCAGTTGCACTTGATGAAAAATGTGTTGCCTTCACACTGTGACCTGTCATTAAGCTATGAGTGCAACTCCGCTCTCTTTTTGAAGTCTCGGGACAGATCCTGAAATCCACACGCTGGATGGATGCAATTACTGTTGAGGTAAACAAGACCAGGGCTGGTTCCTCCTCTGCAGTCTTGCTCAGAACGTTCTAACAGCAACGCAGCTTATCCTGGTTCTTGACCCAAGTGATAACAAGCATTTAGTAAATGCTACACTGGCCTTGGTGGTAATATTAGCTGAAAATAACTTCACCTTAGTTCATTTTGTTTAAGAAATAATAAGAAATATATAAGTAACAGGGGAGTTTTCCAATTACAGTTCTTTTGTACAGGTTAATACATTTTATTAAAAATAGCTCAGAGCTGCATCCAGCAGAGGAAACACCAGCTTCCTTTCCCAGAGGACTTTAYGCTCTCTGTGCCAAAGTGACTTTATTTTGTGTTGTTCTTTCCCTCCTCTGTAGTTAGGCAGCAAAGGGAGTGGTGCCTGGGGTGGGATCAGGGCCCTTGGACCTGGGAGTCCTGAGGTTGCTCCGCTCTATTGGTGCTCTGCTCATGGGCAAGTCAAGAGGCAGGTTTGGGTGCCCATCCCATAAAGCTGGGGTGACTACGATGACCTGCTGTGCGAACTCTGCAGGTCGTAAGGCTTATCCGGGCTAAGTGTCCATGGGTGGTCAGGGATGCAGCGTTATGCGGTCCTGGAGTACGCTCGTGGGATGGAAGGGCTAGGAAGCACTTCCTGGCACGATGCTGCACAACAGAACAGTGCCAGCAGAGAGACAGYTTCATGGGGCTGTGTCACATATAAAATCCTTCCAGACAAGGGCTGTTTCCTTGCCCGGGACTGGCTTGCACAGGTTGCTCGAAGGCCTTTTCTGCCATGCAGCAGGATAAACACGGTGCTGAGATAAGAGGGTTGGCAGTGATTTCASTGGGCAGCCCGACTTCCTGATGGATTTATCAGCCTTGGCATCAATATTTCCTGCCATTTTATATTCTTATCAGCCACCCGGATTTGGCCACATTGTTTTTTTCTAATTAACGTTCCTTCTCTTCCCTGACATGATCAGCTGGAGGCTTTCTATTCCATATTTACCACCGAGCAGCAAGATCATGTCAAGTCCGTGGAGTATTTGAGGAATAACTTCCGACCACAGCAAAACCTGAACAACAGGAAGGTGTCCAAGTCTGCTGTGAAGGATGCTTGGAGCCAAGATATGACAGACATCTTGGAAAACCCACTGGGTACMGAAGCTTCCAAAGGTGAGTTAGGATTATGAGCTTTGCACTTGAATAATACAAGATTTTTTTTTYGCTCTACTTGCTCATTAAGTCGTGTTAATTACAGCTGTGAGCTACCAATGGAATAACGCAGTGTATGTCAGTATTTTTTGTTTGTGTGTCTCTGTAAATTAACTAATTCTAGGTGTGGGTGCAGTTACCTGTGAGACCGGCTGTCCTGGTATACCATGGAGATGAAGACCTAGAAYGAATTTGTCTCAATCCGGCCTGTGTCTCTGGTTATCCTGGCTGGCCTTAGGTCCTGAGAGAGGCCCAAAACCCCAGAAACGTTAAGGAAAAAGAGAAAGAAGTAAAATTTAGGTCCTTTATGAAACTTAATGTAAGGGCTTAGTGTTGATTCATTGGGTTTTAGAATGGGGATAGGGTATCCACATGTGGTTAATGTTTTTGTTTATGAAGTAACAAAGCTTTTGGAGAGCCATTGACCTCTTCATTCAGCATATGTATCAACCTAYTGACACTGGGAATTGGGGAAAAAACTCTTCCACATAGACAGGGTATTTCCTAATGTCTTTCCGAAGCACATCTGGTGCTTCTGTTAGGAGCTGGCTCAGAGCTAGATGGAGGAGGCTTGGGAAGGGGGTGACGGTAGTTGTACTGGCATAAAATCCCTGGCCACAGGTACACATCACAAATTCTGAAGAGAAATGTGTACAGGATAAAATAAGACTAGAAATAATTACCATTTACTGCCTTTATTTTCCTTGATTTTATTGAATTTTGTTTATAGCTAGAGCAGGAATGAGGTGCACTCCCCAGGTTTGAGGCTCAAGAAATACTTGGTGCATGACCAGTCCTAGGAAGAGGTATAGAAGAGGGGGCAGTTTGCCAGAAGGAATCAACTAAGTGGATTTACAAGCTGCCCTTGTGTACCTGGCATTTTCACCTGGCCAGGCACAGCARGAGCCATTTTTAGAGGATGTGAATCATGAAAACAGCTGTATGCAGCAGCCTCGCCGTCCTGAGAGAGCACTGGAAGAGTGTATTTCTCAGGGCTCATTATTCTGTGTGTGCTTATTTTTATGTATATAATACACACACACATAAACCTCATGTTCATTAAAGGCAGCCTTGGGATAGAGAATTTGTATCAGAAGTGAGAACGAGATCTTAGGAATGAAGAGACCCTACCGCGCTCTCATGCTCTGGTCTGCAATTTTCCRTCAGTGTTTTAACAGCAGCACGTGTCAGTATTTATTTTTTCAGGTATATCCTGTGTATGCGTTGCTTACCCAGAGCAGTCATGAAAGTTAATAGGTTACGTTATGCTAAAAGTGACAAAACTGACTAGTTTTTACTTTGAGTGCAGCCGAGGCACCTCTGGTAGATGCAATGCAATAGTCAAGAAGGTTTTACTGCCTTGGCCACATGTCTGAACATCACCAGATGTTTTTTGAGATTTTAAAATACTTCAGGTGATTTTCATGGTCCTAGTAAATAGCTGGAACCTACAATTACAAACTGAGTGTTGCAGATGCTCAAGTCAGAAGTTAATGGGATAGTCTTGGAGTGAGAAGTGTTGATACCAATGGGACTCTTGAAGTATCTGGAAAGATTCCCATTTGCTGAGTTTTAAGGACTCCTTAAGCCRAGATTGAGCCAATGGCTCATGGCCCACTTAAAACAAGTGCACTGGAGCAGGGGAGATGCGTAAACATCAATCCATGCTTATACATGATGCTACCTGGGCACTTCACACTTCACGTGGTTGGGGACTGAGAAACGTCTCCCGAGTCCTTTCCCAACACGTGCGGTTAGTCCAGGACCATAATGCTTCATACCTGTTTCTGCTGGAAATTTGGGCTTACAACACGTTCAACATGGGCCCTTCAAGCCATGGGATGTGCATCCATGATTGGACATGGCTCGGGAGGGTGCTTGTCAGTATGATTATGTTCCTTTGAGCTCTCTGCTCAAGGAGGCAAAAGCTGGTTGAACAGCCAGTCTCTTTTTACCAGCACCATCAGCTTTTGGTGTTGTGTGCAGCCAGGGGACAGTGAAAATAGGTGCCTTATTTCTTTACAAACTTAAAAATAAATAGGTTGCTGCAGTGTTACTAGCAAAATGGATTGTAGCTTATCCTCCAAAGGTTAYGGGGATGAGTTATAGCTGTTCCAGAGATGTAACAACGCGGATGTTTCTGGCCTCTTCTTTGACAAAGGTGAACAGTGATGATGTGCCTGGTCCACTGCACATTCTGAACTACTGACATATAAATAAAGCAAGTTGAAGTCATAATACTTGAGTGAAAGCAAAACCTATTGTTTATTCAGCTAGTAAATACAGTACCTCTTTATATAGTGTCATTCATGCAAAAGTACTGAGGAGCTGAGTGCACAGAGCACTTCTCAGCCAGACAGTCTAGCATACAAATGCAAGAATATAGTGTTAGCATAGCAAATTTATTCTATGCAGATTCCTCTGCACACCTCGTGGTTGCATCTCAATGCTTTCCACATTGCATTAGGCAGTGCGACCAGTGTCTGTCACATGTTGGCTCCTGCAAGCCCTGCCTGTGCTTAGATGTGTGTGTTGTAGGAAAAGGCAAGGTCAAGAAAACGTGTCTTTTGCTTGCTGCAAGGTGGTACGGTTTGTGATGGTCTGCAGCTCTGGAGGGGAAGTTTGGATTTGTTTGTCGGTGTGAATTTTTGCAATTTGTTTCTTCTGTCACACTCTATTAAGTCTGTGGGCAGTATTGCTAATCTGGAAAACAGTGTAGCATTCGTTATGCAAGCCTGCCTTGTTTTGGAGGAAAATGTGCCCAGAACGATTTGCATAATGTTCAGAATAATTTTCCGAAGTCCCCGGTGAGCAGCGAGTTTCCGCTCTGTACGCAGCAATGCGGTTGTTCATTGACAAAGTCGGTATCCTGCGCCGCTTGGCRCTGGACAGGGTGCCTTTTCTCCTAGGTATCAGGAGCTATCTGGGCTYGCACAACTGAAACCAGCTAGTGTAAACAGCAGATACGTTGCAGGAAAGGTATTTTTTCACTTTATGCAAATCCTCTCRTTTTTCCTTACCAAAGCCCCATAAATGGGGGCATTTGGTGAAGAAAGTGTCTTCTGGGAAAGACTGTTTTAGGTCAACCAAAACTGTGAGTGAATTTGGATCCAGTCAGTTAGCTGGGATGAATGTTACTTGTCTTTTGTTTTGTACTGACACTCACTTTTTTTTTTTTCATTTATTCCTCTTTTTTTTATATCTATATAAAGGGAGACTGTTTTTAAAGATAATTTACAATGGTCAGAATACAAGATGGTGAAAATATTTGTAGTAGTGTGGAGGGCTAACTTTTTACTCCAGATGGAAGGCAAAAACTCCAATGTTTCTTTTGTGTTTAAGGATTTAACAGAAAGGTTTTCTTTGGTTCTATTATCTCATTCCTTCTTTTGGTGGCAAAAGTTGGTTTAAAAACAGCTCTCTTGAGGACTGCGTGTAGGCCTGAAATGTAAGCATACACGTAAGGCCTTTGCTGAATCAGAGCCTGTGAGCTGAGCTTCATTCTTAAGTTGACCCTGGAGCTGTTTCAAGACATCACATAGATCTTCCTTAAGTRTCTTGTTTCTAAAATAAACCATACACAATGTACAATATTCAGACATAGAAGAGTAGCAACTAGCAGGTTGGTTATGAGCCATCAGGCAGCACTGCTTTCTAAGAGGAGGAAATTTGCCACGGATTCAATATATGCAGTGGATCATACTGTTGAGTCATGCAGGCTATTGGGTCTGTTAAATTTAACAGGAGGATTCACCCTCGATACAGTACTGTGATATCTAAAGTTTCTCAAAGTTGAAGGTCTTCTGTGTGGACTTATTAATTAAACAGGGAGTATATTAAAATATTCCCCAGATACTGTACCTAATAAACAGTGGCAGCGTTTGATTTTTTGCACGTGACCTTCTCTGTTGAAGCTGCCTCCCCGTTTACATTGCCCGTCCTGCCCGTCTCAGGAGTGCGGTGCTCTGTCACGTCCCTTGTTGTACTCCTGGCTTTTCCTAGGCTGCTTCCAACAGCTATGCCGAAATGATTGCTAATTGTTTATTAGCTTAATTGTGCACATTGCTCTTAGGGGACAAGTAAAGGGAATCCTTACCTAAAAGACCACACAGTCYAAGGACCTGACTGTGCAACTCTGTATTCTTTATGGCTTTCATATGTTGTGCCATCGGGCAGACGTGTGGCTACCAACCATTACCTGTTTCAGCAAAAGTACAGGCAAGGATGCTGAGGAGGGAAGGATGTTTCATTTGTGTATTTCGAGATGTACCCTATGTGCACCAGAATATCTGCCCATCTGATTTTGCTCCTTGTTAGGACCATCAAATATTGTTTGTCTGTATGATTTTTAATTCCAAAGGAGGAAAAAAAGAAAAAGGGCTTTAACCTTTCTGGCTCATTAAATGTGCTGCAAGCCTCACAACATTTAAACAAGCATCCCGTGTGAGGGGCTCTTGACATCAGAGTTTTCTTTCACAGATGCCTGATTACTTCCCCAAAGGTGTCTGATTACTCCTCGCTGGAGTCTCAGAAGATGCTGGTTGCCATCAGTGGGAATTCTCCTTGGCATACTATCTTTAATTATGATCCAGACTAAGTTAAATAATGAGCAGTCATAAATTCACTCTGGTMGAACTTACTTAGTGTTGGACTCTAAATCAGCAGCTGGGACGTCTCCCTAGTAGTCTGCAGATAAACATTTTCCTTCACGCTCCTGGTTACGTGCGAAGTCATTGCAACTTAATGTCATTAAAACTACACAGAAGCTGCATCAAAAATGAAGCTGAGGCCTCCTGTGAAGGTCCTGCCTTGTCTGTACAGTGTCCCATCCTTGTGTTGGAGTRCAGCTCCAACCTGAGTTCTTCCAGGGAGTAAACACAGTGCAATGCAGCGACACCATCATTTTGAGGCAGAGAGCTTAGTGCTTTGACAGTAATATTTCTGAATGAAAACAAGTTATTTATCTCATTTATAGCCTCCGTTATTACTCCCAGTAATTTGKTTTTGCTTTCTAAATGCCCGTGTTTTATGAGAGCTCTCTCCCCATCAGCCTCGCAACCACTTCATGCCCTCCAGGTCTCTCTGGGGGTCCAGAAAGAGCATTAGGGAGACAAGTTTCCCTCTTAAGAAAGTCATTTATATATTTTCCTCTAACCTAAACGACCACAAAATATTGTATGGCAGTAAGTGTAATGTCTTAACCAAAGCAACAAAATTGTAGCTGCAAAGTTAGAATTGCGAGTTATTGGCGTTTTAGCTTGGAATTGCGAAAACAAAATGATGCTACTTATTTTCTTTAAGTATCTTTAGTTAGGAGAAACAGCAAATATGCAAAGACCTTTTTTAGGTAATTTACCATATGTTTTCCATTACAGTTGATTTTTCCTGTCCATTGGAAGAATCTGTTTTGCAGCTTGCTTTCTTCATAGCTTAAAAACTTCTCTTTGGTTTCCCTGGGTGACTGGACTTTCTTGCTTTCCTTTTTGATTTCTTTTTGCTATATAGCTCCCCGACATCCATTTCCCTTCYGTGGTCAGTGCCGGGTCAGGGTCTTGCTCTGTAGCCCCTTGGCCCTTGTTCACATGGTTCTCTCAGAGCATGGGATGCGAAAGGAGGAGGGAATGGAAAAAGGCCAAAGGGAAAAAATAATGACACGTTTTGAAAGGGAATCAGCTACAGAGAGGTGCAGTACACGCCTGACCTAAGCCTCACATCTTTGTTTCTAGTGGTTACCTATTTTTTCCTGATCATAGCGGGAGCAATGCATATCTGCCTAACCAGCCATCATGGATATCTTGCCTGTGGGTTCATTAATAGCAATAAGTAACCGATTCTGCTTGTTTGGAGATGTTAAAGGGCCCAAAGCAAGAAAAGGGAGGATTCAGTGTGTAAGTTTTGGTGTGGGTTTGGTGGCTGCTGCTGATACTACTGAGTGCTCATAGGGGAGGACTTGATGATTTAGCTCATACAGGGGCTAGTTTTAACTGCAGTCAGAGCTGTACCACAGAGCTGGACCAGCAGCTCCAGCCCTTTGGAAGAAGCCTCTGGAAGTTGGGACAGGGAAGCTGCTTTCCCTTTTGAGCCGGGCATCCCGCAGACAGGCAGCAGCTAGAGCCCCTTGCTCTCAGGGCCACACATCCCAGCAGCTCCTCATGCCAGCATCACTCATGAGGACATCAGAAAGGGCCATCTGCTGCAAAGGCGCCTCCTTCCCAAGGAAATCCCGCTTTCTCCTGCCAATCTGGGCCAGTGCTGCAGCAACGCAGCTTGTGGAACATAAGAAATATTGGGGCTGAAATTGGGGCACAACAAAGTAAAACACATAGTTGCTGCCTTTGAATAAAGCAGGGTCCACAGCTGCGATGCCCTGGAAACTCCCCAGCTGCAAAACCACCCRGATAGGCAGCGATGGAGCGTCCTCCCAGCACGAGTTGTTGCTTCCCCTCATAAAACATACGTGGGCTCTGTGCATGTCCCTTTGCCCTCGGGAGCAACCGGGCGCGTTTGAGCCTAGGGAAAGGTAGGAGCCGGGAAGATGAATAGACTGTTTCCTAGCTACGTTCTGCCTGTGGATTGAAGCGGATCAACACAAATATTTGCGTGTGCCGCGTGTCGCCTGCGAACGCCTGCTAGCAAAGTGCAGGCAGAGGTAAAGGCAAAAAACGCCTGCTTCTCTCTGGAGCAATTACCCCTATGTATTAATAATGTCACTTATAAGCGTGGCGAGGAGTTAGCAGTGTAAGCGAAGGCAGCACGGAGACCTGCAGGCGTCTGGGGAGGGAGAGGGGGCGCGTGTTGTAACGTGCCCTGTAGCACTCGCGTGCACTAGACCCGGTGTTGTCCCTGTGAATGATCCTCGTGGTCTAGTTGTTGTCCTTGGGGAGCGCAGCCCGTGCTGAGCTCAAGGGTTGGATCAGGCAGCCAAAGAGAGGGCTTGCTTTTTGTGTTGCTCCTTCCATTTGCAGGCACTTCCACTGAGGCCAGTATTAATCTACTTCCSTTACCGTGACTCTGTTGGCATGGGACTTAAAGCAGGTGTGAGTTTTTTCCTTGCAGCATGACCTGTGCAATGACTTATTTTGTTCTGAGGGGCTAATAATGAAAAGGAATAAATATGCGTGTGTATGCATGCTTGTATTTGAAAGCACATTTGTTCATTCCCCTGCCAGGGGTGAGATGGCTTTGCTTTCGTCCCCCTGGCCAGCAGGACTCCCGGGGCCGTGGAGCTGCATGAGGCCGGTGCAGGGTTTTGTGGACAGCACAGGCATYGGCGGTGCCTTCTCAGGCCTTCCCGAAAGCAGCCAGGAAACCTGGGGCTCAGCTGCACTCACACAAACATCCTTCTGGTTTTGCCATCCTATGGGTCCCTGTCTGACTCCCTCCAACCCCCTCTTTCCTCACTGTTTGTCCATTAATCTGTATTTCCAAGAGCCCCTTCAACACAGACYCTTGAGCAGCTTCATGAGATGATACTTAAAAGAGCAAGAAAACCMCATCTTGGTTGGGATGTGTTTTCTCCCTCCACATATGCATTGCCCCAGAGGTCCGTCTTGGTGTGAGGGATTCGGGACGCCGCTTCCAACTTGCTTTCCCGTGCAGGGAAATGTTAGAGCTTCGGCACACGATATAGATCCCTCAGTGCGTGTGTGCAGGAACAGCAGCTTTGTTGGTACGAGCTGAGACGTGCGGCGGGAGGAGGGAGTGGGGTTTTCCAAGGAGGACACAGCACAGCTAGAAATAACTGCCTTTAAAGTGGTGGCATTTTTATGCACGGAAGAGCTAACTTAAAACATTTTTAGAGGATTTTGTAGATCCCCCTGTGCCCAGTACCGCTGCATTCATCATATGAGGCACCTGTGCTACAGGAGAAAGATACACAAGAAATCAACTGATATACAGTTCTTGAGCTCTTTCAGACCTTCCCTAAACAGCTCTTTTTATAACCGCAGGTAGCATATGCGAAAGGCGTGATAAATACCAGAAAGTTTGCCTGATTTTGCATTTCTCTCTAGGCTGCTACAAAAAAACCCTCTTATATGCCCCTTCTGGAGTGATAGGTGTATCTTAATGCCAGTGGTTAATTTTTGCTGAACAACAGACCCCTTTTTATTCCTTTCAGTGCTCTGCAACGGAGCTGCCAGGAGCTTTTGGATTAGGCTTTATCAGGCTGGAGTTAGGAAAGCCTCGTGGAGGGTCCGTAGCCAAATACAACATAGAAATCAAATTATGGGAGAGATGAATGCAGAGTTATTAAATTAATTTTGTTTGTTCCAGCCCACTGGAATGTTTTTAACGTGGAGAAAATAATTCTTTGCAGTGTGCCTGGCCTGGCCAGCGCGTTGGGCTGTAGTCKCATGCTGCATTTGCCTGCAAGCGGCCAGCAGGTTTTCTCCAGGYTTGAGTGAGCACCGGAGGACAGGGCTGGCTGAGGGGCTGGCCTGTCCCCTGCCGTCCCCAATGGGATGGTCGGAGTGAAGAGCCTGTGTCGAGGAGCTCCCTGACAGCCGCACATGTGGCCAACAACTGAAAATGTGTCCAGYGGTCCCCCTGCCCTCCGGGTGTGCCCGCTCCGCTCTCCGTTGCAAGATGCTTCCAAAAAGCAGGAGCCAGCGTGTTGTCAGGTGCCAAGCATGGGTTATTCCTCTCTGTCAGCCTCTGAGCTTCGTATTTTCATTCCGAGAGGTCCAGGGTGCTCAGGCATCTCTCACATGTCGCTGATGAATGTGTCTGTGAATGTGCCCGTCCCCTGAGCACTGCTGAGGGTTTGTCCTGCTGACTGGTCCATATTGGCTTTGGTTCCCCGGTACAGGTATCCCCACTCCATATTGGTGTCASTCAGTAATTACGTCACATAAAGACATCCAGAGATCCCCTCCGTATTTTCATTTTTCTATCAGATCAGAATTTAAATGGGAGCATTAGTTATATTTTCTCTAAAAATAACCGAGATCTGCTATTTCAATGTCAAATGTTGCTGGCTGTTGTTTTTCGTTCTTGTCTCTTTATTTTTTCTGTTTCACAAGCCATCGTAAATTCACAGGCTTCTTTGCTTATTTGGTTTRGGGGAGAAAAAAGGGAAAAAAAGAAAGCTTGTGTTTCTCCTTGGTGTATTCTGATTCAGTCCAGAGAAGCCTCCAAACTTCTTCCCCTCCCTGGCCTCTTTCTGCATCTCTGTTTGCCCTTCAGCTGCACAATTTGCAAAATCAGGAGAGGCTTCTTAGCGTTAAAAAAACAGAGAATGAGAGAGAGGTGGAGGGGTGGGAGTTGGCGATTCTTTTAATCTTCTTCCCYAAATCCAAGACGCACAGAATTTTGAAAGGAAAATTAGATCTCTGGAAAATACCACTTGTTTTATAAATGGTCAACTCATTACTTTTTTTTTTTTTTTTTCCTTTCAGACTTTTGCTACATGATTATGTATCACTTTAATTAAATCATCAAATTGAATTACTGGATCAAAAATTTTTTTATTCCATTGTGTCCTGAGCACATTTAGTTAAATTAATAAACCATATGCTTCATTTTATATAAAAAGGAGGTTTCTTTTTTTTTTTCCACATTCATCAATTCAAAAGCTGTAAAAAATAGCAGCTGAACAGAAAATGTTGGTTATAACTTAATTACTGCAGGTTCTTCCCATGTGTCTCAGAATAATTGGAACAAAGTCCTCCTAAATGATCAAAAGTTTGTAATATTATTTACTGTGAAATTGGAARTTCAATCTCCTTTTAGCCAGCTGTGACCGTAGTTTGTCCTAGCCATGCAGTGGCTCCAGTCAAAACCTGTTAGCTTGTGTCTTGGTGAAGTCATCGGAGTCACCCAACTGCCCAAAGGTGTTCATGGCCTTGGTACATGCTCGTGGAGGGAGGGGTCTTGTAACTTTTGAAGCCTCTGAATAGCTCTCCTCTTCACCTTTGGGAAATACCTGCTGTCATGAACTATTCTGAAGAGCTTCAGAGCTGGTGGTGAGGAGCCTYGTGGAGTTAGAGGCTCGCTCAATGGGTCAACGTGTGCCAGGGGACACTGCAATGAAGTTAGACCTCTTCAGTCATCTCTTGTCTTGAATTGTTTCTCAGAGAGGTTAGTGCTTGATTACCTTCAAAATGTCAATCTCTGGATATGCTTCTGCAGCAAGAAGGCTGGGTAGGACTTCTTTTTAGGTCTGGCTAGTCCTTCACCAGGGACTCCCACTTCTGATAGGGTTTGATTAGCTGGAATGGTAGAGGCTGGCCAAGTATTGGAGAGTGATTCTGTAATGGTGAGGGGCTTCCCCGGAGCGGTCTATAACTTAGTGGAGCAGTTATCAATAAGCTGGTGGTAAGAATTGGTTTTGACTATCTCATAAGAAAGGGATGAGCACAGGGAAGAACATCAAGGATCCCAGAGCTCCTGGCAACAGCAAGAGCTCTGGACCATGCATGAGAGACTAGCTTGAGCTGCCTGKTTTTCTGCTTGGGAACTGTGCTGCAGCAGGCTGAGGTGTCGCTCCTGGCTTTGTGGCATTGGTCCCTTCTGCTCAGCATAAGTGGAAAATTTTACTTGTTTTGTCAATAAACAAGTGCTTAGAGATAAAGGAGGATTTGCTTTGCTGGATCGTTCTGTGCCRAGCAGAAGGATCTGCTGCAAAACTGTAAAAGTGTCACTCCTAGCGGGAGCAAACACAAATGATCTTTCTGACCCATGTGTGTTTCAGGAATCTGTGTTTCCTTCTTCTGTGCAGACTGGCTCCAGAATGTGACTTAAAACTGCACAAATGCGTTTGATGGGTATTTTTCCATTGTACTGGTAACATTGGTGTTTACAGAGTTCAAACATTTTTATTTTGGAACTGTAGCTATTTCAGTGATCTAACAGCAGAGTTAGTTACATGAACAACCTGAAACTCCAAGCCTGGGAATAGACATTTTTCCCCTTCAGAGCAGCCAAGACCCTTTAGAAGTGAAATATGTCCAAATAGACACCCTGTCACTTACCTGCCGAGTGCAGAGATGATGCCTGYGTTGGCTTCAAATGGAAAGGAGCATTGGGAAAAATAATTCTGCAAACGGCAGCAGTGTGATGGGCAGGGTGACACACTGACTTTTYCTGGCAGAAGAGGCCAGCTCCTTTGCCACAGCACATGCATTTGGGTATCATTTCAAGTGCTTTTTCTTGGTTCAGAGTTTATATTTGGAAAGGAAATGTGAGAWTCTGTGCTGAATTGTATATTTTAAACACGATTTTTAAAGCTTGGAAAAGTCTACACTTCCTTCGTAGTTGGAAAAATGCATTACATGCTTTATAGGTAGCATATGAGTGCCATCTAGTGTTCCTGCATTGTACATTGACCTCTGTATTTCAGTTGCTTCAGAAGTGTTTTCTTAGCACTGTACTCAGCACCACATGCCATTGCAAAGTGTACAGGCCGGGATAGTGCCCCAGGTTGGTCTTTTCTGAGCCAGTTTAGGATTTTAAGTAAGCAGAAGCCATATTTTGCTCTCTAGTTAAGCCATTCCTGTCTTGATTTGCCCACTGCCTTTACCCCGGTCAARGAGCAACCTCTCCTTCCTCCATCCGTGGACGGGACCATAAATCCAGAGCCTTCGGAGGCCACTCAGGGCCTCCCTTGCCTGCGATGACAACAAGGTGGCCGGGGACCTTCTTACAAGTGCTGCTCTTTGTGTAGGGAAGCTGCAGCTCGGGTTTAGGAGGACTTCTGCAGGTTCAAAGGCAGAGCTATTAAGTGACCAAGATAAAGTGTATGTGCAAATGTCAGAATTGCAAATAAATTGAGAACGAAGCACCCTGCCTGCAGAGAATGGCTTCACTTTACTCCGGAGAGCAGAAAGCAGCTGCAGGTGGTATTAAATCCCATTGGTCTCAGTGGATTGCAGCTTAAGCTACTACTGTAGGCAAGGCATTAAAAAGAAAAAAGAAAAGCCTGRCTGTTCGAGTGAAGCACAGTTCTCCCTATTTACTCTCAGTTATTTCAGAGAGYTTCATATTTGTTCCTTCTTTTTTAGCTTGCAGCACTCCTCCYGTCAACATGAAAGTGCAGCCTGTGAACAGAACAGCGTTGCTTGTTACCTGGAACCAACCAGAAACCATCTACCACCCTCCTATCATGAACTACATGATCTCCTACAGCTGGACGAAAAATGAAGATGAAAAGGAGAAGACTTTCACCAAGGACAGTGACAAGGAACTGGTAAAACCACAGCATCAACCACTGACTTATGTCTTGAGCTGTCCTTGTAATTGCTGTTTTCTCAATAGAAGGAAGAGTAAGAAAGCTTTTGTTACATTGCAGACAGGCTAATGTTTGACTTGCAGGGAAYTGCTTTTAAAGTGTTCAGCATTAGTTGAAGATTGCCCAATAGACCACCCAAAACACTGGAGTGTGATTTTATGGTTTCTGTGTATAAAGGACTAAATCTGCAGGCTCTGTTTCGTATACTGCTGCAAAAAGTAGCTGGCTCAGGAAATAGCCRGACCTGAGTACCTTTTGGCTCATGTTCAGCTCTCAGATTTCCCCAGTAGATGCCTAATCCCCSGAAATCAAGTTTGTCACTATGGAAAGCCCCTTGCAGGCTTTGGAACAGTTTCTGATCGCTAAGTGCTGCTAGGAGTAATAGTTGCACGGTCAGAGCTAGAAGGTTATTGTAGAGTGGCCTGTACAAGTGTTGCTTCAGTCTGACTGTGAAAGGGAGGGAAGAGCAAGACAGTTCCAGCATAGATGGAAACACCAGTCTGTCCCCTCCGTTTAGGATTTGATCTGATTGTCATTCATGTCTAAGTGGAAGCAACAATTGTACCGGCCTTTAACATTCTCTGCATATAAAATCAAAGTGACATATTCAGGTTTGAAAGGCCTCCGCTTATTGTTAATCAAAGAAAGCCTCTAGAATAATGAAATCAGTAATTGTATATGCACATAAAAAATGCAGCAGCACAGAGTGTTATTCCTAATGACTGTTATCATATTTTTTTTTTCAATACACAGTCCTCTGGGCCCATTCAATCAGTTAGACAATAATGCTTCTCTTATTCCCTTAGATGAAGATTCTTTTACTTCATTTCCATTTATATTTTCAATTTCCCCACTAGACATTGTTATCTGGGTCACATTAGGGAATGATGTGCCTCATGGAATCAGCAAGGAATCTATTGAAAGGCACCCAAGGTTATGATGTATTGTAACCTCTCTCTTGTCACAACTCCACGCTCTTAAGGAACGGGTTTTTTTTAATCAGTAGTAAGGAGGAGAGCGTTAATCAGCAAAAATGATGTGTGCACAGCCACAGCATCCTGTTTTATGTAAAAGAAATAATTAAATGTGCAGACAATGCGATGGAGTGATAGCTTGGAAAGAGATTGCAGGGAGACYGTGGGCTGTGCAGCAGAGCTTGGAGGTTAAGCAAGCAACAATAGCTGAGTGTGCTTGCAGGGCAAGAGGAGAAGGGAGCTCTTCATCAGAGGAAGGTGCAGTCCCCTTTCAGTGCCCTGGCAGAAACAGCAGGGCTGCCCCATCATGAAATAGAGCTGGACAGTGTTTTCCCAAGGGGCTCTCTGGTAGCTCAAGTGACCTGCACAGCTATCAGTGCTCTCTGCTGCAAGACATAAAGTGACCTGGTGGTGACACCCACAGGGGCAGTGGGAATGCATCAAGTTAGTGTCTCAGGTTCAAGAGGGTGCAGGGGCATTGCAGCCCAGGGTGCTGAACTCTCAGCATATGGGCCACCAGCCACTAATAGCACTAGCCAGTTTGTTGCAAAATAAACAGTGGGTTTGAGGAGATGATGACTTTTCAGGGCTTATCTCAGCATTGGAATTTGTAACCATAAAATCTTCATTTTAATTCCTGTGAGTTTGTATGATTTGAGGGTCAGGGTTTGCCAAAGGGCACAGAGATTTGAGGCATGAGAGCAGATGTGGGGAATGCTCACTTCTTTCCCATGGACAGAGGCAGCAGAATGTGGGTGCAATGCTTTTGTCCCTGGGAAATCCTTTGACTTTCACCTGGACTTCTCCCAGGAAAGCAGTGACCATTCCCTTTTAGATATGTTTGTCATACATGGTACAAATATGCTGTGTTAGCTCAATGCTTTATATATTGCAAACTAATGGTGGACAGTCCTGTGGGGTAAAAAACTGAATAATATCTATTTTTTTTAAACAGAAGGCCATCATTAGCCATGTCTCACCTGACATCCTTTATCTGTTCAGAGTTCAAGCAGTTTGCCGAAATGAAATGCGTAGTGACTTTAGCCAGACAATGCTCTTTCAAGGTAAAACAAACAAACAAAAACTCTATTTTTATTTTAAATGACTCTGTGTTTAACATTTTCTTTGCACAGTGCAGTACGTTGTGGAATGATTTTGGAAGGTGTTTAAATGCATGTGGACAATACCATTTTCGCACTGTGGCCTGTTACACTAGCAAAGTCCTCTTTCTAGTGCTGACAGTTTGCTTGTTGGAAGTGGTGTGTCTGCTCTTATGGGAACACAGAGTGTTTTTCACTAGTTTTATAAAGCAAATTCACGAGTGACGACTTATGTATCGGAGGATCAGCTACAGCTGAACAACTATCATCAGCTGAATATGATCGTGTCTTTGTTGCATGAAGGAGAAAGGAGACCTGTCCTACCTTGACAACCCTATAGAGGGATTCTCAGGTTTTTGCCAGGCACACAACCACAGTGATTTTCAAAATACATGTAGTTAAATGCGAGCTAAAGAAGTGACTGCTAAACTGTTGGTTGTCATGGATTTCCATTGAAGTATGTTTGACGAGTCTGGTAAAGTTGACATTTGTAGAAGTTGATGCTTTCGTGTTCTGAAAGTGTCAAAGTTTTGTTTCTCCCCAGGAATTTACATCTAATTGTTTTGTTAGGTAGGGAAAATTCACCTCTRTTGAGAGGACTGATTCTAGGACATTCCTCAGAATCTAGGAATGGGTATAGGAAAAATAACACAGGTGTACAGTCAAAAATTCAAATTCTTAAGATAAAGCAGAGTTAAATCATTTGGGTATTATACCATAAATGGAGTATTTGGAGATCAGTTTACATGCCAGACAGGAGTTAGAAAYCTGGCCTCTTTCAGCAGATAGTAAAAGGGGAAGACTCTGAAGTTTGACTGTGATAACCATTTAGTTACAGTTAAAAGCAAAATATTGACACTTTTGTCAAATACTCCTTTGCTTTTTTGTCTTTTGTTCAAAAAATTGGAAGTGACAGACCAATCTGCAGTAGATGCTGCATTCCTTCCATGTCCTCCCCTCAAAATAGGTGTTCTTCTAATCTTCGCCTGTTCCAAGATCTAGCTTAAAAAAAAAAAAATCAACCTGAGCTTTAAAACATAAATAGCAACGAATAAAGATAACACATATTTAACAAGATAACAAGAGGTTCCTGTCCTCAGGTAATCCAGCTTTTGGTGTGAGTACAGTTCATCCAATTTGGATTGGAAGGAGAACCTGTTTTCTGACAGCAAACTTAGGCCAGCATTTCCAGGCCTGAGTAATTAAAGTCGAATTAATCTGTCTTTAGACATGATGTAGAGTGAAGAGAGTAATATCAAGCAGCTTGCTTAGAGAAGCTTGTCTAACCCAGTCCGACACCACCATACCCCATGATATTTTGGACTTTGCTGCATGCAACAGGCCTTTTCTGGTGTGTCCCTGCCAAGTCTGTGGTTACCAGTTCATTTGCAAGCCTCCAATTCTTTTCTTTCTTGGCATGTTTAGTCATAACAACGTTCAGCAACTGTTCAGCAAGAATTGCATTGCGATGTCGCGGTCGTCAGCTCTCCTCCTCTCCTAGTCCACTTAAATGTCGTTATTTCTTTCTTTCTCAGCTAACACTACTCGAATTTTCGAGGGGACCAGAATTGTGAAAACAGGAGTGGTAAGTTGTGGGTGTAAATCACTGCAGTGAGTTGACGGGCGTTTGTAATTTGTGGTGRCGGTCCCACCAGGTGGCAGCACGACGTTGTAAATCTGCGGCGGGACCGCGATTTCCCAAAACCCTGCGCAAAAGGTGTCGTAACCTGCMTAAAATCCTGGTGAGGTTTTGGCGTTCTAGCCTCAGATTCCAAGAAGCYTTGACCGCTGGAGGATTGTGTTAGAGAAACTTCCAAAATATATATTAAATACATATAGAAAGGATGTGTAATCTTAATGATGACAGTGGAAATAAATTTTATTTCCCTTATTAATTGATGAAAAGAATATATACATACATATTTATGCAGTGTGTGTAAATGTATATATATGTATATGCACATAAATATACATACATATATCATACATACATATATATTTTTTTTATATATATTATATATATGTAAGGTCTCACATACAGCTTCTTTGCTCTTCCAGTGCTTTAAGGATATATCCTGTTGTGTTACCAGTCACAAAAGCGGACTGGTGTATTCCAGAATCAGAAATACTCATATTTTTACTGATATTTATTTACTAATATTTATTCCAGTAGAACTGGAATACAACATTTCAGTTTTACAAGCATCTGCTTATTTAACATCAATCATCCATAACCTTAAATTCCTGGCATTCGTTATACTAAATTGTTCAGTCAAAGGTATGGGCTGAATTCATGCTATTGAGTTTTCTCTACATTTTTTTGTTGGTGTTTTATTGCATTCCATTCCAGTTTGATATGCTCCCTGGTAAACTAGAGCACATACAGAGTTTGAATTTTAATGATTAATTCTAGATGTGCAGAATCTGCTGTCAAATTTTAATACTCAGTCTGGCTTTGAGATACCAAAGAAAAGCAAATCTCACAATGCCTTAGGGGTTCACACTGATGAGTATCAAAAAGTTTAGATGCTTATTTAAAGTTTTGGCTGGAAATCTCTAAAGTGCATGTTTTCTTTTGAGATCTCAGGTTCTCTGTGATTGCAGCTGGTCAAAAATAACATGGGAAAGCCTTTCTTATTTTGCTGCAGCATTTCAACTACAGGGCCTGATTGAAACCGGGAATGGCCGAGTTGCAGAAATCCTGTTAAATTGCACAACCCTCCCAGAAGTAGACATTTTATGGTTTTGTTCAAGGTTGAGCAGCACCTGTATAAACCTTGTCTGTCTCTGGTGTGTGCRTTTGCAGCCCATGGTCCCCTTGAGGATGCAGACAGTGACATGAGACATACTGGAGTAAGTCAGAGCGAAGATGTGGTCCAGGCAGTGCTGTTGACTCCAGCTCTCTTGCAGAATCACTGCCTGTCTTTAGCCGACTCACTTCAGTGCTTTGTTGCACGTGTCATTTAGGAGRGTGAATTACTTGTCTCACTCTCTGCTGAGGTGGATACCAGGCTTTCTTATTTCAGAGGAAACCCCGTATACATACACAGAGTGTGCACACACTTAATTGATTAGCTGAGTTGCACTAAGCTCCCCAGTGAAGGTCTGGCCATTCTGGTAGTGGCTGCGCTGGCAACTTTGGCTAGCAGGAAGGCTCCAAAGCCCCTCCGAGCCCTTCTCCACTTCCCAGCTGGACCTACAGCAGATCTTCTCCAACAAGTGCTGATCTTGGACAAGAGGCTCCCAGAAAGCTCTTAGAGAATAAAAATACCGTTCGAGGCCCTAGTAAYGTGTGTGGGAAGTCCCAGAGCTCCCTTGGAGAGCAGACACACCAGCTCAAGCAACGCAGCTCGTGCTTATGTAACGCCGTATTTTTAAACCTCTGAGGAGYAGAGAGTGAGTAATGCTGCCAAACCCATTCAACATCCTCAGATCCCCCCTGCCCTGAGAGGAAGCGTTGCTCACGAGTAGCCAGCGATGTGGGTGGAGAAAGCCCTGTGGGAAAGCGAAGATGAGGGTGAAGAGACTTTGGTTGTAGCGATGGCTCTGCAATGGCAAACGCGGGGCCGTTCCCGCCCGTCACCGCTTGCCTTGCACCTGGGTGGCTTGTGCTTCTTCTGGCTCGGTTTCCTTGGCTATATGGCCACTTTTTTCCCTTCGCGAGGCTGCTAAGCAGCACAGCAGGCGCTCAGAGTGTCGGGGGGGGTCCCTGCTGCTACTGATGCTCTCCACTCTGTCTTTTTCCCCTTCCCTCCAGCCCACGGCCTCACCGGCCTCCTCAGCCGACATGGCACCCATCAGCTCCGGCTCCTCCACATGGACYTCCGCTGGCCTCCCCTTCTCCTTCGTGTCTATGGCCACGGGCATGGGACCCTCCTCGAGCGGCAGCCAGGCCACCGTGGCCTCGGTGGTGACCAGCACCTTGCTGGCGGGGCTGGGCTTCAGCGGCAGCGGCMTCTCCTCCTTCCCCAGCAGCGTGTGGCCCACGCGGCTGCCCGCGGCGGCGGCCACCCCCAGCAAGCAGCCCGGCCGGCCCGTGGTGGCCACCACCGAGGTGGCCTCGTCGCCGGGGCCGGAGCGGGACGCGGCGCTCAGCAAGGACAGTGAGGGAGCAGAGGAGGGGGAGAAGGACGAGAAGAGCGAAAGCGAGGATGGGGAGAGGGAGCATGAGGAAGAGGAAGAGAAGGACGCGGAGAAGAAGGAGAAGAGCAGAGCCACGGAGGCCGCCGCGGACGTGCGGAACAGCACGGAGCCGCCGCGAGCCACTGGTGCCCCCAATAGGACTGCCGGGGAGGATGGAAATAAAACCATATCAGATCAAGAGCAGAGCCCAAACGCTGCCCCGACAGAGGGACATCCCGTGGAGGAGACCTCTGCTCCAGCAGAGCCTCAGCCCTCGCCTCTCCCCTCCACCCAAGTGCCACCAGCCTTCACCGACGAACTGTACCTGGGCAAGAGGCCGCGCAGACCGGAGCCGACAAGGAAAGCCCTTCCAAAGGAGGACCGCTTCCCCCAGGAATACCCCTCGGATAACAAGTTCATCACCATCAACCCAGGTGAGTGACCTCCGGGGAACTGCCTTCTCCCAGCACAAGACTGTCGAGTGATCGCGTGCACCAAATGACTAATTTCYAGGAGAAGCAGCCCCAGTTGTGGTGCCCAACAGGCAGGTCGTTGTAGGGCACAGTGCCCAAAATGGTTGCTGGGGGGAGAAGAGAGGAGAGGAACGTCTTTTAATGTGGGGGGGAAGATGTATTAACCCCCAACGTGCTGCATGAGGAATTTTGTTTAAGAAACAAGAAAGGGGAACGCGACAGACTGCAGCTGTGAAATTAATTTGGAGCGGCAGTCGCTGTGCCTAGCTGGTGCTTAATGGGAAGGCTGCTAGGTGTGTTATAAGCTAATTTAGTTTATCTGCAGGATTCTCCCTGATTTCGCTTTGAGATATTCTCCCAAATGTGGGATCGTTGCTGGCTAATTTCTCACCRCAAAGGCAGCAAGCACTGATCTTGCAAGACAAGGCACCTCTTGCACTTACTGCTTGCTTTCTGTTTCACCTCATGAAGAAACTGTGGTCGGGCAGAGTTCATGGGTATCCTCCGTTTGTCCTGAGCTAGTGTGTTTCCTGTCCGTGTCCACGCGGCGTGTCCGTGCCAGCTGCTCGCCGTGTGCACGGTGGATGTGACCTTTCGGAAGCACGCGCGGGTGTCCTGCAGGTCTGGGATTTGCTGCACAGGCCGGTGCAAACAGATGCCTGGTGGCGTTCCCAACTCGCTGTGCTGAAAGTCCAGGCCATATGCACGTAGTTCTGCCCACCAGGCACCTGCAAGGAAAACAAATCTTTTAACTGAGCTGGAACAAATGGGCTGCTTTCRTATGAATTTGTTTGCGGAGACAGGACTGAGATTTAGAAACAACGGCAAGTTTGAGTGTATTACTGCAGCTTCGATAAGATCGTATGCATTCTTTTTGTCTTTTTTTTTTTTGTCTGTTACTGTTTATTTTGCTAATCTAGAGGGTTTTTTGTCGTTTTATTTTTCCAACCAAGCTTTTCTTGAGTTAAAATACTGCAGAAAAACACTAGTATTCATTTCTCCTCACATTTTCCTAGCAGACATTGTGCTTTCAGGTGTGGTTCAGAATCAATTTTTAAAAAAAACAAAGCTAAATCCAAACTTTAATAACCTCCATTATAGACACACTGACCTGACTAATGTTGTGAATCATAACTATTCAATAGAGCAGATTAACAGTGATGAAGCCAAGCAACCCACACTGCAGGTTTTCCTGATTCTTTTTCTGATCCTCTTGTGTTTTTCTTGCCTTTTCACCTGGAAATTTTCTTCCAAGTTGGGCATTCCCACTGTATGTGGTCTGAAATGCCTGACAAGCAGCTTTCAACATGCCTCTCACCCTAGTCAGCTTCGTATCAGGAAGAAGGGAACTTGTGCTAGCTGCACATTGCAATGTGGAGGGTAAGCATTCAACACCATGTAAGTTCAAACCCCGACAGTTTGATCTGTCTGGGCAAACCTGCCTCTTGAATAGTTTTCTTCGGCTCTTCTTGCCTTCTGCTTCACTGTTTCTTGTGCCCCAGTTTCTCAGATGACCCAAATTCCATGTCCCTTGTATAAGCCCTAGCAAACGGCCCTGATGGTTTATTCTCCGTTTAATGTAAATTGAAGGAAGGAAGGGTAACTCTGGCTTCTTGGCTAGTGAAGGTTTTGTTATTAGATTGGTTTTTATCCTGTTGTGAGACTAAGCTGAAGACGGTGAAAATCGCTGAAGATTTGGGGGTGATATTGTTAATACTGCCCAGAACTAGTTACTGGCTATTGTGAATTTTTTTCCACGCGATCAACTTTGTCTGCAGAGGTTTTAGTTTTCTCTTAGCATAATAAAAAGCCGTCACTGGAGGGGGCTCAATGCAGCTTTGCCTCCTAATAAAGAGACTCTTTAATGAGCTCTGCTCACCTGCAAGCTGCCCTGCAGCGTGGAGGCTGGAGGACTGCATGCAAAGGCAATCAGTCTTGACTCTGCAATGGGGTTTTTTCATACTTGAGTGGGGAGATGAAGGACAACTTCGTAAGACTGCTGTGTCAGAAAAAATCAACCCCCCCTGTTTGTAGGAAATGAAATCTGAAGTGACCTGCACGTGTCTGCTGGGGGAAAGCATGCAGTGTAAGGGCTGCCTGCTTCACCCGAGCTGGTCTCGGTTACATCTTGGCTAAATCCCTGGAGGAGCACCCAGGATGTGGGGAAGGAACGTAACATATTTTCAGCTTCCCAGAGAAACTCTTCCAGGTTTGTCGGGATGGTGAGCTTGGAACCAAGGGGCTGGGAGAGGATATTCAGAAAAGAGCCCTTGCCCCTGGGTAGAGTTTTATTCCCACCTGGAAGTCAAGGAGAGGAAAAGTTAGGCTGTTTACAAACGTAGTGGCTCTTTGTCCAGTCACATTTTCGGGTCTCTGTGGGAACATTTGGAGTTTTCTTCTCATAGGCTTCAGGGAAAGAGGCTTGCAGTCAGGATTGCTTTGCACCAGGCGTGAGGATATTGACTTTCCAAGTCTTTCAGGGAAATCCTTCTCTTTGCATCTTTACCACTCAGGCACCTGCTTTACCAGGAATTTGCCTAACTGCTTCATTAAATTTGCCTGTATAAGGCCTGGCAGGAGTGCTGTCCCCGCAAGAAGGGCCTGTGAATGCAGCAGCAGGAGCTTTCCCCATGGCTGGGCCTTGGCTGCTGAAGACACCTGCCAGCAAAACCCAGGTCTGTAGCTCTGGTTGTCAGCCAAACACTAGTGTGAAGCTTAAGACTAATTCCTGCGGATTAATTTTTCCAGAGTAATATGAAAATTCATTATTCATGCAAACAGACCAGACATAGCTCATGCACTCCACCTCCAGGTATAAGAGGTGGGCAAGGGCCTCCGGTGTTCAGCACAGAAAGGCAAGCCTGAAATGGGAGCAGCAACTCGCCAAGCTAAGAGGCCATTGCCAAAAGTGTCTGACATCATTCCTGAGCATCAGGACAGGTGAAAAAAGGTAGATATTGCTTCTAAAATGAGCAGAAAGCAACTACTGTGGCTTATTATATCCCATGGAAGGCAGAAACTTTATTGGATGCATCATTTCTCCAGGAAGGCATTTTTTAAAAAGCTGTCAGGCTTTCAAAAATGTTTTTGCGAGGAGAAAGTTTAATCATTTTACAGAGTAGAAAATTGTTTCATAACAATGTACACTTGTAAAATTAATTATAGAGCATCAAATTAGCAGTTGTAAGGAGATAACTGAATGGGGAAGTACTCATGAGCGCGGATGATTAGAGGAGAACAGGGAACACATGAGAAATTATGGGGAAAGTGCGAGGCCAATTAGTACAGCAAGGCTCATTTTCTTTTACTGCTTATTTCACACGCACATACACACACCTCTCCTGAGGCCATGTCATTATTTTCCAAATGGCGTTGGCCTCTTCTTGTCTGCTGGTGTCGGCCAGCACTAATGATTTTCTCCTAGCACTGGGCGCTTGCTTGCATCCCCCTCTTCCATTTTCCTGCTCATCCCCATCTCTGTTTTGTTACCYACATTAGACTAATTGTATCTTTGATCTGCGACTGGTACACAYGCAGCTGCTCCTCTCTGTCCCGGCCTCTGAACCCTGAAAATGAGGAAAGCTGCAATTAGAAAGAAAAATAAATACAAAAAAGAAGTAAATAAAAACATCACGATTCAGCTTCAGCAGGCTACAGCAGATATTATCTAGGTATCCCTACTTGAGCAGGGGGGTTGGACTAGATGATCTCTAGAGGTCCCTTCCAACCTCAACCRTTCTTTGATTTTCTGATATTACCCCACTGAATTATGGTTTGTTGTACCAGACAGTTAAGCAGGTCCTTGGTGTTCAGTAGGGGATCATGAATGTGATTCCTGGGTACTGTTGTGAGCAAAGTAACACGTTCCTGATTGGGACCTTTGCCCAAGTCTCAAAATGGGAAGATGGACAGAGGAGACGTGGGTTTGCTCTGGGCTCCAGCCAAGTTCTCCCATCCCTCACCACTTACCCGCTCGCACCGGCTCTCCCTTGAGAGGTTTGTGCAGAGAGGTCATGATGTGCATTTAAATTCCAGACCTGCAATATGCCATTAGCCTAGAGTGAATTTTCGTTTTTAGAACTGTCTTTGCCAGGTCTGAGGTTAGAAAAGCCTTTTGGGGATAACCTCATTAAGATAATTAAACATCTGTGTAATTCTTTCTTTCTGCATACGTGGCAAGGATTATTAAGCTGTATTTTCATGTGGCACTTGAGCTGCTTCACATGGCAACTCAGGAACAAACACCAAAGCGGCTTGTAAATAAAAGAACTGGGTTGTTGAGAAGATGTGTATACAGTGTGAATCTYGGGTATCTGACACCAGGATTGAACCTGGTTGGCATCTGTTCATGAAACAGCCAAAAGCCACGCTCAGTTGTACACAACTGCTAAACGTGAGTGCTGCAGAAATGCATTTAAAGAAATAGGGGGAAAAATGGCTGCACCCTGATGTTGTATCAAAGGTGATACCGGTTTATAAAAACGACAAAAACAAAAAGCCTCTTCATAGTTAAATAGTATGACTGGCATTATTTTTTGGAATTAATTGATAGCTTTGTATCAGTCAGTAATTTCATTCACTGCAGGAAGGATGAGTGGGTGSCATTCTTCAAWTGACCAGCTACCTGAGACCRTTCTGCGGAGGGGATTTCATCCCTTCTTGAGCAGGGGTTTGGACTGGATGATCTCTAGAGGTCCCTTCSAACCTCAACCATTCTGGGRTTMTGGGATTCCGGCAYTGGCAGCATTTGTAGGGCCATGGTTTTGTGCATCCCTAATAGAGYRCCARCCTGAACTGTGCGATGTCAAGGGAYRATAAAGGGAACTTTTGAGCAGAAAACTAGGTAGCTTATATGATATAGCTACCATTGCCTGTTATAGCAAGAAGTGTTACTTATGGGAAATAAATGGACTGGGAGYTTCTTTGTCCATTTTTTAGCACTTTCGTACTGCAATAACATGTATGGTGGCCACAGTTGCAAAATAGGCTATTGACACTGCAGAGGCTCAGCATTCCTGGTCTGGAAAAGAGTGCAATGCTGATTACTTTTTGTGTTGCAGTGCCTCTTCATGAAAAGGATAGGAAGATACAAAGGCCTCGCTCTCTTTACGTGTGTGTTTTCCTCAGCTCGTTTTCTCTTTAACCAGGATGCTGCCTTTCTTAGGCTCTTCTGCCTCGGCACCCAAGAGACACCTGCMAGCAGTCCAGCTGCACCGCTGTGTTCTTCCAACCTCAGCTGTCAGTCTAGTACAACAGTCATTGGCATTGATTCATTTGAACTCTCTTAACGCATTTCTGTAGCAGAGAAAAGCACCTGAGACTTCCTAGCCAGTACAGGAATGGCCTCTGTCTGATACACTTCACTGCTTGGCCATTCCCAGCTGGAATTTTGGAGTCAGCTGTCAGCATGTGCGGGTGGCATTTGCTGCTCTGGCACTCAACATACTGAGCACTTTCTTATCCTCACATCTGTCGTATACGGAGTTGGCAGGCTTGGAAAAGTGTGTTCTCCGCAGCAGGCTGAGTCAGGGGAACATCAGGAACGTTGCAGAGTATAATAGTGTGTACAGGGACTGTAGCCCATGCTGTGCTTACAATGGAATTTAATTTTCTTTCCGTGCAACCAGAAACGTATGTTTTTGTGTTGAAATCTGTGGAGGTGAAACCGAATAGGATACTGCCCTTGGAGAAATATGAAGCAGCGCTGTCATAGATGTGTGGAGGCACATCTATTCAGAGTGGTGAGACTGTTTGGCTCCCCAAGTAAGTTTAATTGCATTGTATGGCTTTACTTTGCCCCTTTTACCACTCTGATTAATAACACTTACCTCACCAGCTTAATTTTTTCATCTTATCAAATGATTTGAAATGCATTGATAAAAACTGACGCCTTAGGGCTCATGATTTCTGCAAATTTGGCAAATACAGACAATAAGTCTTTGTTCTAATTTTGGGACCGTTCTTTTCCTTACTCTTTGCTAGCCAAGGAAATCAAAGCCCTGTCTTAAAATGGTAAGATGGATGCTATTAGTATGCTGCGAGGGCTCCTATATGCTCTAAGTAAAGCAGCATGTGCTTGTTCTGCAAAGTTGGCAGTGTTGGTAACCTCAGTAGCCTTTTTTACTAAAGTTGGGGACAAGTGGCTACCTATCTCTCTTTTGATCAGCTCTATACTCCGTGCACGTTCGTTCCCTCCAAACATCCCTCTGATTAGTACCTCATTTAGGCTGCCTGCTAAAGGGCATTACCTCCATCAGGCTAATTCTTAAAGCTAGAAAGATTTCTTGCTGGGCTTGCAGCAGCCTTCAGCCTCGTTCTGTTTTCAGCAGTGAAGCAAAAGCATTTACAATTAACCTTTACTTCCATGTTAGTTGAATTTTACTCCTGCCTATGGAGGAGTATAATCTAAATGCTATTAAAGTAGAGTATGGCTTCATATTCTGTGACATCTGGTGACTTCCAATTATCTGTGTTTTGCCTGCCTACGGTGAGAAGGCAATTATGTTCTTCTGGTTGGATTTGCAGCAGTTTCAGAAGATGTGATAATACAATACAGAACGAGGACAAGGAGGCACATTGGTGAGGCAAGACTCACATGGGCTAATAAGTGGAAATCAAGTGTGTACATTTCAGTCTGTTCAGATTTGAAGCTGTTTACGGTAATCTTTTCCCATTACATCCTGTGACAGGTATTGATCAACTGCCGCCTGTTTGTTGGGTAACATGAATAAAATGCAGGATTTGTTTCTATGTTTCTCTTCTGCATTTCTGTCTAAAAACTTTCATTCTTCAAGTCCACCTGATTTTGCACAAATGAAATGCCTTTTGAAATAAAAAATATATATACAATGTCCACCAATACTGAAGAACCTCTAGACATTAATCTTATGTATGTCACAGTAATTTTACCATGGTGTTCGAGTCAAGCAAGTAGTGAAATGGAGTTACTCCTCAGAATATTAACCATACTTGAATTTTGCTTAAACCTGCACAGTAACGATGTCTTCTATCAGTTAGAGCACATACTATCCATCCGTCCATCCATCTTGACAATCCATATGCCAAAAAGTGCTGTCATAGGCAGTAACTCACCAGATTGTAACAATTTAGCAGAAGATGTGACATGACACCCAACATGTTGAGGTTTTTTTTCCTTAAGAGTTACCAAGAAATGTATTTTTGAAGCAAAGTATGACATGGAGCTTTGCAAACAGAGCTGTCCTGGAGTGTTGAGAAATGGGGGCCATTTACCTGCAAGCACTGATGGCCAAGAAAAGCATTTATTTTGTTGTTGTAGTGGAATGATTCAGCTCCACATCTGATAATAGGTATTTGGACAACGCACTTAGGTTGTGTATGAGACTGTAATCCAAATTATGTGTGGTAATATACARCATACTTTCATGCTCTAATATCTCAGACTACAGAAAAATGGAGTCTCACCCTGCAATTAGGTCTTTGCTGCAAGTGTTTACTCATATCATGTAAAATGGACAAATTGTTTTGTTTTGCTTACACATCTTAAATGCAGTAATTCCATTTTCTCTGTGTAGTGATTATTTTTATTATGTGTTTAATACACAGCTGACAAGAACAGCTCCAGCATGGCCACAAGACCTTCTCCTGGTAAAATGGAATGGATCATCCCACTTATTGTGGTCTCAGCTCTGACCTTCGTGTGCCTCATTCTTCTCATTGCTGTGCTTGTTTACTGGAGGTGAGTCTGTTTAGTATAGATGGGAACTGATCATGATTTAAAACACATTTGAGTTTTTTTAATATGATCTCGTATTTTTTTATTTTATTTAATGTTATGGTGATAGGTGCATTAGATATCTCTCTGAATGCTRGCACAGTGGTATTGGTTAACTATTCATCTGTCCCAGGTACTGAATTTTGTTTCATGAGAATGATGTTAGTAGTAGCACCGTTGGAGCCAGCTGTAATGCATAGAGATGCTTCCACAATTAGACTTTTTGCTTGTCTGCAAAAATACATGTTTTCCTTGACCTTCAAGAAAGGTGGTTATGGAAGAAAAGCCCAATTAAACTGGACTTTGTTCCATGAGTGACTTTACCATAGCTTCCTATGGTCATCTTAACCAGTTAATTTTCTTGCTTTGACTGAACTTTTATGAAGGGGGGATAAGCTTGCCTCACGTTATGTAGCAATACTCTAAACAGGAGTTCTTTAACATTGGTGAAGTGTCCAGCAGCACAACCTGCAATGCCATTGCCATTTCTGAAGAGATACCACCGTTCATACCAAACCTGGTGTGGTTTCAGTGTGGGAATTAGAGTTGTCATCAACAAATTTGTCTCACRGATTTAAGGTAAACACCTTCATATGCCATAACCAGAACCCCAAGCCACCTCATTTGTTTGACAGTGAAAATATATCAAAAATTAGTCTTATGGAAGAATAAACACTTAGGAATTATTTCAAAATCTGATTAGACAGGATACAGAAAAGTAACTTTGATTAGAAATAGCAGTCCATTGATCATCATCTTCATAAAAGCAATTAAAAACCTACCAATCTATTTTTTTAAAGACACTCTCTACACTGACGATTAGTTGGCCAAATTGTTGAGCCTGGAAATGTTCAAAAGAATATTAATAAATAGGTGACAATACTTTTGTGAAAAGCATTTCTATTAGCATTTGCAAGTAATTAACAKCATTATGGTAATACAATGAATAGGATTGCAGTGATACTTACATAAAAGATGAAATTAAAAAGATTGTGAAGATCCCATTGTAGCACCCTCTCCATCAATATAACTTTCTTGCAAAAATTCTTTTTTTTTTAATTTGAAGAATAAGACTTGCWTACATTCACACCAGGCAAGCCGGTGTGGTGTGTAGGATATCCTGAAGCACCATAGTGCAGCATTGCTAACATTTGTCTTGCATTGATACAAAAGACCCTTCTAAGGAGGAAAGACTTTGAGATAAACAAAATGCTAATGGCARTTATCAAGAAGGATGTTGATACAACTCATTATTTGGGAGCATTTATATCTTCTGCAATTCCACTAATGGCTCAAGAAATAATTGCAAAACTAGCGTTTGATTCAGTTGAGTAACAATGCTGTGGTTAAAAGGAAAGGATGATAAAGTTGGAAAGTCCTTGCTCAGTGGCCAGAATGTAGAGACTATAATTGTTGGTAAGTGTTGATTTTTATGATAGATCATAATGTTACCAGAGTAAAAGGTTAAGATATGTTAATTAAAGATAAATACTTATCTTTTAAATCCCTAAGTAGTAGTTCCCATAAAACTTTTATTTGTTTAGTAATAAAAAGTACATAAGTGAAGAAGGATGCATGAACAAAGACCTTAACTGAAATCAAATTAATTTTCCCATAATCTTGGGTATATTGCACAAAGACAGCAGTTGGGTTTTATCCGCTCTCCCTAATTTCCATGGGTAGTTAACATTCCTCAACAGCTTTGTTGAAGTTATGGACGTTGGCATGAATACCCGTAACAGCAGAGTGTCAGCTTTCGATGTGCGAYTGATACTAAAAAATAGGGAGATTACAAATGACTAGAGACAGGAAAGTGTGTCATGTAACAGTCAAAAGGGGTCTTGATAAATGCAAAGCAACAAATTATGGAACAACAAACCTGAGGGCACATGTGTACTGGCTTTGAAGTAATCTACCCTTTCTAGCTTTGTAGTTCTGAAGAGAAAGACTAGAAGAAAGTAGTCGAACTATGGTTTTGGATAAATCAACAAGGAACTAGAACACAAATCATCCACAGTAACGTTTCTTGTTGTACAGACTATGTCACTGAGATGATAACACGATATTTTGTGTGCCCTTTGCAATTAGGTTACCTTTCCCTGGGAAAAAAATAGGAAAAAGTAAAATATTTACCTCTGTTTTAAAGGGGAAAAATCCTCAAAGACCCCAGAGTCTAATTTACTATTTTGAAGAGAACATTGATCTAGATTTTTGAAAAGAAATACTTTGCTTAAAATGCAATGGGGAACATGTGGAATAATTTGCTAAATAACACCATCAAAGTAAATAGCATGAAAATGAGTTTGAGACAGATTTTTCAGTGGGGGAAGCAGGGTATTGAAGTGCACTGCAGAGAAACACTTGTTAYGAAAAGATAACCCCCAAGGGGACAGGCGTGCTGGACCAAGTGGTCTTTTCTTGCACAGCAGTTCTTTGTTCTGGTGTGAGAAAAAACATTAAAAAACATAACGCAGAGAACTAGGGAACGCAGGGGAGATGCGGGGTTACCCTTTGGCAATGCGTTTTGAGGGTAAAACAAATGATATGTTCACTTTTGTGATTCTGAGCGGCTGCGGGATGAGATGATTTGAGAGCAGAGGTGACATAAATAGAACAACGAAGCAGAGCGAAGSCGTCTGCTCGTTGGCTCTGCGTCGATGCCCCGCTACCCGGGGACCGGAGTCACGAGTTGCGGGGGCTGCTCGTGCAGGTTGGGCAAAATGTTTGTCTCTGTTCCCATCCTCAGGGACTGTCGCTCCGTGTCACYGTAATGAAATAAGGTCTGTGATGCCGCCTCGTTGTAAGGAAGCTTCATTTTCAGTTGCTTTTAGTTGAAAGGGAGAGTGATAGGAAGCCATGGCTGCTTGATGGAGCTTTTCCTGTCTTGTGCTGCTGAGCTTCCATGCTGTTTTCCTTAGAGACTCCTTGGAGATGCATGGGGATGGTTTGTGCCCCTWCTGAATGAGACGTCCTGATTTGCAGAAGTAATTTGCTATTCACRGTTCCTTTTCTGTTTGGGCCCTGGACAAATGGCAGAGGAATGAGACTGATCTTGAAATGAGTCGTCCTTTTTGCTGCTCTGCCCGTCTCGGTAATGAGAAGGGATGGGAACTTGCAGGCAAGTGGCAGCTTCCTGAATTCASCAAGGCTTTAATGACACTGCTGTGCAGGGAGGGCTGTGGGATTTTAAGTTTGTAAAGTGGGGAACAAACTAGGTCAGCGTAATGAGACTCCAAAAAATTGCACTGCTGGTTATGCCAGGATGCCGAGAGCACCATCAAACACGCGGGATGACCGGGAGCCGTGAAGAGCAGTGGTGCTGGCCGTGAACCCAGCGCTCCAGCAGCAGGGACTACAGCGATGGCTGTAGTTCAGCAACCTGCTGCTGACTGTCTGTGATACCACTCGAGAAGAAACAGGCTGCCGGGGCCTGGAGCGGTCGTGGACATGACGGAGGGGATGGAATCCTAGAATTCTMTTTTAGCCTCAAGTCCAAGCAGAGAATTAGAGCCCTACAATGTGAGGAACTAGATGTTTATTGATTACGCARCATGTAGATCCCCCATGGGTTTCTGCAGTGGCAGAATGTTATTTATTTTTCTGCTCTCATTCCTTTTGTAGTAGTTGCTGAATTTGTTTGCGTTTGGAGCAACCACTGAGTTTTTCAGAGARCTGTTCACTGTGGTTTTAGGATCCTTTTCACGAGCACTGTAGCTCGTCCAAGAGTCCCTTAGAGTGTGTAATATTGTAAGCTGCAATTTCCCGAGCACATTATTTTTGCATTTCTAGGCATTTGTTTTGCAACTATGATTTTATCACCCAGACTCTCGGTATCGTGAGATCCTTCTGCAGTTCTTCAAGGTCAGTTGAAGATTTGACTTGTATTGTCTGCAGGCTTTGCCACTATTACACTCACAGCCTTTTCTACGAGCCTTGAGGATTGCAGAACGTATTTGGTAGTGACCTCTGAACCATTTAGAGATTGAGGACAAGTTCATTTTTCCGCAGCAAGGCAGGTTCCTGTAGCATGCTGTGCCATGCAGTGGCTTGAAACATGTCTTTTCCAGCACTTCCACTGGACTCTGTGGCAAATTAAACAAGTCCTGAGTATTGGAACTGTAAAGAAAAAGCAGGGTCAGYACTGCTTGCTTTTTCACAGAGGTACAAGAAGGTGAATAGAGTTGGGAAAGCAACTAAAATACGTTAGACACATTTACACTGTGCTGTTTCCGAAGAAAAAGTATCTCAAGAGTGGCTGGTTACCGTCCACCCTGTTTTCCATTCTAATTTTTAATCTAAACATTACAATGCTATAGACTCTCGTTTCAAAGGGGAAAGTAAGCAGAGAWTATTAAGAAGCAATTAAGATTTTAGAGTTTAGCCAACAGCAGCTTTTAAATGGGAGGTAAATTATAGCCATTCCTCATTTTCAGCTAAGAGGAAGAAATTAATTCACGACTGTGGCTGGAGAGTTTTCTCTTCTTTTGAGCGGATACCATAATTTACCTCTGAATTATTGCCGCCATCGACATTGTGATCCCAAAGACAAAGCAGGAATATTGTATTGCATTTCTTATTAAATCAAGCTGTTTATACAGTGCTAATATGTTTGCTTTCAGGRGGGATTTTTGGAACAACACAGCTGCTGCCTTTCAAAGCGCAAGCAAGCTTGCACTGCTTGTTTATAGTCGTGTGTGTGTTTGAGGCAGCTTGGGGAAACGATGCCTTTAAAYTTCCTTAGGYAAAACCCTGCAGAATTTAATAGAGAATAAGAGTTTTCTTAGGTTTTTGTCAAGCATCCCATTAAACTGAGCAGATTCCTTGGGACAAGTTCTGTTACACACAGAGCCTTGTGCTTCTTAGGCAGTGCCTTTCTGTGCAAAAGAAATGGCATTGAGCACAGGGAGATGCAGGTCCTTTTCAGACTCGGTCATTGATTTGCTGCGTGACCCTGGGCCAAGTCTCTTGCAGTTCAGTGTCTTTGTTGCCAACCCCACTGGTGGGAACCTCCTCGGGAGCCAGCTCAGGTGTTCAGCATTGCAGCATCTGCATTCGGTCAGTGGTAAAATAGCCCAGAACAAGGCAGGCCAACTGCCTTTGTAAATCACTCGGTAATTTAGAAATGAAAAATGCGGTACAAGTCTAAGGAAGATTGTGGTTATTTCAAATAACCATGGAAAAACTGCCATTTGGTGCTGTATTCTGTTGAACTTCCACTGCTCCAGAGCTGAGACAGTGTTAAAGCTTCATTGGAAGGAAGGAAAAAAGGAGATCTTCCGCCCRTAACAGGCTGTAAAAAGCTCCAGAATTCCTGTTTGAACCTGTCCCTAGGTTTTATTTTGTGAGGATGCCATGTGTTGTTCATCTACTGTACTGACTGGAATAGGAAGGATGCTAATTTACGGAGCACTGTGAATTGCTCACAAGGATCAAAACTACTTTCAACTCATTCTAAAACTTGAGTGACTCTGGTCATTTTTTCCTTTTTGGGGCATGCGAGGCAGCACTTTTGGGAGCCCCCRTGTCGATTTTAAGGTGGTCTTGGGCACCTGAGGATTTCTTGCAGCAAGAACAGAGTTTCTCTAGCACAGATTGCTATGGAAGTGTCTTACACCACATCTCTGCTTTCACCCCGGTGAAATGGGGCTTTATTCCCTCGTCTTGGCATCGAGGAACGGGAGAGGCCCATGGTGGCAGCCGCACTCTTATCCGGACCCCACGCCAGGGCAATCCTGCCCTTGCAGGGAGCTGCTCACCGGCCCTTTCCTGCTCTCGGGCTGTTCAGAAAGGGCAGGACTTGGCAGTTGTTATAGTAACGGGCCCCCCTGCTGCAGAATTGGCCCCGCGATGCCCGTTTGGGCTTTTGAGCAGCCTAACTCATGCTCATTAGRCGAAAAGGAGAGGGAGACGGATTTGCAGATGGGAAGTTGCTCTTGAAGCATGCCGGGTGATCTGTTCAGAGCGCGGCTGCGGAGGGGCATGTTCCCTCCTTCTATGCCTGTTACTTTGACTTTAATGAACACTCGCTTTACTTCTTGCAAATCAGAGCTTGGTGAGGTTTCACTTTCCCCTTTGGTGAGGCTGGGAGCGAGCAAAGCAAACTGTGTCCTAAGCAAAGAGGTAAGGAAGTAGCAGAGGGTTTTGCAAAGCTTAAACCCCAATCAGTGGTAATTTCCAGAGCTAGCAGGAAATCCACAAAATCCAGCAATTTTTAGTCCCTATTATACAGCATCAGAAGCAAGATCAAAACTCAGTGAGCACCTTTTGACCCAGGAATGTCTCACTCCAAGGACACAGCACAGGCTGCACTTTGCTTCAGGTTTAAATCTGAGTATTTTCATCAAAGTTAATAACGTGACCCCTGACTAACTGGTATCAGTTGAACCAGACCATTTCCTTTTGCTGGATATTCCAAGCTAGTTTCTGAGGTCCGTGCATGTCCAATCTCTATCTGAATTTCATGAAGCGTGTTCCCTCTGAGCTGTGCTTTGATAAAGAAAAGTAAATCCAGATTTATAGCAGGCTCATGTCTCTCCAGGTGAAACTAAAGTAGGACCRTGGTGGTTCTGGTGTAATATAGCTTTTCTAGGAGAAAAGTGGCCAGGCTGGGTGGGCAGACAAGGTTGTTAGCTGAGATRAGAGGCAAATGGTCCAATACGTAGAAGGGACCTGCAAGGAATAAATGATTTTTCCCTATCCAGCATGGTTAGGATGGAGGAGCCTTGGGCTTAAATGGCAGCAAGAGAGATTTAGGTTTGATGTTAGAAGTTATGAGTTCTTGAAAAAAGGACATTTTTCTGAACAAATACTCTTAAAATCTTAGCATGCTACAGTTAGACTCCATTAAGAACCTGCTTGTGAGTGTTGAGGAACAGTATGTTGTGAGAAGTCTTAACTTAAAAAGAGTAACAATATTTAGGGGAAAACAATAAAAAAAAGCAGGATGTATTCTTTTTCTGTTRCCCTCCTTTATGGCTCCAAGAATGAATTAATCCACTGTTGTTTGATCTACTGCTAGGTTATATGTTTTGTATTGATCTGTTGTTAGTTTATATGTTCTATGTGATAATCTTAGTATATGAGAGTATACGTTAGAGAGTGCACAGGTAGATTGTGCCTCATAAATTGTTAGGATTTGAAGCTAGAGAAATGTCTCGGATGAACTGTGAATGAAATATCCTATAATACAAKTAGATGTATCCTGAGGGAACAGTATACCTCTGTGAAACTGTGAATTAACCACAGCAACCGGATAAATTATGGTTTTTCTCTCTTCTTGTAACCATAAAATACAGCTATTGAAGGGCCCGGTGCTGTTCCCAGTCCCACAGCAGCATTTGGACTAACATTAGCACTAGCTATTTCACAGCAGCATGTGGTCTGCGTGTAAAATTATAGGGTAAAAATATTAAATCAATTCAGCAATCCTAACTGGTTGGATAAATAGTAGGAATCAGTATCCTAGTAAAACGAGAACAAGCAAGGATGGACTTAATTTTTTTTTTCTTAGAATAAAGTACTAAGCTGTGTGACTCAGAAARATGCTCAGCAAAAAATGACCTGGAATTCACTACAAATGTGATTTTAGCTGAGATTTAACTGTGGATTCATTCAGTTCATTGCAGAACACTAAGTTCTATATACTTTGTTTGATAAAAATGAGACACTTCTAATATGACTGCAGAAGGCAGGTAATTCACTCCACTAATGTACAGGTTTGCCATCCTTTGGAGTTCTGATTTTTAGGGCAATGCAGGAGCAATTAGCACGCCTGGCTCCTATTTCATGGGTTGCTCCTTGGGTTTGGTAATAATGTCGTCCCCAAAACAGAATAAAAGCATGGTGAAATATCCGACACAATGACATGAAAGGAACAACAGAAGTCTAATTTGGGGTTGATGGAAAACTTTACTCCAATTTTGAATTTTAAAAGTATCTGTAATGGGAAAAAGAGACAAGTCAGTCCTCAGTAGTGATTAATGCTCTCTTCCTTGAAGTCTGAAAGTTGTGTTTATTTTCATCCTGATCAAACTATCCCTGAAAAGGAGCTATTTCAGCCTGGTGGGGAGGCAGCGCTGGGCAGAGCCCGGCTCCCCGGGCAGCTCTGCTGCATTGAGCAATGCTGAGACTTCCCAGCGCGTCACAGCTCAGGGTGGGCATGAGGGAGTGTGCAGAGTGTTCTCTGATCCCTAGATTCCAGTGTTCCTTGGTAAAAGGGTGTTGCAGCCTGGTAATAGCAACATGAGGTGAGAGCTCTGGAGACACAGTGCTCAGACCTGCCATTTCTTGGATTTTTGGTAATTAATGTGGGAGTTCTGGTTTAAAGCCTGGATCATARGTTTACCAGGATGGTTGGTCTCTTCTTGTTCATGCAGCTCTTATTCTSGTAGCCTCCAGGGTGCTGATCTTAATCAGTGGGTGCGTGGGTGCCCCAAGAATTGGCTTTGCAGAGCCTGCACAGGTCGGTTGTGTGTAGGCTAAGACTGAATCTAGGCTTCTTTATCCAGCATGTACACAGCAGCAGAACAAGGTCCTCCTCACCCTGACATCTTTACAGATTCCCTCTTCATTTCCATGAGGTATTTTTTAGCACTTTCTTCACTGTTATAGGTTACAAACAAACCTTTCAGACCAAAAAGGCATTTCCTGCAGTTTGTTTATTCTTCAGCGAGTTTTTCTGTAGGCTTCTCATGACAAAAGTGATAGTCTGTTTTCYGCTAATGTCTAATCCCCCTGCAACTATGCACTTGTGCTTGTCTTTTTGGAAATGGGACACAAGGCAGAAGATTAACAGCCTTTCAGGCACCGAGGACATTTGGTTTATGTCTCTCTGGGTTACTCTGAACGTGCTTTGTGATATGGAGGCAACCACATACCCCTTAAATTTATTAATAGTAATTTCTTTCTTAGACAACTCAATTAATTATTAAGTAATTTATTTGCTTGCACAAATCACCATAGTTTGCCTTTGGTAATATTTAGTACTGAATGTAACTAGGAAAAGCAGTCACGTCTCTCTTGAGAAAGTGAAGTTTTATTCTTCGGTTGTGAAGAATCAGAAAATCTAAGAGATTTTTAAAACAATGTCAACAAAGAAATTATTCTCTTTCAGAGATCATGAAAATAAGGTTTCTGTTCTCCAAAGAAATTGTAGTAATTAGGAAATTTGCAAATGGAAATTAGCCTGTGTTGGTTGTCTTCTTTATTTGTGTCATTAAATGCAGCATTTAATTAGCATATATATTATTCAACTTTCAATATAATCCTTTTTGTAAGTCCAAGTTCAAATATAAAAACCAAAATGGGCTTGATGTGCCCTATTGTTCCCATGCAAAGCAGCTAACACAGATGTGAAGATATGAGGTGAACTGAAATATTCATATTTCATAAGGATGCAGGCTACGTTTTCGCAAATTATGGGCTGAACTCTTATTTTTGACTTTTTCTAATTTGCATACATATTAGTCCCTGTTTAAATGATGTGTTAATTCTATTCATTAGACTTCAGTGGATGCCTCTGACTCTCCTGATAATCAAGCCCAGGTCCCTGGAAAGCAAATTATGGACTTCCCTGTTGCAAAACAAAAYGCCTTGTAAAGGTGACATTTATCACCGCTAAGCCCTTTTACACATAGCACTTGGCTGCAGTTGGCAGGGCAGAGGCCTCTCCCTGAGGTTGCAGGAAGCGACCGTCATCTCCCAGTAAGGACCTGCCACCRGGTCCCTGAAGTCCCTTTGGAGACGATCGGGCACTTCACAACCTTCCTGCTTTCCGATGTTAAAATGCCAGTTCAGCTCTTAGGGGAGCAAGAGTAGCTTGACTCAGACCCTTGTGCAGATGGCTTCAAGAGCACGGAAGACGGAGAATTTTCTGTTCCGCATAATTGGATGGCAGAAATGAGAATTTGGGGGCCGAGGTGGATCCGTTTGGCCAGCCTGCAGCTCCCTGGAGCACATTTGGCTGCCAGTGCGGGGTCTTGCAGATTGTACCTGCTTCGTGGCAGTGCCTTGAAAATGTGTGGATCCAGGTGGCCCTCAAAGCAAAAGCTTGAAGGTGACAACAGTGAATTGGAGTCCTTCCTCTGGGTGTCTGAGCCATAACACTCTGGGAAGGAAAGGGACAACAGCRTGGTTTTGGATTTACATGTCAGCAATTGCATATCAATTTGCCAGGTGGTGACAATTTGTCTTTTTAATTCTAGGTATAAAAGCACTGTTATCTCAGTGGTGAATCCGAGGTGGTAATTTCCCAAGGTTTTATGTTGATGGCATGAGCCCCGAGTGATGCCACACAGGGAGTTGCCATGTGTGCTCTGATTAATACAAAAATTGATGGGAGACAGGAAGATTCTTACACCATCACTGCGAGGGAATACTTGACATCTTTAAAGGCCTATAAGTTTAGTTTCCATCTGTCTTTTTATTCAGTTTTTTTTCTTTTTCTTGCAGAGTTTGGGCCTTTTCAAAACACGGTGCTGATGTGCAGCTGGGAATTAATTTGGCTCTTTCTGGTAGCAGGAGGTTAGAGTTCAACATCCCTGGTTTTGTTATCCACAAAAGCTACATGGAACAAGTGCCCCCTGGTAGAGTTTAAAGGAGTAGGTGGGGGCTCCGAGGAGGAGACCTGTTCTGCCTGCAGCAGAGCTGTGTTTGAGATGCTTGTACCCACCATTCCACTCATTTTTTCCAAAGCCTGAATTAACTTTAACATTGTCATTTCTCTCTGCTGACCATATCATATTTATTCTGCTGCCTGTGAAGAAGGAGTTAAATTCAAATGGATTGGATATTTTCTGTTGCAGGTCGTGTTCTGTTTTGACCTTCCTGGTTTCACTTATTTTCCCCTTTTAAAGTTACTAGTTGCATTTGAGATCTTAACATCAAGCCAGTTGCTTTGTGGAAATAAATATTAATGAGAAGGCTGCTGATAGCATCAGATGGGTAGAAAGAAATGCTTTTATAATAAATGGAATTTAATATTAATTGAGTGTTTGGGAGTTAAAGCATGATGTAAAGCGGCAAGTTCCCAGCATGGCAAACGGCCCCTTGTAGAATCCAATTAGAAGTGTGAAGAGCAAATCGTAAGCAAGTTTACTGTAATCACCCAGGGGCAATGCAGGAGTGGAGCATCATTTGAAGCCTGGGGCCTGTCCCCTTGGACATCCCACGATCTCATGGATCACCATTTAGTTCCTGTGCCGTGCCAACAATGTGCAATATGTATCCTTCCTGTCTGGCTGATAGAGCTGCCAAAGCTGCTATAATGAGAGTTTGTTGGTGAAATTTCAGACATCCTGGGTATCGTGTGCAAGAGGCTTAGCAAATCTCCAAAATGAGAGTGCATCATCCAAAGTGAGGGTGTGTGAGTAGTAAAGACCCAAGCAGAGCATTTACAAACCTGCATTTTTGACCTTTTTTTTTGTCTACAAAACTCCTCAAAATGAAATATTTTAATAAAACAAGAGGAATTAATACTGTATGTCCCGGTTACCCTCAGAGAGGGAAGGTGATGGAGTGGGACCCGGGCTGGGTCATCCTGGGTCTGATCACTGCTGTAATGGTAGGAAAATCACCACCAAAGATCACTGGGAAGCGCTGAAATGAAAGGCATACATAGAGTGGGAGGGAAACGAATGTGACTTGTTAGAGACGTCAGCGTTGTGCAGCTTACCTGGCAGCAGACATCTCCTAAATTCCTTGACAGTCGTTTGCTTTTGGAGCCGTGTTGCCTTGACATACTGGGAAAGGATAGAAAATAGGAAGCTAAGATCTTGCATTTGATTTGCATGCCTAATTTTGAACAAGTGCCTAACAGGTCAAGGGACACTTGTTAGAACATCACGAATCCCTCATGTGTTGTTCACTAAAATGCAAACTCCAATTCTTATGGGATTTTTTTCTTATAGTCCCCTGTTTTCCCACATTTACCAGCGCCAAAAGGTTGTAAAGAGTTTAATAAAAGGTGGATTAAGGAGATTGGAGATGGTGCAAATAAAAAGAACAGTCTCTGGATAGAAAATGCATTAAACAATACATGGTCTTAAGGAGCTGATAATGAACATAGGTTGACTGACTTTCTTCTCCTTTGCTTATCTACCATGAATTTTTATCTTGAATCAAAATATTCTTCTTAGTGTGTTGTAAATGTTTCTACACGTGATTAAGACAACTGGAGAGCAGCAGCCTATTTGCCCAAGTGTTTACCTCCCAGAAAAGGGTTTGTCATAGGGGTTTAAGTGGTTGCTAATTTTCAGAGTAATTTTGACTGGTTTCTTAAAGGCAGCATCTCTTCTGCTTCTGTTACCTTATGATTTTGCAACTCTTGACTCTTCAGTATAGTTGTGGACCTATTCATATGCTTTTGATATCTTGATATACGTATGATACCTTTTCTGATATGCCTCAGACTTTGAGTCCTTTTGTGGAATATATACTTCCTTGACACTAAAAGTCCAAGCCACTTTGAATTGACAGTAGGCTTGAATCACTTAAAGTGTCTTTTTGCTTAATATTTTGAAAAGAGAATTACTTCTTATTTTCGTTTCAAGCATTTTTGAGGTCGTCTTCATAGTCCACTCTGTGCCCCGATGTAGTATATTCCACCTCTATTACATGTCAATAACATTTCCAGAATTTTTTGAACTCATTGCTTATTTACTCTGTGGAAATGGCAATTTGAAATACACATCGTTTCTATTTTTATATGCTGCTTTATTGTGCCTAGGTATACTTGCTGCTGTTTGCTACTTTTCTGGCATTAATTAGGTCTTTCTAGAAATATTTTAATATCTTGGATTGGTTTGTTGTTATTGCTGTTGGGCCCTTTAGAAATGTTATTGTGGGCAGTATTGCAAATGCTGTCTTACTGGTGCTACCTTATACCTCTCACTGGTGCAAGGACTTTTATGTTGATGTATTAGTTGATGTAGGTCTCTTACCATTAGTGAAGGGAGTCCAGTGGAGATAATTACACCACACTGATTGTCCAATTTAACCAGAATTGCACTTGAAGTCTACACAATTTGCTTCTCTTCAGCCTAGCCATATCTCTGAACCCAGCGGATAAGGTATATTGGAGCAGGCAGCGTCTCTTCTGGTATGAGACAGGTCACTGGGGTCTGACTTGGGTGTTTTTACATAGCTTATTAGAGATGTGTGCAGTATACTATAATGGAAGGCACCGCACAGGGCCTCTTTGTGGTTTGCTTCCCTGGGTGACAGCTTTTTGTCCCTGGTATTTGTATTTCCTTGTCACATGTGTTAACCTTTGAATACAAAAGCCTCATTAAAGCAGTTCTTCAGATGTGCATCCTCCCGGCTCCCCCCGAGCTCCCAAGAGTCACTCGTGTGTTAGTACCGATGACGGCGAGGCGCCAATCTCCAGATGGGTTGATTGATAGGAGAATTAATGATCCTCAGGACTTCTGTCCAGGTTTGTTATTTGGTGGCTTACAAATCTGTGCTCTGAGGGAGATGGTTGGGGAAGGAGGACCAGCTGGCTGCCATCCGTTCTGCTGTGTTAGTGTGATGAGGGGACGTAAGCAGTAGAATTAAGTAGTATATTTGCAGGGTTCTCATTAACGTTATCTTGCAGGTACTAAGCAATTTGCTCCTCTGCTTTTGGAACCAGCTGCTCTTTTCTTTTCCTTTGTGTTACGTTTCAAAGATGTCTTTTTGTTCTCTTTGTAATTATTTTCTAAGTGGAGCTAATACAGAAACCATAAAACTTTCTGAGTATCTGTTTCTTTTTAAAATGGCCATCAAAATAAAAGCTCACTTTCCCAATACACAGTGATGAAGGGAGAAAGGAAATAAACACACGTGTACAACTTTACACTGGGACCAAGTAATCTGAACCTGAAGCGTGTCCAGCAGTGTTGGGAGATCTCCCTACTTCTCCCACTCAGTTGTAATCCAACTGCAAATGCACTTGTCTAATGAGAAAGGAAGAAAGAATTTCCCATTGAGCACTCCTTGGCTTGGTATACCTGAAATAAATGTCAAGTGGCTGTTCTGATGCCTCATTTGGAGGAAGAAAAGCATATATCTGCAGAGGAAAGAGCAGGGCTCATTCATTTCGGAGATAATTAGGTGGGAGTAATTAGGAAGATTTAGGTGGCTCATCCAAACAGAAAGCCAGTCCCCGCTGTCCTCTCTTAGGTGGGATCATTTCTGCATTACTCTTCTTATATTGTAATTTTTATCCTGACGAGTTCCAATTGGTGTTTAAAATATCTGCATGTTAACCCCTGAGCATGCCACACCTCCCTCCTTAGTCCTTTCTCTCCCGAGATTCATCCCAAGGGGCATCCGTGCGCTGGGATGATCGTATGAAGTAGCCCAAATGGCAAGTTCTTTGTGGTGCTGCTAAAAGCTTCTCTCCAGTAAGAGGCAATCGTCAGTGATTGCCGCTGTTCTCGTGATTACTGAACAGCTCTTCACTCAGTTAAATTTAGCTTCCTTCTGTCAGAAAGGTTTGGGCTCCTTTTTAATATTACATGATGTTTAGGGTAGTGGAACTACCCGTTCTATAGGAACCGCCTAAGGTATTACTTGATTAGAAAAGGCATGTCTGTTTTCCTCCGTGATGTTGTAGTCTTTGTGGTAGGAATGTTGCATTAAGTAAATTGCTGGCTTGTGGAGAGGAAGATGAATACATTAGGCTTCCCTTTGGTTTTTAAAACCATATCTAATTTTTAAACCAATTTCTTTCAAGTTACTGCCTATAGATTTCTGCACCCTCTTTTTGCCTGCAGACATTAGAAACAAGAGTGGTGTTGCCTGCACCGGGAAACTTGTTTTCTCACAGTTAAAAAATACTGATGAGTAAACCCTTCATGATGTGGAAAATCGCTGAGTGCATCCAGCACAGATGCTGTGAGTATTGATTAAGGCAGGAGGGGAAAATCGGATGCTGCTGGCCCTGTCCGAGGTCACCAGGAGAGTAATTAGTTACCTGGTGTTACAGGGCCGAGTGTCATCACAAATAAGGTTTCACGAGCGCGCCTGTGCTGTTCTCCAGGGACAGCGGGAAGATGGGGCAAGGGAGCGTGGAAAGGGTTTATGTTGAGTTAAACTAAGATTTAGCCACTTACAATTTGCCATTAAAGAGCTCTCTAAGTGTATTGCTCCATTGGCCACCTGGGCACTTCGTGGACATGCAGCTGATGAAGTGGGGAGGGCTTTTGAAAGCAGGTGACCTCAGTGTATGTTGTCATTTCTTTAACTGCTTAACCACTTAAATACCTTTCTAAAAATGTCTGTTACTTACCTGAAGCCCAAGTTCAGCACCGTGCCTGGCACAAATGGGTGTGCAGTCTGTGGTGCGGGAGGCCACCATCTAAATCTGTAATCTCAGGGAAGCAGGAGCAGAGGATCTTTAATTTCATGGAGAGCTGTGTAGTCAGCTGGCAAATTTAGCCATAAATATTAAATTAGCTGTCTTTCTATATCACCCCCCCGCCCCTCTTGTTTGCCAATTTGTTTTTCAGGTGGAGAATTTTAAGGGATGTGCTCTTGATCACAGGCACTGCCTTAAAATTTTGCCCACCTTTTTTTTTTCCCATCTGCCTTTTTCCAGCCTTTTCCCCGTGTTTATTTTTTAGCAGTATTTACAGTTCTAAAAACATGAGGCTGTTAAGTGGTCAATGCTGGGGTCCTTTTAGCCTCTGTGGGGCTGCGTGGATGCACAGCAGGGACCCATGGCGTGGATGCACGTGGATTTCCATGGCTCACTGCCATGGAAAAAACCACATTTCTCCTTGGCCAGAGTAAGTGCCCTGGACGGAACAATCTACTTTTCACTGTCCAGTCTAAGACAGGACACCAAGGGCATGTCACGCTGTGAAAGTCTGCAAACCACGTGCTATCTATACCCCTCTAGTCCTATATGTACAAGACTTAACGCTGTTCAAGAAGAGAGGGGACTGGAGTTGCTTTGTGGGGAGAAGCAGAATCATCTTCAGGAGGAATATGCAGGAATGTCACCCTTATCATAGGGACGTTTTCATCCTTTTTCAGCTTTCCTCAACTTGTGTTTTCTACTCATTCCTGCTTTGTACACCATGTTGTAGCTCACTCTCAGGCAGGCTGCGGAGGTTCTGTTGTAACTCAGCTATTGCATTTTGATCTTCAAGCATTAAGATGTGGGAAGGAAAATAATTGCAGAGAATCAGGGCAATATTAGCCCGTTTCCACCCAAAGAGTGACAGTCAATGCAGATGTTCTCTTTTACGGTGGATGTTATACCACTGCTCCATGCTGGTCTCTTACTCATATTCATATTCAAAAGATCTGCCTTTTCTGTGTGGTTTTCCCTTCCCTTTTTCTTTATAATGCTCGAGTCAGTTTTACTGCTCATAAAAAGCAGTGACTGATGAGCCCGGCTAGAGCGGTGCAGACTGCAGGCAGCTGCCGTCGGGGCGCCCGTCCGCWGCTCTGCTGGCGACGCGCTCGTGATTTGCAGCTCTTCTTGTCGTCCCGTTGTCTGCAGCCCTTTGCTGAGGAGTCATTGCCGCTTCTAATAGTGACACGCGCTTGCCGAGGAGCAGCAAAGCTCATTTAAAGTGCAGAGCTGTGTGTTACAAGTGCTCTTGATGGCGTGARCACGGCGGTCTCGGTGCCAGCAGAAACCCGTCTTCATTGTGTCTCCTGGAGAACACGCAAAGCTGTTCAAAGAGAATCAGAAACATCTTTTCTTCTGTTGAAAGTGAGAACGAATGCGGCAAAGTAGTGAAATTTCCCCTCTGTCTGTCCCTTCTGGGTGGTTATTTGCAGATACACACACATGCACCCTCCCTGATCGAGGAGCGTTGCACATGTCTGCGTTCAGGTTACATTCAGGGAAGAGCACGCTGTGTCAGGGTCAAATCTGCCGTGTCCTGGGCAGCCTGGCTTAAAGGTCTGTCCCAGATCCTAGCGTGTAACAGGTCTGACTTCCTTATGGTCTCCTTAGTTGTTCTGCCTACCAGCTAAAATGTAATACAGGTTGCTACTCCTGCCAGAATATCTCTAGAGGTCCCTTCCAGCCTTAACCAGTGTGGTTCATTCTGTGGTTCTGCATATGGAAGTAGGGTGTCTGCAGCCAGCTCCTGGATACTATTACAGAGCAGAAAGGTGAGATACGTATCTGGTTAGTGTCAGAGAGGGACACATCAGCTCCCAGTAACAGAAGCTACTCTGGAAAGAAAGAGTAGGTCCCTAGCAAGCCGTGAARGGGGCTGGTCATGCTGATGTGAGAAGCAGGACCCCAGCTCTTGSATGTCCCCAGAGGGTGGAACGTTCCCCATTGGTCTCTCCCGTGCTCACTGCAATTCCAGCCATTTCAGAACCTCTGCAGAGACGATCGCTTGTTCCACCACGACCATCCCTGCTCCTCTCCTCCCTGTGCCTGCCCCAGCTGCTCCGGAGCAATGCGGATCCCTCGCCCATCAGCGCGGGGGAGACACGGTGCAAAGGGGGCAAGGCCAAGCGCTGCCATCCCAAGTGCTCCCCGTGTCTGTGCACATCCCGTGCACAGACGGGGAGTGTACATCCCGTGTCTGTGTCACAGGCAGGATTAACAAAGCTCCAAGGCTCTGTCTGCCGCAAGGAGATTAAACATGTCTGTGCTTACCAGCTCTTATGGTGATCCCGTTCTCCCCTCGTACTTCTAGATGAGRATAAAGGAGAAGCTGCTTGATGTTTATTAACTAATAACCAAGAAAACCTGTTTCGAGTGTCAAAAATCTCACGAGGCATTTCTGCCTTTGCAGAAGCTAATCAGGTATTTTGCTCAGGAGAGAGGGAACGAGCACTTAAACTAGCTAATCATAATCAAGCCCATCTCATGGCATCTTTTTATGTTTGCAATTTGGTAATAAGGTGGGTGCTGCTGCTCTGGACTTGGTTTGCTTTAATAACCCACTGCTGGTGTCTCTGCAGAAAGGCTCTGGGCAGGGAGATGCTTTCCCTAATGTGATTTTAGCATTCCCGGCCCTGCCTCTGCTCCTTCTCGGGGGAGATGCTAATCTCCCAATGTTTTACTTTCTGCTTTTTYGTCCATATGTGGCAATTGTGTGTCTGATCACCACAATCTCGCACGGTTATGGCACCCCAGGGAAAGGCGGCCAAAAAAACATATGGGGCTAGAGAAGAGCGTGTGCTTCACTGCACACAGGCCTCAGCCGGGGACAACAGACTCTTTGGTATTTTGCAGAGGAGATGTGCCCTCTCTGCAGCGAAATCAAGGCTGCGATTTTCTCTTCCTTAACCTCTGCAGCAATACAGAAATTATTCGCAAGTTAGTGTTTTAGTTGGTAAGATCTTAATGATCATTTATGCCATTGACAAATCCCGTTTGTTCGTTCACTCTAAAGATGAATTCTAGTTATCAGAAAAAAAAACTTCTGTTTTTCTGCTGGTGATGTTGGTTTCCTCAGAGAACGTGCACACAGGAGTGTGCCCACGTTGGAATGAAGTTATAGGTACTCCTCCTGATCACGCCTGGTCTAGCTCTAGATACCTGCATCCCTTCCCACCTCTCTCCATGGGAGCTTCTCCAGTGCCTTGGAACAAGCAATTTTCTGCTCTCATCCTTTTCTTTTATCCATCCCACCCCATATGCACACGCAGATTTACTCCAGCCTCTCGTAGCCTTAGCAACTGCTGCCACTCTACGGCTCTGTGCTGGGAGAAAGGTAATGAGGAGGGGAATATGCCAAGGGATGGAAGGAATATCYGAAAGTGAAGGAGAAAGCAGGTGCTAAATTGTCTGAAATGGCTTTCAGCAGCCTCAGTCTCAGCTAGCAGCACTTGTTACTGTAAAAGAGAGTTTGCAAAAGGCTTTTCTTGGGCCCAGGCTTTTCCTCATCCTCCCGATCACAGGCTTAAAAARCAGCATCATCCAGAAGGGAGGCTTGAAGCATGAATTTGAGAGGTGTGCCTTCACCACATTTGCTGGTAGCTGGCATTATACAGTAATGAAGAGCCTGTAAGGGTGTATTCCTGTTKGAGACTGGGAAAGCGTGTGGTCACTTGTGTGGTGATGCCTTTTCAAAGACATCTGCAGCAAGTCTTTCAGGAAAAAGTATGGATTTGTTAATGATACTAATGTTTGCAGCAAACTTTACTGTGTGAAATATTAATTTAATATGCTGTTAGTCTGTGTTCTCAGCTGTCACCATCACGGGCCTTACAATACTGTACAATGTGATTATGTAACACAATTATGTGTTTTGAGGCTATCATGAAAAAACTAACTTATGGCTGAGTGAAACAAGCCAAAATCGTAGTGGCAGCCTATCAGAGCCTCTCAGAGCATAAAATAATGAATTACAAGAAATGATTGCCTTTCATAAGTATCATGAGCTTAACAAAAACCCTGTAAATCCCTTSATAAAGGTCTATTTTTATTGAACACCTTCCTAAGACCTTCGTTAGCAGGAGAAGGGCTTCAAGGAGGCCCAGATACATCAAAATCAGGAACATTTTCAGGCCTGTTTCATATTCATAGTTTCTTCCTTGTGTGTGACTGATTTATTCTGCTGCGAGCCCCCAGGGTGTGCATTGTCCGAAAGAAAGGCTGCCAAAAAAGAGGAGAGCGAGAGCAGGGAGCGCGTAGGGAGGCTGAGCTGCGCGGCGCCTCTCGCCTCTTTGTGGGTGAATTAGCCCCTCACAAAAGCTCCCAAAGCACCAAATAAATAACTCGTGCACGGTGCAAGGCCCCGGGCCTGGAAACAGAAAGCTGCTCTGGGGCGAGTGCTCCACGCTGGGCAGCACGAGCCTCCCGCCTCTGCATTGGCTTGAGTTGTACTCGAGCTGCGCRAGCATGTGCTTGCCTCGCAAACGGTCGTGCCGTGGAAAATGCAAATAAATRCATAGAAATGCAGTAAGTGCGGAGAAAGCAAACACCCCGATGACTTTAGGTTTATGCTTCACCTGAGATAGCACTCAGAGTGCAGGCTCCCTGTGCAGAAAGTTTAGGGCTGCTCTCCCAAACGCGCTTCGTGCAGCAATGCAGCGGTGCCGGAGAAGGGGCYGCATAGACTTGGTGCGGGGGCTGAGGGGCAACTCGCCCAGGGCGCAGGGAGGACCTTTGTGCCCCGAGGACGCCGCCGTTCAACGCGAGCGCGGACCCTTCGCTGGCCACAATAGCCGCCCGCACCCGGCACGACTCATTAAATATTCAGTTCCAGCCTCGAGCAGCTCATTAAGTCGGCACCGAGCAGTGACGCCGGGGTGGGAAAACCCTGCCTCGCTCAGCATCACCATGCAGAGACTCCCCGCATCCCTTCCTGTTACTCTGCTCAGTACCTTTGTGTGATGACCAGCTTGTGCTCGCTGCTTTGCATTAAATACAGGTAAAAAAAAGAAACACTCAGGTGGATTTAAGTTCTCCTGTTCTTTACCAGGCCTCTGCAGAAATGGGGCCCAAACTAAACTAAAGGTCTGTGGCGTTTTTCTTATAGCAGCGGGTGTGATTCCAGTTTGCAGGAGAATGGGAGGAGGTTTATGTAGCTTCACTGTTAAAATGAATTAAACTTGCAGTGTTTGAAGGATAACTTTAATATCAGAACAGCGTSGTGACGTGGAGCAGTTGCAGAGGCTGCATTGCTCTCTCCACAGTGACGCTGTTGAAAGTTTTGCAGTGAGTGTGTGTTCCTTGCGAGCGTGGCGTCCTTGGCAGATTTGATTTGAATTGTGTGCTGGATTTATTTCTTGTGTTCACAGTTTCTTTCTGAATGGTGTATCTGAAACCTGCTTTGCAACCACGTTTCTGACAGCAGTTTTTTATTCAGTTATGTTTAGCAGTAATATAAAGAATGGGAGCGGGGAGGTACTTAGGGTGAGTGGATGTCAGATGTCACTGAATTGGAGTACACTGCAATCTGGAATTCAGACTGGAATTGTAGAAAACTCATGTGTTTTCACTAACTAGTGTTTTAAATTGTAGCACATGGAAGTGTGCAGTAGAAATGGAACAGCGATGGAGAAGCAGGTCGTGTGCGAAAGGTTGGGGTTGTTTCTCGGAGGTCAGTGTTTTACACCGTGCACCTTTTTCTTTCCTTTAACAGAAAGTGTTTTCAGACTGCGCATTTCTATGTGGAAGACAGCAGCTCACCCCGCGTGGTCCCCAATGAAAGTATTCCCATTATACCTATCCCAGGTAAGACAGACTCTCTTATATTTGTACTATATGAAGGCTCTTTTAATCCCCTAAGAGGAGAAAACTTGCTGTTTGTGGTTAACATGGTTTTATTCATAGACATTTGTTGTGTCAGTGCTGCTTCATTTAAATTCATGTGCTTTGCGATGGGGCTCTGAGTGCCAGTGCTGTGTTTTTCCATAGGCACTTCTTCCACATTATTTTAATTAAAAAWTTCAGAATAACCTTTGTGAAATGTCAAGAACAAGAGCAACATTCCTTAGCAATACAACCRCGTTGCGTCCAAGGGGAAATGGGTTGCAGTGTCAGCATGGGATGCGGATGAGGGATGACCAGCTCTRCTGCTGTCTTGAGACCRGTGGACTTGCCCCCCACTTTCAACRTGTGCAGAGATGGGGAAAACAAAGATAAAATGTCGAAAGTTGTTTGCTCATTTGGCCTTCATCAAGTTACCAAAGGCCACGTTTTTCCCTCAGCTCTGTGGAAAATAAAGCTGGAGCCAGGGTTTGGCACTAGGTTCTGTTTATTAGGCATTTCCCCTAGGWGTTATCAAGAGTGGGATTCAGTTCTCTTTAAGCAGTGATGACAGAAAGCAGCTTGATGTTGCAGTGGCCTGTGCAGTCGCTGTCTTCTTCAATGTTACTCAGTTTCRCTGCTGGAATTAAGATACCCAAAATGTTGTGCTGGTCTCAGTCTGTCCAATGACCGCACTGGTTGCTTCAAGGTGATGTTTTCAGCTGATGAGATCTGTGGTATGTGAAGAGCTAGGCTTTGGAAAGAGGTTTAGTCAGATGCAAAGATGACTAAATGTCGTGAGTTGATGAACTTAAAGATTTTTTTCACCAACAGCAAATCTGTTGAAAGCATCAAAAGTCAAATCACCCTCAGGAAGTGCCTCTTTATGTATTTACTGTATAGATAATCTGTTTGGTAAGTCAAATTTAGTGGAGAGAGATTCAAGCTATGTCTCCTTTTTCTGAAGATGKGATATACAGCACCAAATGATCTTGAAGCTCTGCTAAACATTCTCTCCATCTGCAGATGGGGAAGAGACCTGTTTCCCCTAGTAAACTTGCTGTTAAATGATACTGTCAGCAACATCAGCTGCTGTTTCGGTCTAGGCAGCCCACTGAAATGCCTTAAAACGTTGAATGGCAACATTCCCCCTTGAATTGATCCCAACTGATGAAATGATGAGGTTTTGAACTCCGGAAGCTGCTAGAGAATGGGAGAAAATCTTACCATCTTGATCCGAGTAGTAAAATACAAGCAAGTTCAACAAAAGCAAGTCCTTTGGAGTAACCTTATTAGGTTGTTATCCCCTAGGTCATACCTTCTTAAAAATACATGTAAATGGGCCCTCATGGAATCATACATCTGTCTGCTGGAATTCAATGGACTGCACAGTTCTGTGCAGGCAGCCACAGGGATGGCAATTTAGAGCAGCGTGTCTGCAAAGGTTTAAAAGTTTTGCCAGGGCCCTTCTGCAGCACACMGTGAGCTGCTGGCTGCCGAAAGCAGAACTAGGTCTGTGTTGGCTGGGCAAGGCCCACGTGTGGGGTGGCTGTGCCAGGTCCAGGGGATCCAGGTGCAGCAACGTCCTGACGCAGCTCAGGAGGTGGCCGAAGTTGCRCTGGTCTCGCTGTGCACAACCACTCTGCCCTGCTGACGTGCCAGGATGCTCTGAGGTAGCTTTGGTACTTCCTTCTGCACCACATGCTGCTCTTGTGTTTACACCTACCCTCCTTTTCCTCAGCTCTAGGAACTATAAAACTGATCTCCCAAGAAAAAAAAAGCCTGTAAAGGAATGATTTTACCCATTTTCTATTTCACTTCCCATGGCCTACGTGCTTAATTATTGTGCATGAAGCCACATCACCCATAGGCATGTGCTTATCTATGCAAATTTGCTCAGAGACCCAAATCATTGTCATTATTCATAATTATCTGCTCTGCTTGATCTAGAGAAACACAGGACAAAGGAGATATCATTAACCGAGTCACCCACTGGATATTTAACTGCGGTATAAATCTTAACCCACATAAGCCTTATGCCTGACAGTAATGCATCTGTAATCAATGGCAGACTTCTGAAACTCCCTGACTGTTCAGCTCAACAAAATTATCTCTCCTCATTCTCTGTCTTTGCTGATACACTCAGTTAATTTTGGCCATATCCACATCACTTTGCCTGGGTCTCCTCACTATAAACGTTCAGACTTGACAACATCTCAGCTCCTGTTCCTTTTTTTTTCTTTTTTTCTCCACCTGGTTGGGACAAGAGTTAAGGAGTTTCTGGGCTTGGTCTTTTGTGGTAGATTCAGGCGAACAGCACAGTCATGGGTGCAGATATGTATATTTTGAACACCTTAAAAAAATATGCAGCCCCATYGCTCTTCCTCCATGCTACTCATCACAAGACCTGCTTTGTAAAGCAAGGCAGAAGGGCACCACCATGTAGCTTAGAWGATATTAAATACCAGGGTTGCCACAAATTTCACTGTTACCACCATCCTCCTCCTCATCTTTGCTTCACAGCTTTCCTAATCTCGGGTGGCGAACTCTTGTGGAGCTTGCAGTGGCTTTAACGGTTCCTTGCCCAGGTTCATGGGCACAGCATGTGTTTGGCACTCATGTTAGCAGGACTGGTTGGTTGTGAGATCAGTGTGCAGATACTCAAGACTTGGCCCTTTGGTAAAACTCAGAAGTGTGCTTAGTCTTGCCACAGTCCAGAGAAACAAGGCTCATAAAGAGCGGAGTGGCTGGCTGGCTGATGCACGAGATTCCTTTAGCATGTTGTTCCACACGCCTTTCACCATTTCTAGTGAAATGTGATRCCAGTCACTTCAGCTATTCTGAAGTTCCTTCTTACTCCATGGTTATATACAGAAGTTCCTTAGTCACATGTGACATGCCTCGTTCCCTTGAACCTTTCYGATGAATGGATCAGTGGTAGATGAATGGAGAGGGCGGGTAGGTCTGATGAATGTAGGAGTGGTGTGTGTTTTCTCTGCACTTCTGATGTCTTCAGGTGCTCTCCACTGGAGACTGGACTGTTCCCTTTAARAGATCATACAAGTAGGTGTCTCATTTGACAAGGAAATTGCAGGTCCTTACTGGAGGACCTGCACTTTAGCAATATGCAATAAGCATACTTGATATGCTTATTTTTTCTACTAGGGTGTGGCTGTGTCAAGCTGCATCCCAAGACCTTGTGATGAGCACCAGGACACTTCCATGGCAAGGCCTTGTGACAGTCCAGAGTGATCCTCTGGGCTAGAGCCTGGCTAGGCACCAGGAMAAGTGCCAGCTACAACTGAGGACTTGTCCCAAGGGCACGTAGCTCCTCCCTGAGCACAGAGGTAGAGTTCTCCAGCTGTGCAAGGTGTTATAGCTGTTTTCTGCTCCCTGTGGATTTATATTCCAGCACCATATTGTGAATTGTACCTATCTTCRGCTTCAATTAAAGCCATGAATTCAATATTGCAAACACAGCCATCCTCTGAAGCCAAGGCTATATCAAGGTGTYTTAGGGAACTTCCACCTCCCTTTTCCTTTGCTACCAGCCTTGCTCATGAAGCACACTGGCGAATTTCTGATATGATCCATGTGATAGGGACTACAGGGGCTGCCTGAAACATCCCAGAACGTGGGCTTTCCTGATGGCAATGGGAAATGTAGAGATTTTGGGACAAGTCCTTTTCTGAAAACCATCAGATGACTGCAGASAGGTCTTGCCCAACCTGGGAAGCTGCACCTCTCTGTGCTTAAATGGAAGGCCTGTGGGTGATGGAAGGCACAACTGGGACCTTAGGTTGGAAATATGGGAGTTTAAACTATATTGAATCTCTGTGCTAGAGGAAAATTCACTTTATTTCATTCTGTTGGACTGAAATAGTTCTTTCAGATCTGTTTCTTTTTGCTTGGAGGGAAGAACTGCTTTGCTATTGCATTTATAATTAATGATAACCTAATCTAAGATTTGTACAAGCAAATTTAAACTGAGCTCTTATTTTGACACATATAAAATTTTATCATTAACATCTTCATATTTCTGACTGACACATAGTTAATAGCATTGCAGTAGATTAAATCTTGAACCAAGAGAGAYGAATGTAGCTACAATATTACACAGGTGATCTTTCATATTCTGCTTTTTCATGTGTGCTTTATCAGAAACCTGCCCTTCTGTTCATTTGACTTGATTATAACAAATAGATTATAATTATCTTGCGGAGAAGAATTCTATGGGTTTGGTGCTCTTGTTTCAACATGCCCACTCTCTCATACATATTCTTAGCATTTTTTTGTGCTTTTTCACTTTGAAAGGTGCTTTTATCAAAAGCAGTGTTTGATAAGCACATAATAACAAAAACATGATCATTAATGAGGAAAAGTGTCCCCAATAATTATCTCTTAGTGATTCATAATTTATCTTAATTTATTTTGATTTATAATTTATCTTAACTATTGRGGTCACTGACTTCAGAGGATGAAGGACTTTCAGCAAGAAGTTTGAGCTCCTAGAAATAAGCCCACTATGTTGCCATGTTATTACTTATGCAGATAGTCTTAACAGAAGGCAGACGCATTATCTATAGTGAGATTATTTTTGACTTTATCTGATCATAAATTAATTAATATTWTTGTTATAATTTACTTGTTATACAAGTAAAATCGTTAATATCTTTCTGGAAATTTTTGTAAAACAAGAAGCRTGATCGATGAGAAAAATTAACTGTTGCGCAAGAAATGCAAACTCTTCTTTTGCATTCTTGTTTAAAATAGTTGAACAAGGAAAGAAAATTCCTCACAGAATTTTAGGCATATGCATATGATACATGAAACCTAGAAGTATTAGAAGAAAGATGGGCACCACCCATGTCCATGCCTGAAGTTACTCGTGTACTAGCCAAGTACTCTGCCTGCTGTGCGTGCACTCCACGGTGTACTCACAGTTTGTACATTTAGTGGTTTTCTAAGCTACTGCATAAAAGTGGACAACTGTCCTTATTGAAGATGATGGGATTTGTTTTCTATATCCTCTAGCAGGGCTGAATTTCACCCAAGGGGATGCTGTTATTACAGCACTACCCTTGCAATATTTTTTATGATCAGCAACATTTCTGCAGTCAGCCCAGACAGAGACTTCTTGGGGCTTTAGTACTGTGTGTTGTGAGTATCTRACACTGCACAGTACAGCTGCATAGATCCTATTTACATCTGGGCTACAATCGCCACATTCCTGACTGACTGTGGAAATAGGAATATGCTGGAACTGCATCCATAGGGGTTTTTTTCCTGCTTCAAATCCTGCTCATACTCTTGCTCTTGCTCTGCAACCTTCGTTCAATATACTGCATGCTGTAGGTTGTGAGATGGCCATTAAACTCAGTTTCAAGTAACACACATTGAGTCAAGAGGCTAAATCCAGTCCCAGGAGGAGCCTCCTGGAGGATATTTTTTTCTAGYCTCAGGAAGACTTTTTTTGCTGAAGATGAGGCCTATGAGGACGCGCTGTTGCGGGCAACCCTCCAGTGTTCATGTTGCTAATGGTGGTTTCTTGATTGGCATAAGCCAGGTTAGGTTTGTGCTGCCATCAGAAAGGGCAGACTCACCCATCATTTCACCRTTTCTCATGGCAATGAGTGAGGTCAACCCATCTGTCTGACTGACAGCTAATCCTTCTCTCCCCTTCCCAGAAATCAGCTAATCGTTATCTAGATTCGTTAGCCAAGCTCGAATGGGGCAGTGAGGAGGTGGCTGCTGTCCGAGCACGGGACACCCATGGCACATGAGTCCCAGCGCCCTCCTTGTGAGGGACTGCAGTCACAAGCAACAGAATAAGCTTTCACATTAAAAGCAGAGTGTAAGATGCAGAGGATGTGAGAATTTAGTAGATTAGGAAGATAATTGCTGAGAATAGGAMAGATTTATAAACAGAATGAAACACAAAGGTGATATATTTAAGCAGTACTTCTTGGTGTGTGTCAAACATCTGATCTTCAGAAACACCCAAATTTCAAAGTGGACAAAGGTAGGATGAAGCACTGCATCRTTTTTTGACCTTCTGGATTGATTCCTGACCTGAATCCTTCTATTCCAATCCAATACCACTAAACCATCCAGCGAGCTCTCCATCTATAAATGAATCAAATTGAATCTGAGATSTTATTATGTGGAAGCGCCACCTCTGATATGATATCCCATTTTTCTCTTGAAATTGACCCCAATGGCTTTAACATTACAGAGACAGCTTATTAAGTGGGAGATATGGGGATATCCTCCCTGGTAGGATTACTAATTATCCCAACTTTAAATGTAGCCCTGTACTAACTTTATTGTTCCTATATACTTTAGACTTGTTTTGAAGGTTAGCTGCTTTCTGAAGGAATGCCTTCTGCCTTCTGCTGTCTTCGTCTATKGACATTTTGTGGAAATTTAGGTGCGAGTGAGGGTTTATGTGCCTTTTTTCTTGGTGTCTTGCTTTTGTGGCAGGAGGTGACTTGTATTCTGCTACCCTTCAGTATTGTGCGTTTGTTACTCCTCTCAACCACTCCTCTGGGACTAGCCAGGGAAGATGTAAAGTGAACCTAAATTTCAAAAGTCTGGCCTAGTAATGAATCATATTCCCACTCAGCAGCTTCAGTAGCCTCTGATCATCACCTCACTGGTGTCCTGGAGACTTTCACCYCATCCACTTAAGATTGCTTCTGTCTCTCCATAACCCAAAGGGATAGTAGACAGATATGGTGCCAGATTCAGTTTGCATTTTGTAGTGATGTAAATCCGGAATCAGTTTGCTTACACTTGTGTAACAGATGGCTGAAYCCAAACTAGTCAGAACTGTAATTATTTCTGCAGTTTTAGAGGTGGAGGTGTGTTATTAAAATATTTCCCTGTTCCCTTTGAATAATGAGTAGGTCTTACAAAATGTAAGCATCCTCCTGACAATTCCAAATGTCACACTGGTTTCTGGATGGGAAAAAGTGTATGGTGCAGAAGGGAATGTGCACGGAACAACTGTGAGCGCTCCTAATTAGCCATTATAGGATTCCATTAATCTCTTCAATCGACTAAGAGAATTATTGTCATCAAAGTTCATTTGTCTTCAGCTGGAAGAGAGGCTTAACTAAAGCCTTCGGACTGCAGGCTCTGCAAGGAAAGGCCTATTCTGAGCGTGTAGCTGAGGAGGGAAAAGAGAGGAGAAAAAAATAGAGTGAACAGTAGAGAAGAGCTGTAGCTGTAAAGGTAGAGAGCTACTGCCACCAGCAGCGATGATGATGAAAGAAAACTAACTGTATTTTGCCATGGGTCTCTGATGCAACCCCATCCTTGAAATTGGGGGGAACTCAATGGACTGGAGAGTACGTTATCTTTAATGTATTTCTTGGCTCACAGATCACAATTAAAATGAAATTCTGCCTTCTGCAAAATTACACTCTGGTCTGCTGCAGCGAGGCCCTGATCTCAGTTGGTCTCAGCTGAGATAGACTCTGCTCAAGGGAAAAAAAAAACCCCACAAATAAGAGCTTTGAAACTTCTCTTGTGACAGTATGTGAAATTGCTATGGCAGCACAAGCAATTTTCAAGGAAATTAAGGAGATGTGGGTTACTTTTCAGGAGAGGAAAGATTGTTTTACAGTCTCTTGCTATGGACTGCTGTTCTATAGATCATTACATTTGAGTGCTTTGGCTGCAAAAATATTAATATGTGTGTTGTTAGGGGATGGTCATGTACTCAGTATTACATAGAATAAATGTTAGCACTTAAATATTGTAGAACGCCAGCATTTCTGTATGCTGCAGCTTTTTGCTAAAATGAGCATACACTTGTCAAATGTTTGGAATTCTTTATTATTCAGGAATGAGCATGTGGCTAATTAAAGTAGCATTACTGTATTGGGAGGTGTTCAGATTGTGAGCATATCTTCACCAGTTGCCTCTTGTAAATAAAATAAAAGGAAGCTGATTGAAATCTGAAAATGTCAATAGATGCAAAAAGCCACCCTGGAGCGTTACCTGATGAAATAAGAGTAGAGAAGTAATGACATGGTCAATATTAACAGCCATCAGCTAGAGACAAATCAGATTGTCAGGGCTGGATCTATAAAATTCTTGCCAAAGTAGAACCTCATTTACACATACAGATCTTCATACCCTTTGCTAAGAAAAGCATATGTGACAGCTTAGAGGTTTTAGCTGCCAAAGATCTTTCACTCTGAATACAGTAAATGTCACATCTATTTATTTATCGTTAAATTTTGCTAAGTATCTGTAGAAATATTTGGATTTTCTCTATCATATTGTAGATATTTAAAAGGAAAAGAATCCAGATTATAATGCAGCTGTAGCACCAAACCATATGGCTGCTAAATGGGAGCAAAAATACACCACTGAATTACTGGGAGTAAACATAAACTGCATGTGATTTCCAGAAGAATATTAAATGGGATACGTAACTACCAGAGCATTGCCATAAAATCACACTATCAGACAATAGTAGCCATCGGGCAATAGATTATTTCACATGCTGAAAGTAATCACAGTTGTACAGCAATTTACATTTTCTAAATGCCAGACTGAAAATATTAACTAATGAATCCTGGCAAGGACAGTGTTTTCATCAACTGCAGTGGTGGTTATAACAATGTCTAGACTTCTTTTTCTTTTCTGAAACAGAGAGAAATAAGACAATATTCCTACACCCCACTTTTTTATTAGAAACCACCYAGAGTTGCAGGTGCCTGAAACAGTCCTGGTTGTCTTGAATTCAATTCAGGGTTTTGATTTCTTTCTCTCAGGAAAATATCTGTGGCTGATTTATTGGCATATCGAGTAGTATTTGCACTGTGCTGAGCAAGAACAAGTGGTCCAGTGGAATGCATGTTYGGCGCTATGAGTGGTGTCTGGCAGGAGAGAGAACTCAAATTAGCRCGGGTGTTGCGTTGCCTCTTCCTTTGTGCAGCCACGGTTTCATGATAACTTCATTTGGATACTGCTTTGTTATATAAAAAGGAAAAAGTCAGTAATTTGTCTGCTGCGGGAGAGAAGCCTGTGTCTCTGCTCAGTCTGGTGAAAACTTAATGGGGCCAATTGTCAACTGTGTCTTCGTTTTCTGTCTTTCGTGTTTTCTTACATGATGGGTAAAGGGAGAAGCCTTCTCTTCTTAATGCCCCTCCAAAGTGATCTGCAAACTGCCTATGAACTAGGTGATCTTTCAACTTCTGTGGGACATCCCATCATCTGTATTTGCAGGGCTTAAGATTAGGACTAARATGTGCAAAGTTTGCCTCAATATTGGCCAGATTTATCAAGATTTTTTATACTGCATATTGAATAAGCCATGCCCCTGGGAACTTGGCCCTAGGTGCTACCAAGTGAATGTTTTYGCTCCAGAGTTTGCAAATGAGAGCGTGGATCTTGAGATTTTATTTCTGAGGCAAATAACAGCTCTGAATCTCTCTTTCTACAGATGATATGGAAGCAATTCCAGTCAAGCAGTTCGTTAAACACATCAGCGAGCTCTATTCTAATAACCAGCATGGGTTCTCAGAAGACTTTGAGGTATGATTTAATCATCCACTGGTAAAATGGTGTTTTCCTAAAGTTAATTGCTTATTGATAGTAAGGGGCTGTGGGACAGCTGTGTGATGTTGTTGTGACAGAGGTAAGTGTGGCACTGAAATGTATCAGAAGAAAAAGGGAAATACCACTTTGCCATTAGATATAAGCAATCCAAGACTAGATGTTTATAGGTAGTTTATAACCATTACAGAGCAAGGGGTACTTAGCAGGTTTTTATTCAATTGGAAAAGCTGCCTGCCATCCTGAGGAAAGATCTGATGAAACAAGGAGCTGATCTTACCTCCGTGCTTTTGTTATATATAACCTGAAGCTTATTTTACTCTTTTTGGCCCAGAATTTGCTTTCATTAGTCCTGATGAATAGTGCCTTACCTCTTGAGTAACCCAAAAGGAGCAAAATAGCTCTCCCTATGAGTGAGAGTAATGGATTTTGGCCATTGATGAACCTCTCCCCAAGCTATGACTGCATCCTCTATTCTTGATGGATCWGTTCCTGAAGTCCTTATTCATCCTCTACTCAATGAGAGAAGATTGCTGTCCAAGTCCTTGCTTGGTGTGTCGTAAAGCCAAGGAGAAAGGCTGCAGGGCTCGACTAGGAGTGTTTACTTAATGTGACCATTTTAAAGTTTGTGACTTACTACCAGTTTAGGACAGACTCTGCCTCTGTAAATCAGAGGCTTTGCCAATGGAGGGAAGCATTTTCCAACCTTTGGGTTACCAACCCCATATTGTCCATGCACAGCAAATAAACATTATGAGGAAATGAAGTATGAGGAAAGACTATGAARTCAGGCCCTAAAAACCACAGGCCGGCCCTTCTTGTTTAGGTTTTAGGCATTTCTTTCAGTCAGCCTAGTTTGTGTTATGCATGTGGATCTCTGCTTACCAACAAGGCAATGAAAGACAATAGGTGACCAGATATCTGCAGCTTCCATGCTCGCTGCAGTAAAGGCAAGGCTAYGTGCAGGAATTGTTTTTAATGGAGTCATTTAAAACATTTATTGTTGCTGTTCAGTTACTGTCTGTAAAGAGTAGCTGCTTTGTCCGGTGCCTAAAAACCATTGTGTAAGTTGGAAACATTTTGCATTCATGAGGAAAGCAAATGTGTAAGGTGTTAAAGTGATTTAGTTCAATTGGCTGCTGGCTGGATGGCTGAGCAGGAATATTGAGGCATTTAACAATGTTGATGGTATTCAGGACAAACATTTATTCTCCAGAGAGCAGAATTTGATCAGGATGATCAAATGCGACTCACTCTTCTCAATTATTTATGGATTGTGACCCCGGTGCTATTCGTCACAGCTGGGTTTTACACCATTTAATTATCCAAAATAATCAGCAACACATCTGTAAACTTGGTCTGGCTTTAAGCAGGCTTCGCTTCAGCTGTCGCCAAATCAGTGCTATTAACAAACGATGGGCACCTTCCGCCCAGGTTTTAGCAAAGAAAAGCGCTGCTGTAATAGCCCTATTTTTTCCYTTCTTTGTGGAGCTCCCTGCTGTGAGTGCCAGGCCGCGGCGYGAGTCGAGAGCTTCGTTTAGCCAATTAGTTCTGCTGGGGAGTCCAAGGTCCCCGCTGAAGGCAAGTCGAGCTCCTCCACTGCACTCGCACGCCAATTCGGTTCTCCCGGTGGGTTCGGATTTGGAGTGTCTCCTTTGAAGGGAGGCGGTGTAGCCGCTCCGCGTGTATTTCTKTCTAACTGAGTTCTCAGCTTTCCAAAGACTGAATGAAATCTCCTTCGTTGAGTGAGAGGAGGAGGAATCGGAAGGAAACGGTCGCTGTCTGGGATAACCGTTGAGCTCCCTCTTGCTACCGACACCTCATGGGCTTGTTGTTCTTCTCCATCATGTTTCACAGCAATGGGGCTGGAGGGCAAACCCAGGATTYTGCACACACACCATAGGTAAAGTTTTTCCAAGCACCTAAACTGGCTCAGAAATCAGGAACTTGATTTTGCAAGTGGCTGGGGGATATGGGAGCTGAGCTCACATTTATCCCACAGCTACGAGAAGCAGCTAGTGTTGAACTCATGTCTGAGCAGACCCAACCGGGCTGCTGGAATCATATCTGAAAGGTGAAAACGAGCAAGGAGCAAAGATMATGTGCCCCATGCAGAAGGTAAAAACTGTCCAGTTGTTTGAGCTAGTTTGGGGGTACGTTCCTTCCTGTGTTTTTGGCACAGTGTTGTGAGTTGTGTTGTTTTTTCCATGAAGATTGCTTTGAAAGTAAATAGTATGCCTGTTCCCTCCCTTCTCCCCTTAAAATGAGCTGTAATTACAGCTAAATATTTTGTATATGTGCTTAGGAAGCGTTTTATGTACAGAGGGGAAAAAAAGACTTTGAACTCACAAATCTTTGCTTGGAAAGTACTCCAAAATTTGGAATCCTTTTAGGGATGCGAGTAGCTGCTTTTATTGTATGGCAATAACAGGGCTTTCTTGTATATAAAGAAATGTTAAGGTTTCCTGTGAGTCCAATGAATCTTCAATATTTGATATAAACCAGAAATGCAAGGCCCAATTCGATACTGAAGAACAAACAGCTTTTTAAAAGGAAGTCCGTGATCATGGGTTGTCAGTGCTGGTTTCTAACTCTTTAAGCTCCAGCTTGGCATCCAGTCAACCTGATGACGATAGAAGGCGAAGGAGCTTTTTGGGCTGCTGTGCTTGTTCCCTGGCAGGCAAGGAGAGGTGCTGCATTTTTGCAGGGCATCCCCATGCTGGGGTTTGGTGGCCCAACAGCCCTGAACACGCGGCGTCAAGACTGTGCAGAGCCCGGAGGCGTCCCCAGGCACAGGTCGTTGTCTAGCCAGAGATTGTATCAGCATCATTATGCTTAATAGTGCTTAATAGTCTTTGATAGACCTTTCTTCTGCAAATTTCTAATTGCTTTTTTGAACCTTTGTAGACTTCTGGTGTCCAAAACATCCCATGGCAACGAGTGGTATGATTTGTTCCACAAGAACAGACTTCTTTTGGGGTTTAATTCATGCCTAATAACATCTTCCAGTGCCTYGTAGCTTTTACATTACAAAGTACATCCTTGTATCGCCTCCTAAATGCCACATAAGATTCAGTGTATGTCCCTCGTATCTCCCTTTAATCATCTCTTTCCAAAACTGAAGGAGCCTGCACAGTTTAGTCTGTTTGTCTGAGGAGCTGTTCCAGGCTTAACAGCACTTTTTCCTTCTTTCCTCTTTTTTTTTCTGCCTTTACCATATCCTTTTTAAGATGAGAAGGCCAGAACTGTGCACAGTATTTAATGCCTGGGTTTACTGCAGTGTTATACAGGGGCATAGTGATGTTTTCTTTTTGGTTTTCTATTACTTTCCTCCWTCCTACCATGCTATTTGCTTTTTAACAACCACTGAGCACTCAGCCAACACCTCCAGAAAACTATCAGCTGTGACCCCGAGGTCTCTTCACTGAATGGCAATAACAAATTGAGAGCCTGTCGGTGTGTATGTATAGTTAGGGTTGTTTTTCCCAAGTACATCGTTTTGCATTTATCAACATTGAATTTCATTTGCCATTTTATCACTCAGCCACTCAGTATTGTGAGAACGTTCTGCTTCCCCTCACAAGCAGCTTTTGTTCTAATTATCCTGAATAATTTTGTAGTACAAACACACTTTGTCTCCTTTGCAGTACATTTATGATTGGAGCAGGTCCCTGTAAAGTTTTGCTGGCAAGATCTAATGCTGACAGTTCCTGGGATGTGGGATTCTCTTTTTAAACCTCTTCATACCTAAGGGGACTTTTCATTTTGGTCCACAACAGATATTTTTTTTTAAGAAACATTTTGTGTTTTCAAACACATTTTGGAAATCCAGTTACCCTGTTCTATTCCAGACTGTCCTGTCTCCACATGGAGTTAGAGGTGTTCATTAACACTGCTCTTTGTTGCAGCCTCTGGCCTCCTTGTACCATGGAGAAGTCGGATTTAGCGGGCTGTAGTGCCCAAAATCCCTTCTGGATCCTTTTTTTTAAAAAAACAAGGTCCCATTTGCCATCCTCTGTTCTCCCAGTACCCGCCTGGCTGTACAGGGCGAGCACCCTCTGAATTSCTGCATCAACAAGAGGGCAAAGTGGGTCTTCCCATGGCAATTTTTTCACCTCCTCCCTGTTCTGGCCTATTAGTGACATAAAACAGTAAATTTTGTGAGCGCAGATCTTTCCCTCTAAAAAGAGAAAAATAAGCCAAGAAATTGCCCCTGGCTCCCCAAACTAATTGAATTTCTATGCCCCAGTGCCGTATTTGGACTTCAGAGACCAGACAATTTTATTTACCTGCTCCCTAATTCTGGAGTGGGTTGGTCCGTGCYGCTGCAGGAGAGACTGGCGTGGGTGAGCGCAGTCCCCACAGACCCCTGTGCCGCCCGCAGCCCTGCGAGCTGATGATTCATTGCCCATTTGGAGTCTGCACAGGCTCCCTGAGCTTGGAGGCAGCCTGTCTAGCTCCCTCATCTCATAAATTGAAAATATCTTTATACTGCGGTGGCACCTTCTTCTAAATGTCCTGAAATGTAAGAAAATAGCATAAATCCTTATCTTCAGTAGTGTGACAGGGATTGGCTGCCGTTCTTTGCATGGTTGTCATTGCTTGGAGTGAGGGTCGCTAGCTCATTTTAACCACTGATTCTCTCACAAAGGGCAGAATTGAAGACAGAAATGGTGTCATGCTTTGCACATTTCTTGAGACTAAAACCCTTGTGTCGTTACACTGAGATCCCTTTTGGATTGGACACAGTTTGCATCAGACACGTGCCATAATTCCGTCTACCTTCATAATTTTGGCGGTAGGAAGATGCCATTTCCGAAGCGTTCTACTTGGAGATCTCATTGCTCTGGGAAACGTCGTGTGACATAGAGGCCAGATCACTCTGATTAGGGGTATTCGCAGCCTCTGTGTTGCTATGTTTAAACCCAAGTTGGAAGATGAAGGACTTGGTGCAGAAAAGGGACTTTATGGAGTTTTGTCTTCTAATCTTGCTGCTTGACCTACCGTAAGGAATTGATATCATGAATTAACAGATGAGGAAAAGCAGTAAAAGAGACTCAGATTTCTGGGCTTTCTGTTACTAATTAGAGCTCAGCAAGAGCTCCCAAATTTTCTGCCGGAAATCCCATTCCAAAGACCAATGACCCTACCTGGGGAATGCAAGATTTCATTCAGACTCTGGTACCTCTCTGCCCAGCATCAAGATACATCACAAAAATGTTACTCTGCCACTGTCAGCTCCCTCGTGTTTGCAGGCATCACCTGGGTATATAGGTTGGCTGTGTGCACAGCTCAGTGCATGAAATTTTAACCACCTATATTGATTCCTCCACTACTATTGCTGTGTTCGGTCCTTCTGGTTTGTTTATTATTCCCTTCCGTCTGGGCCCTCCCCAGTTACGTTTCTCCTGAGTGCCATCAGTGAGTTTATGCTAGTGCTAAATTATTACAAAAGTCTATGTTATTCCGGTGGGAGATCCTCAACTGATATTTGCTTTCTCTGTTGGTATTCTGTCTTCATGTTTGCAGAACAAACAGCAAGAGTAAAACCACAGAATTCTCTAATTTGGGGTTAAACTAACAGATCAGGAGTGATCACAGGGGTGGAGGCACTAGCCGCTCTCCTGCTGAAAAATTCCACAGGAAGCTCAAAACAATTTTGGAATGTCTCTCATTTAGTCCTTCAAATTAGGGTCCCTTCTTYGTTCAGGATTCCTCCTCATTGCTATTCATAGGCTTTTACAGTTCAGCCCCTGCTAGGACATCTGCTGATGGAAGTAATGGGAAGCAACAGCAGTGCTGCATAAGGCCAAATCAAGAGACCGAGTTCCTGCTCAGTCTCTGTAGCAGAATTTCTTGCTCCCTACCTTATATTGCCAGCAAGACGCTGGAGCAGTTTGATTTTCCACTTTAATGGAAATTCTTTGAAGTTTARAAGAAACTAATCTGTAACTTGTTTCAGGAAGGCAATGAAAATGGGTCATTAAACCTGGGTGTATCAAATTCCAATTAGCATTAGCATGGACAATATAATTAAAAGGTAAATTAGCCATAATAGCAAGAACTAGGACACTTTTTGCAGTAACTAACGGTCAATTGAAAGCGTGTCCTTTGGTTCCTTGGGTTGTCGATGATAAGTTGGAAGGACAGGACTAGAGCCTATATCCATTCATCTTTGGGCAGTAATGTGTTCTGCAAAGTTGAACACAAAAAGCAGCAGCACAACCAGCCAGCCACCATTAAAATCAGTGGAAGAGGCTAAAGGGATTAAAGAAAGCCAAAGAAAAGCCTCTGGAGTGGAAAAGTTGGTCTGCTCTGACTRGATGAATTGCAGATACAGTGATAAGGGGAGTAGTTGTTCTTTTACTCCAAGGTATCAGTAGCAGTTTCGTGTTAATTGGAGGAGACTGTTTAGGTTGCAATGAGTACTCTGGGCACCAGGGTTTACCTGATGGCCTGTCTGCAAAGTTGTCATAATAATATGATCATGCTGATGTTTTAAGAACAAATGATTGACTTGGTGAGCAGCAGGGTTTAGAAATCCTAGGATGGTAATTGTGTTAGCATTACCAAAGGTTAGGAAAGTAAATATGTAATAATATATAATATGGTAAAAAGGCCTAATTAGGAGGGTGAYTTTTTGGAACTTTCTCCAGGGTGATATTCATTAACACCAGGCCATCATGCTCTGCCAAAGGGTAAATTATGCACTAAAAGCAGGCAGAGATAACAGGCTGCAACTAGTCTGGTCTTCTTGCGGCATTCTGTGCATTGATGAAAGGCAACACTTTGGGTTTAATAACGAAGGAATGTTGACTTAGGCCTTGCTGTCTGGGGTGGCAAACATGTGGTTTGGTAATTTGCAGCTAGCATGGGGAGAGGTGAGGCCGGGAGGTAGGAGAGGGTGGATAACCAGCCCCAGGTCACCCCCACTGCACCCGCTGAACGCGGCCCGGTGCTGGGAAGAGTTGGGGTGCAAGGGCAAGTGGGGGAGCTTAGTGCAGTGAGCAGGTACGGGGCTCCCCCATTTTAGCAGGTTGCAAGAGTATTAAAATTCATTTATAATGTTAAGTTTCTAATAACAGCCATTCTCAGGTGATCACCTCTGGCAGTGTAAGGTCTACTTCTGCACTGCCATGTTTTCCATCCCCTTAGCCTAATCTTCCTCTTCTATTAACTTTATACAGGCCAGCTGGGAACACTGCACAGTTGAAAAAGCAGTCAGCATCAACATAGAAAGGTTAATTAAAATGATTAACCCCTCTAACAATTCCCTTATGGAAGAATCCTATAGAATTTAATAGAAAGTGTTACATTTACTATGTAGTATTTAAACTGTCAGAGAATTCCTTAGCAGGGATGTAATTCCCTATAAAATTCTATAACTTTTGAGAGTATTCTCCATAGAACCTGACTGGATTCATCTGTGCTGAATTCTACAGCATTTGGCATAAATGCTTCAATGCTAAAAACTGCTCCAGAAATAATTTTGTGGTGCTACAGAGAGTTAATGTTTRATGTGGGGCTCTTCAGAAAGGGAGGATATGTTTTAAAAGTGACCTGCAGCCATCCAGGAATAATGTTGCCTTGTTTCTGAATGCAAAAAACAAAAGCAAACCCGAGTTGCATTAAATCATACAAAAATGTAGCTAACGCTGCTTTTGCATTTGCAATTTAGGCTGAACTGAGCCTACCCAYGGTATAATCAAAATTCCCTTGTTTRCTGGAGCCGACAGGCAGAGTTAGGGGAAACGCACACTTTAACGTGATTTTTTTTTTTTCCATGATAGAAATGGAGCTGTGAAAATTGTATTAGGGCCAGCTGAGAGTTGTGCTTGATTCCTCTTTGTCTTTGCTCAGCTCGTCCCCGCCACTGTCGTCTGCATCTCCCAATGGGGAGGCGAGCGAGAGAAGCAATTGTTCGTTTGGGAGTGCCATGTGGATATAAAAGCTATAAAATGTTCAAGGTTTTACTCTGCTTTGCACTTTTAAAATGTAAATGCCGGGGAAGATATCAAAATTGCTTTGCAACTCCTTTGTGAAATGTCTGCATAATGCTGAACTCCGTTACATCTGCTGTTTGTATAGCATTTCTCTTGATGATTTTTCCCTGTCACTTAGCTCGTGATCTTTGCAGCAGCTGTGAGCGTCTAATGATTTTTCCCTCTTAGGCAGGTTCTATACTGTTACTTTTAAAGCTCGCCGTGCAAAGTCATTTGGCACCTCCCTGCATAACCTTGGGGGAAATTAGTTCTATTTGGTGTGATTTCTGGGACCTACAAAAGGTTTGAATAAGTGCAGCTTCTTCCACAACTTTGTAAACTGCAGAACACCAGTACGTTTTTCAAAAGATTGTTTTAAAACTTAGTTTATGCTAATGATAAAAAGCTTTTTACTTTTGTTTCAGAAAGATTGCAATTAAATAGATAATAGAAACTATTTCTTGGAAGTGTATGGGATTTAGTGGTTTACTTGCAAGACAGTCTCCAAAGTGTCTCCTAACTCTAGGAAAACTTGCCCCAGAGGAATAGCTACTGCTCTCAGGGGCAAAGAGGAGACACTTTTGCCACACATAGCCCTGCGTTCAGTTATTTGCTGATACAAGTAGATTAGGAACTACAAAATCGACGGAAATCTCAACCTAATTCCTCAACAAGACAAATATCTACATCTCTAGCTGCCTGAAAACCTGGCCTCATTCAGATGGGTAAATGTCTGGATGTACAGGGTCCAACAGATATATCTGGAGCAACCTTTTACCTCTTTCACTAGATCATTTGCTGTTAGTAGGGGTAGCAGTGGTGGTATTTAAAGCCCTAGCTGTTATCTTCACAGATCTATTTTATTTATATTTTATAAAAGTCATCCCTCTGCAGAGAACTAACAAAAGGTCAATGCAGAACTTAAATGTCAGAAGCCCTCTTTTGAGGGCTTATAAGCAAATCAGTTGTTCAGCCCTCCAAAGTTTTCTGCGGAATTGTTGTTATTTGTGCTTAACTTCCTATGCCGGTGTTTCTCTCTGAATCATTTTGGGGCCCAGGAAGTGCAGCGCTGTACGGCCGACATGAACATCACCGCGGAGCACTCCAACCACCCCGACAACAAGCACAAGAACAGATACATCAACATCCTCGCGTGTGAGTAACCCTGCGCGCTCGGGGCAGGCAGCTGGTAGGGCTGGTAGACACTCTCCTTCCAGCGTGTCAGTGTGCAACAGGGGATTCCAAGTTACATTATTGCACAATAATTAATAAATACATCAAAGTGTGGCAGAGAGATCCTTTTCTTACTAAAATGGGTGAAACTTGACTTCTTTGGAGCCAGATTTTCACTCCAGCTTTTTGCTTAAGCTGTTTGATGGTACAAGTGGTGTTTTAAAAGTACCAGTTCAGTGTGAAACTTCACAGTGGAACAACTGGGATCAATTGATGATAAGACCTGTCTGCCTGCTAATCTCTGAAAACTGGCCTAAGGGAAGTGCATAGTGAAGCAAAGGGTTTTATTTATGATCCTTGGGATTCCCTCATAATCCCAAAGGCGCTGAATCTTCCAGCAGTGTATCTGCTGTATTTCAAACTGCTTCAGCTCTGTGTATGACTTGGGCAAACAATGATCTTTGCAGCACAGTGCAGGATTTGCCTGTATCCCTCAGAGAACTGCAAATCTGGCCTCTGCTCTAGAATGCAAATTATTGCAGGTCAGAAATGGAAATGGGGTAACTTTTTCCATAGTGTTCCCTGATGTGGAATGAATGGCAGACGCAGCAGTCGCTGTGATTTAGCAGCCAAGGTGGATAGCCTCTGATACAGCAGAGCTCACGAGGTTTATCTTCGTTGAGCAGTACCACTGCAATAAACCGTGAGTGGTTTGGATGGTGGAGGAAGGATGCAGGTCTCTCATGGATGCTCGGAATTGAATGAGGCGCAGGCTGAGGACCAGTTCCCACATCTGTAATAGACTTGCTCTGTGGCTTTGGGCACAGGGATTGTTGTCCCAGCTCTGATTTTAGGCAAAGCTGTGAGGTCCCTCTGGGCTCCTTTTGGGGTGCAGAAGTACCATTTGAGGGAAATTGGAGCAGGAGGCCAAGTGCTCCAGATTGCCCCTGGAGAAACCTCTCTCTCCATCAGTGTTCGAGGGAGGCAAATGAAACCAACTTCTTGTTGGAAGTTTTTAGTGTCCCAGGGCTGCTGCCTTGCAGCAGGRGAACACTTGCATTTTTGTTTTCTCTTCAAGCAGGAATTCAGACGTTTGCCTGCAAGAGAAACAGCAGCAAAACACCTAGAATCTGTCCTGCTGGGGCTCCAAGGGTGGTGAAGGGATGAGGGCGCAGCACTGAGGGGAGGCCAGTGAGCCCAAGTGCCAAGCCAAGGCAGTGTTCCTGCCTGCAGGAGCGGAGCTGAGCTGGTGTCTCTGCACAGCGTTACCTATAGGGCACCTTGTGCGGTGGCAAGGCTCTTTGAACCACCCTGCACAGTGTATATAGATGATCCTGGAGATCCTTCTMCTCCTTGAGCTCCAGTGAGAAGAGTCCCAGCATGAACCTTTGACTCCAATCCAAAGCCAGCTTCTACAAGTTACTAATATTCCTTCGATATGTAGGAATTAATATTCTTCCAATATGTAGGAAACAGGATGTTTACCTGCCTTTCTGCAGAATGTTTCCTTAATGCTTCTCTGGTCTGTTTTTTATCCTGCAGATGATCACAGTAGGGTGAAGCTAAGGCCTTTACCAGGAAAAGATTCAAAGCACAGTGACTACATTAATGCTAATTATGTTGATGTAAGTTGTTTTTTCTTCTCCAACTCTGAGTCCTTCCAGCAAGAGCAAGTATTGCTACTTGCAGAGTGTTTGTATTTTTCAGCTTCCCCTGATAGTTTCGTTACAAATTTTTCAGTATCCTAAACGAGAAAGGCACCTTTCTTTGGTACATCTGAATTATTAATGTCTGCTATGATACTGCTTTCATCTTACTTGGCATTATGGTTTTCTTTGAAGGGTTACAACAAAGCAAAAGCCTACATTGCTACCCAGGGACCTTTAAAGTCTACATTTGAAGATTTCTGGAGGATGATTTGGGAACAAAATACTGGAATCATTGTCATGATCACAAACCTTGTTGAAAAAGGAAGAGTAAGAGAATTTATAATTCGTTAGCAGCTGCTCTTTACTATGTTCTTGAGTCATGTAGACAGAATTTGTTTTTAATGCTTGGGTTTCATATGAGATACATATATATATGTATTTGTTGACATGCAACGTATGATAAAGAGGGATACCTAATTAGCCATGAATTTACTCTTCTAAAATGCCCCAAGTGCCTGTATAAAGGACCAGCTCAAACCTTCAGCCAACCCACCAAGCTCTCTCTTTGCTCAGAGGAAATGCGATCAGTACTGGCCCTCAGAGAACAGCGAGGAGTACGGCAGCATCATCGTCACGCTGAAGAGCACAAACGTTCACGCCTGCTACACCGTGCGCCGCTTCACCGTCAGGAACACCAAGATGAAGAAGGTGAGCGAAGCCTTTGCCGTCCTCGTCTGGGTGCCTTCTGGGCTTTGCAGGATGCAGGCGGCACCAGAGCAAAGCCTCAGCTGCTGCACGGACAGCTTGAGGTAGCATGGAGGTGGGGAATATATAAGCAAAGCCAGAATTGCCAGGAACCTGGCGAAAGGTTTAGCCTGTGTATCTTTCTTTCAACTCCACTGCTGCTTYAGTCTTGCAGTTACTACTGTTATTTTCTGTTCCCACATGTATTTTTCCTTGAGCTCTGTCTCCACCTAGCAGGAGGCAGAGGCTGCAGAAGAAAATTTCATCTGCCAGTCAGGCACTTTTTCGGCTGAGCGAGCCAGGGAGGTTGAGTCTGTTCCTGTGCTTCCTTCTCCTGATGGTTCTCTTCTSGCTGTGCAGGGTCAGAAAGGAAACCCCAAAGGGCGGCAGAATGAGAGGACGGTTATTCAGTACCACTACACGCAGTGGCCGGACATGGGGGTGCCGGAGTACGCCCTGCCCGTGCTGACCTTCGTTCGCAGATCCTCRGCAGCCCGAAGCCCCGACACGGGCCCGGTGGTTGTGCACTGCAGGTATGATGAGTGTGAGGAGCTACTCCACAGCAAGCATCTTCAAGGCCAGTTCAGACAAACACATGAGTTGTTAATGCAGGAAGGGTTTGGCAGCTCCAAGAGTGCAGGGAGACRCGAGCATGCTTTGCCTGCATTTCAAGCGAGCTCCGGTGCAGCAGCTTTCCAGTTGCATTAGCARAGCCCTGCTTCATGCTGCAGAGCAATTCAGCACTGCACTGATGGGGTGGTGCACTTGCTGGCCTGAAGCTCCTTTGCAGCCTGCCTGTTCAGGACACAGGATGGGCAGGGTCACATCAGCTGGTAATCAGAGTGCCTGGAGTCCCGAAGCTCTCCTTGCACTCATCATGTGGCCCTGCCTCTGGCCTGCACTTATATTCACTAGCACTTGCAGTCGACAGAGGACTTCCCTTTAATGCCTGAAGGCTCAAGTCAACCAAGGCAGTCCCACAGCCTGCATCTGGGATGGATTAAATTTGATACTGGGTGGGTATCCACATGGCTTCCTATAGACAGCACCAGTGACAACAGGACACCACACACAAGCATCCAGATTGTGAGAATCTGGGATCCACAGCAACTCTATCCTCACTGCCCCAAGCACTGGTGCCAGCCAGCCTCAGCAGTACAATTAACATTTACATTGGTTCAGCTCTGTTACATGCGTTTCTTTTRTGTCTTCTCTAGTGCTGGTGTTGGCAGGACTGGTACCTACATTGTGATAGACAGCATGCTGCAACAGATAAAAGACAAAAGCACAGTTAATGTCCTGGGTTTCCTGAAACACATCAGGACACAGCGCAACTACCTCGTCCAGACAGAGGTAACGAAGGCAGTGGGGTTGAATTTAAAGCCATCTTCATTTTTATACTGTAATCAAAGAGAAAATAGATTTTTCAGTTACATCCCTGTAAATACAGAATATATTTTCAGGCGTTTATTGTACTGGAATATCGCTCTTCTCCTAGACTAGAAACTTCAGATTCTACTTTTGACTTTTTTGCAGTTGTGTGTGTTACACTTCTGAATGTTTATTCCAGACCTGGCTGTATTTGCGTGGGTGGCTTGTCTTGCAAAGAAGATGTAGCCCTTCTCTTTTAGGGTGCTCTGCCCCTCGATCAAAGCACTCCAAGTGCATTTGTGACGTGTTACTCTTTCTCTAGGAGCAGTACATTTTTATTCATGATGCCTTGTTGGAAGCCATCCTTGGGAAGGAGACTGAAGTGTCTGCAAACCAGCTGCACAGTTATGTTAACAGCATCCTCATACCTGGCATAGGAGGGAAGACACGACTGGAAAAACAGTTCAAGGTAAAGCTTATCAGAGCCATGCAGGGGCAGTCAGTCCCCCAYTCCCTGCTGCACGACATGCCTTCASTGCCTACTGCCAAAGATAAGGAACCAAACCAGAGCCCTGGAGCAGCAATCTTAATTATGCCGATTGAAATCAGCACTAATATTCTTGTACTCAAAGGCAGGAGGATGGAAAGGGACACTCATCTGAGTGTGCTGCTGTTCCCCTCTTTCCAAAGGGCCATGGTCATTTCTGTGTGTGGTTTGCTTGGCTGGAGTTGTCCTCCAGGCCGCCTCTCTCACACCCATCTGTGCAGAAAGTAATGAAGTGAAGTTCTTAGCACCACTTACTATTTCAGGAGCTAACATTAGATACACACACTTAAAAAGGCTCTTAGACCAGGGAAACACAGTATGTTTTTCGCTGCTAATAGCCATACTTGCTGCTTTTCCTTACTGTGTTATAGCTGACCTTCATTTTGGCCAGAGTAAAACTTTATGCCTGTTTCTCCTATTTAAAACCTAAGATTTTCTGATTGTGKTTTTTTTTTAATGCATTTAAAACTATGCTGAGTTACTGTGTTCATAAGAAGATTACACATGAAGTCTGTKTTCACAGTTAAACTCGATCAAAAAACGGCTGAGGATCTGAAACTGTTAAAAGAAATGACGCCAGGTGCCGAACTATTCAAAAAATGAATAGGCTACTTTCTCAATTCACTTGTAAAAATCGCAGTACTACTGCATCAGTCAAGACATTCCAGATGCTTAATTACTGAATTAAAGAAATGTACACATTATGCAGCAGGAGAAAAAGATCTGGTACAAAAAAAAAAAATTTGCATTTCTTTTAAGAAAAAGTACAAAGTTACAAGTTTAAAGATGTTTTCTGATGGCAAAATTTCAAAAACCTAAGTGCCATTTTCTGAAATTACTTTAGCAGAGATGCACAGGGATTTCGAAACTTCACAACTTCCAGTGGGGCTTACGCTAGCACTTAGATGAGTGCTCTCTTGTTCGGAGTGCTTTTGAAACTGGAGCTAAGTAAGGATGTGCCAGCAGCAAGTATTAAACAGTTCCCTTGCTTCTGCTGCTACCACCAAGTTGGCAGAAGATAACTTGTGCTCATGCCCTTGTGCAGCAGTTCCACTCTCTTAGTGTAAAATCACACTGAGTTTGGGTTTCTGCTGCAGGAAGCCACCTTCACCCTCTTCACTCCAGCAGTTTCCCCATACACTGGGGAAGGAATATTCCAATACAGATCTGCCTCCRGGATGAGCTTGGCAGAACGTAACCCGCCAGTTCAGATCTCCGATGCTCATAGGGTTGAATTCCCCCACGGCCTGGCAGGGAAAGACATCCTGCAGGAATCATCTTGCTTTTATTTTAAAAGAAAATAGAGAAGGGGTTTTGTTGTTTATTTTCCTGGCTTTTTCTCCTGKACACCTGCTTCTGACTGAATATACCTGCAAGTCTATGAAACATGTTCTCAAAGATAACTAAACATAGTGTTCTATGAAGGTGAGTYTTGATGGAAGTTCATTCTAAGGATATTTTGAAGCTGAGAGCTGCYGCGATCTTTTTAGCCATTAAACACCCTGTGTGAAAGGGATAATTTCCATTGGCGTCTTGAGTACTTTCAACAAATTTAACAGTGCRGTTTATTCTGCTGCTGGTGCATCTTCCCAGGAGTTGGCAAAGAAACCTCTTCTCGTCATTTAGAGCACCACAAGGACTGACTTGCTACTTTATTCTCTTTCAGCTGGTTACACAGTGTAATGCAAAATACGTGGAATGCTTCAGTGCTCAGAAAGACTGCAACAAAGAGAAGAACAGGAACTCTTCAGTCGTGCCGTGTAAGATCACATCTTCGGGTTGATTAYTGCCTAGCATAACTTTTCGTACTGAATTCTCCCTGCATTAAAAGGCATAGCCACTAAAGGAGAAATGTAATCTTTTGTTCCCACCAAGCCGCCTTGTCTTTCAAAATTACTCTGATGAAACTGAACAAAAGAAAATAGTTAAGGTGTCGGTCAGTGAAATGTTAATTTGAAGAGCTTAACAATTTGGATGTTAGAGAGCAAATCTGTGGAGTGGTAAGAGAATAACTTTGATACGGCTTCTTGCTCAGATCAGATCTCCCAGCGTGACGGACAGAAGGTGCCTGTAGTTCAGCGATGACTGTGGGTTTCTCTGAGGGTTTCTGTCTGTCTTGGTGGAGCATGGAAGGCTCCTGTACCTTGGCCTTCCCAAGAGGAGGGTATTTAGTGCCGGAGGCCATAGTTTCACAGTCTTTAATGCATCATCTGTGCACGTTGCCCAGCAGTACCATTTGCTCTAGCCCAAGCATGGGCACAGTGTCATTTCCATCAGGTTACCCAACAGCCAGACTGGCACAAAGGTGTAATGRCACAGATCTGGTCCTTCACAAAGCTTGCCTAGAAAGAGGAAAGCCCTCAGAATTGAGCTTGTTAAGAAACGCCAACAGGCAGAATGAGTCTTATTTGCACATCATGCTGGGGAGCTGCAGGGCCCTTGGTCTGGCGATAGGAGCCCCTCAGTTGGTCGCAGGGTGTTGGTGAAGCCGGTCCCCAWCCGTGTTGAAGAGCAGAGCTGCCGGGGACAGGTCCATGAAGCMCACGCTGCCGGGCGGTGACCCGGTGGGGAGACCTGTTCTCTGCACAGGTTATCTCCCCCTGCAGCTGGGAGCAGTGAGTGATGGTAGCRCGGCCCGGAGGAAGGGAAAACAGAATAAATCAGCTGGGTCCGTGTGCTGCTGGAGACAAATGSAGACGCCGCAGTCAAGTAGTACCTGCAGTCCCCCGTTATCACTGTGTATGCTGTCATTTGGCAATTCAGCCTGCTGTGAAAATCTTTGCTATAGTAAAATTTGATTCCTGAAATGACTTTGCCCTTGTGGGAATATTGTGCAGCGTTCTGTTTTTATACCCTGTGTTAGTCGGCAGCGCTTTAACACGGTTAAAGTGCTGGCCTGCTCCTGGGGGAGATGGGAGCTGCTCAGTGTTTGGTTTGTTAACATCTGAGAAATTCTTGCTTTCTGCGTTGTGCCATGATCAGGCTTTGATTTTTTTTCCCCTCTTTTTTTAATCTTATAGCTGAGCGTGCTAGAGTGGGCTTGGCACCACTGCCTGGAATGAAGGGGACTGATTACATTAATGCCTCTTATATCATGGTGAGGAAGCCAACATCTAATTACAAAGTAAAATCAATTCTAAGGTGCTAAATACCAGATGCCTATAATTGTCTTAATTCTGTATGTAATGGCTGTATATTAACAGATGAGATTTTAACACCTTCCCCATGATGTTAAGCTATTAACTGTGTTTTATTAAAGATTGTTGCCTAAAAAAAGATAAGTACAAGATGCATTTATGTGGAATCCTTATTTCTGTGAGATACAGTCAAATAAATACTGGAATGTAGAGTAAATGAAAACAGGGAGTCTGCAGAATAGAAATGGAGTTATAAAATTATAGTCTGTTTGAAAATATTGTAGAATAAAATGAAAAAAAAAAAGTCATTATCTCTCCCCAAAGATGAAATTAATGCTTCAAGAGTACTTCAGGCAGTAAGTAACTGTGTGGGGTTTTTTGCTGCAAAAGGGCTACTACAGGAGTAACGAGTTCATCATAACTCAACATCCGCTGCCACATACAACTAAGGATTTCTGGCGAATGATCTGGGATCACAACGCACAAATCATCGTCATGCTGCCGGACAACCAGAGCCTGGTGAGTTAGAGGTGTCCCTGCCTCTGCCGTAGGGCACCCTGCACTGAGAGAGGTTGCTGGGTGGCCAGGGCTGTGAGTAAGGACCTTGCAAAGAGCACAAAGTCTCAGCAGAGACAACAACCCAGTTCGTGTTTGCCTGCAGGGCTTGTGGCYAAGCCCAGGGAGGGCTAAGGCCTTGTGAGGTTTCCAGGGTTGTTTCCAATGTAAATGAAAAAGCAAATGTGTACGTCGGCTTCGGTGGAAATAATGAGATAGAGAGGGAAGGTGGCGCAGGTGAAGTGCTAATCACCACTTGCAGATTTACTAGCATGTCTCAAGAGTGTGCATTAAAAGGGATTAAGAAGTAAACAGTTTGTTTTTCCGTGCTTGCTTCGCTGACGTGAATAGACAATTGTAGCCAAGAGTGGTGGAGAAACCACCTTCATTAGAGCGGGAGAGGAGCACTCGTGAGGGGCTGCTGGAGAGGCAGCCGTTGATACACATTGTGTGGGGGCAGATGAAGGGCACTGCAGGCATCGCAAGGCAAAGAGTTATCAGAGGAATACGACTGATCCGGAAGGCACCGGTGAAATGAACGCGAGCAGGTCGGAGTTGTGTTGGTTGGCGCAGGACTGACACTGCCAAGGTGCTCGGTGTGCAACGCAGAAGGACGGGGTGATCTCGCTGCCGTGTAAGGGTCTGCTCTGTTGGAGATCACTTCCATAGCGTTCAGCAATATTGCCCTGTTTGATGTCACCTCTGCGGGCTGAGGACAGCAAGGCTCTCGGGGGACCTAGGACCCCAAGTTTTGTTTTCAGAACAAACCTAGTTATCTAAGACCCAAATCTCAACAGCATCATCTGCATCAAGTCCCCAGGCCCATAGAGACGAGCCTGTTTGCAGAGAGGGACGTGTCRTGTCCCCGCAGAGGGACAAAGCAGGCAGCTCGTGTTGTTTCAACGCTGGAAAACACGGCGTCTTCAGGGACGTGGCCACRCAGCACCGTGCAGGACGCCGGGTTCGTGGCTCCTCTTGCACTGCATGGCCCTTTGGAGCCAGGAGGAGAAACGGGCGTTGTGTGTATGTGGTTACAGAGCCCAATTTTCTTTCTCCACAGTGAAATCAGACTGCACGGTTGCTTTTTAAAGAACGGTGTTGACAGTGTGTTATCGATACCCCATCAGTTAGTAAGGCTACCAACACTGAGCCTTTATTCCCATTTACAGTCTCTTTGAGAATTTATGGTGTCATACTGTTTTCATTAGAGTTACTGGAGAACTTACATTATGTTAAGCCGGTGTTTTTTCTCAAGGTTAAGAACATTTCGTTTTTTCCCTTTCTCTTCACTCCTCACTTCTGAAAATGCAGCCTCCTCATAGAGCATCTATCAGTCCTCTACCTGGGCCTGATGCACAGAGCTGCTGCTGGTCCCCTTGAGTTTAGGATTAGGCAACAATAAATACAAATTAAAATTAAAGAAAAAAAAACAATTTTAAAGGTCATTGCATTTTTTTCTGAATAGCTATCTGGCTTTCATGCAGGACTGTGTAGACGGGAGGTAATAAAGCCTGGGATATAATACAAAGGTTAAGTACAAGCAAGTTAAAATAACCATTTCCCTATGAAACCAATTAAAAAGCAGGCTCTACCTGCTTGGGCACACAAGGAGGGATCTGCTGGGCTTAGTGACGACGGTTGCAGCAAGTTGGTTTTAGACGCAGATGTTTTTTAAAGGTCAGGTTCTGATCGTCTCTGTTTATCAAACCAGTTTTTTGATCCACTGGATTTTCAGTCACGCTGCAGGTATCAGAAGGACTACAGGACGTTGTTGTTTTCTCCTGCAGGCAGAAGATGAGTTTGTGTACTGGCCCAGTCGCGAGGAATCCATGAACTGTGAGGCCTTTACTGTGACCCTTATCAGCAAAGACAGGCTGTGCCTCTCGAAYGAAGAGCAAATTATCATCCATGACTTCATCCTCGAAGCTACCCAGGTAAAATAAACTCCCTAGATGTGGGCCTCGGCCCTTCTCCAGAATGGATGTTGATGTTGTTTAAACATGGGAAAGAGAGTTCAGAAACACTCGGGAGGGAAGGGGAATCCACAGCAGCAGGTAATTCCCAGGCCCTTCTTTCGTTGCAGGATGACTACGTTCTGGAAGTCCGCCACTTTCAATGTCCTAAATGGCCAAATCCAGACGCTCCCATAAGCAGTACCTTTGAACTTATTAACGTAATCAAGGAAGAGGCCTTAACAAGGGATGGCCCCACCATAGTTCACGATGAGTACGTTACCTCTTTTCTCTCGTTCATGTGTAGGCTGTGGAAAGAGCTAGTCTGCTCTGGGATAGTGATCTGGATTAATGTCTTTTCTTTCATGGCRTGGATGGGTCTGGGTGGCCTAAATAACAGGATGAGCTTCCTGAGGTGAGAGAGTGCCAGATACTGCCTTGCTCGCCGTGTCTGCCCTGGCAGGCAGAGAGCTCCTCGAGTTGTCCTGTCATTAAAATCCTGAGGAAGGAGCTTTATGGCACCGGCTGAGTTGCCACCAAGCCAGTGTAGATGACTGCTACCCCTTCTACACACCCGCTCCCACCTCCATCAGACCTTCGCCCTTGCTACAAARCACAGTCAAGGGGAAAGTCCTAGAAATGTTCCCTTTTCGTGCAAAAATATTATTAGCTAACCCTAGTATTTCGGTGGTCAGATCAGCCTTGATGCTGGTGAGAAATTGCGTGTTGATATCTGCTCCAGCCAAAAGAGCTCTCATCAATGTATTCACATCAATGTATTGTACATTCACATCAATATATGGTGCATTCACATCATTGTACATTCACGTCAGTGTATTGCACATTCACATCAATGTATTGCTGCAGCAACAGGCCTTTCCCAACAGACTCGTGCGAGTGGTGCCTTGGGCCGCAGCAGTCTGGGTTTTCTCCCACTGCTTCCTGCCTTGCTCATGCACAGTGTAAGCTCTGCTGGCTTGCCACCACTTATTAATTCCAGCCTGGTTTTAATATTCATGCTTTGGGTAGTCTGAAGTGAGGTTTTGCTACCCTTGCAGTATTTAAGATTATGTTTTACAAAATTAGAACCATTATTGATTTGGGCATTTCATGCTAGCGGAAAAAAGAATAATCTGAATTGCATTTCTAACAGTGCTGAGTCATTCTTTCTGTAAATTGCTTTCTTGGTTTATTTGTCATATTCAATGGTTTTTACTTTTACATTATTCACATAATGTGGACGCTGCCTTTCATTGGAGCCTAAGCAAATGTAGCTGAAGATGAAAATTTCCCTTTGCTCTATGCAACAGCTATATCACATAATCCACTAATAATTACAGCTGCAGATTAATTCCAAATACACAGACTTGCAAACATTACAGGCATGTGGTATTTAGGAAGTACATGGTGGAGTGACTTGATAACAAAACGTTTCGAAGAAGTATGTGCAGAAATTGCAGCTGGAGACAATTGCACTGAGTGCTCTGAATTTAAAGACAAGTATTTTGAATATAATTACACATGCTTAGGCAACTAGACAAAGATTTGTTGCAGGATTTGAGGAGAGAAAAGCACTGAGATGGTTGGGAGCTGGAGGAAATCAACCTCCATAGAAAAGAGGGCCTTAGGTCCTGGGAGGCATTTAAATATTCCCCCATCAGGCCCAGGCAAAGTCCCTGTTGTCCACGCTGGATGATCAGTCATGGTCATGTGTAGATAATATGTATTATTATCATAATAATATGTATTATAATACGTATAGCCCCACGAGAGCCCTGCCTCATCTGCAGTGYGCTTCCCGTGAGGTGGGACAGTGCTCAGATCCATGGAGATTGCAACGCAGTTTCCTGTTTCTAGGCAAATTAAGTTTGCAAAAATCCTATGAAATCAAGGCAGGCTGTGTCTCGATTCCCACAGAAATCTTGTAAAAATACCAGTGGTAACCTTATTGTACCAGACGCCTTGCGGTACTCACGAGTCATTTCAATGTAAGTCAGTCCCAGTGCCCGTTTTCCAGATGGGGACACATAGGTTCAGCCCTGCACCAGGACAGGCCTTAGGGAATTCCAGCAGGACAGAGGATGACGCAGCTCCTCAGGAGCATTTGGGCTCCTTGGCTTGGCATCTTTATGGTGCCCACGGCTGCACCTGCCATTCAGACCTACCCCCAGGGCTGGGCTGCAGCAGCCGTTGGGATTTTTCCCTCCGCACCCTCTCAAGGACACACTGTGCGTCATTCCCTGGCACGTAACCATTGCTCAGGCTCTTCCTAGATGACAGCACAGCTCAAGGTATCCGATCGCTGGTGTCTCTTGGGCAGCCGGCTCAGGAACGTTGCGTTTTGCCCATGAGTCACACCTGACGAAGGCTTCGAGATGCGTCAGTCCCGTTTAGTTGTGAGCAGCTCCAATCCGTGCTAGTTTTATGCAATTATCAGATGTGGAGGAAGGGGCTGAGTCTTGTTTCTGCGGAAGAGTTTGTGTTGTGCTTGAGCTCCCACTGATGAATTGTAAAATACGCTCTGCTGTAATGCAGATGCTGCCGGACTGCAGGAGCGCGCTGCCCGTGCTGGGTAGTTTTAAATGGTTCTCCATGTTTTGCCGCTCCGRTTCTTTTTATTGAAAACTGCAGCTATCCCGAGGTGATCTGTATACCACCAGATTTCCTTTGTAAATTAAAACGACCGAAGCGTGCCGCTGCAGGGGATCCCAAGCTGAGCTGCAGTGACCAAAGCAGCGCGTTGGCCGCTCTGTGTCGGGGCCGGGCGTCGGCGAGGCCTCACGGCTGCGCTTGCTCCCGCAGGTACGGAGCCGTGTCGGCCGGAACGCTGTGCGCCCTCACCACCCTGTCCCAGCAGCTGGAGAGCGAGAACGCCGTCGACGTTTTCCAGGTGGCAAAGATGATCAATCTGATGCGGCCTGGAGTATTCACAGACATTGTAAGTCTTTAAAGGGACCAGAGATCGGGGGTTTACAGGGCTTTTGCCCAAACTAAAATGCACGAGCAGCTTTGGGTGTGTTTTCAGGCCTCGTTGCTCCCGTTGCCAAGCACAAGTTACATTTGGCCTTTGTTTTTATTTTGCATTGCTGCCATTTTTATACACTGGRAGGTTTGGGGTGGCAATATTACACTAGAGTAACAAAGGTAATTCCCAAGTATTTTTCCTCGCTCTGTGTCTGCTTGCAGTAATGATGCATTTTATTATCTACAAAACGCAAACGAGCAGCACTTCCCATTCTGATACATCCTAGYGCCTTCACAGAGGAGCCACTTCTGTTTGCTGTGCCCTCGGGAAGAGGGAGGAATGCCGTTTATCTCGATTCCATAGTTTAATGCCATCGGTGGTGTCCGCTTGGAGAAAGCAACAGGAGGAGAGTAAATATTCAGTGAGCAATGGGAAGACTGGGCACCCCGGCTGTGGAGCATGCGTTCCAGCACGTTCCCCATTACTGCATTTCTGTGCCCCATCAGATGGCTGCCGTGGTGCTGTTGGTATTAACAGCCTGGAACATTTTGTATGAAATGTTGGTTCTTTTTCTTCCTACAATTATCTGTGCCCTAGCCTGGAAATGCCCAGTTTAAGTGCCGCTCGCGTACGTATCCCACCAGGTTGCACTTAACCTRTGCTCTCTTTTCCAGGAGCAGTACCAGTTTCTTTACAAGGCGATGCTAAGCTTGGTCAGCACTAAGGAAAACGGAAATGGTCCCATGACCCTGGACAAAAACGGTGCCGTGATGGCCAGTGACGAGTCGGATCCCGCGGAAAGCATGGAGTCTCTTGTCTAATGGGAAACCGGGAGCGGCACTTACTTTGTAGAACTTCTGAAGACTGAGCGAACTTTTTTGAGGCCTTTTTTGCCAGACTCTAGGTTATACAATAACCCAATTACTTTTTTACACTGATAAAAGTTTTGATATTTATTTTTTGCCATTTTATGTCTTAATGGTATCCTACTGAGCATTTGCACCTCTGTTTATTTCACACAGTGAAACGCAATTTTATCTAGTTTGCACTATATGATCAGTGTTACTGCCTATAATATTCTAATACAAAACAAGCCCTGATGTGACATTCCATGACAACAAACATACGCTTTTGGGTTGCATTTAAATGCAGTGAAGTTTTGCTGACTACAGTGATCCTTAAGTCTTAGTTCTTGAACGCTAGGCCAGGTGGATTCTTTCTCTTGACAGATACTGTAGCCCTTCATACCATATTTATTATTTTAATGACCATGTCACACTTTTAGTAACTGTATTCTGTGCTCTGGTGGGGTGGATGAGCAAAGTTCATCCTTTCTTCACAAAATGTGGCAGGTGATTTTTAGCTACGATGAAGATGTGACAGCCTCGTGGAGCTGGAGCAATCGTTTCTGTATGGTTTCAGATTACCGTTTTGTACACGCACAGGCCTGAGACTTGCTTCACGTGGAATATATAAATCACATGCAATATACATATAAATCAGATGCAATTCCTATGTGGGACACATTTACAGGTTTCGAATTTACAGCTCCAGATTTCCCCCAGTTATTCAGGAAAAATGTCAAGTTTAGTTTTTAAGCAGGAGAAAATGTTTTGGGTTTATTTTAATCAGAGCCAATACAGCGAGAAATCTGCTACAGTCCCAAGCCAGACCTGTTTTCAGATATATTGAAGGTAGCAATATTTTACATTACTAAGCTATTCAATATTTTAAACACATTAATTTCCTTACTATTTCTTCAATATGACCTCACACCTAATGGTATGTTACATGATGACAGGCGTTTCTTAATTTCGTAACTGTTAGATGCCATTTTTACAGGTGTGTAATTTTCATACTTTAGTGCTAAAACATAAAGTACTGATCCATATTTACTGGTGAAGCAAACTAATAAAAAAAACTACCTATAAAGTTACATTCTCCCTCTTTTTTTTTTGCCAAACTAATTGCTTAGCGCAAACCTATTTATCCTGGTTTCCCTCCCACACCAATGATACGGTTTCCCCAGATTATCTAAATAATTCAATTATTGGAGCATTTAAGTGTAAGTCCTCACTAGCTCCCTTCTCCTTTGTATTTGCTTGCAATTCAGCAAGGGTCCATCCCTGTTTAAAGAAGGAATTAAGCACGTAGCTGGCGCTCCTGAGGGCTGGAGCTGTGTCCTTCCTAGCCCTGCTGAATAGGGAGGGGTTATTGAGTCTGCCTTGGAAATAAGGTCTGTTATTTCAACCGTCCTGATGCTTCGTGTACACTTAGAGGCACCGTCCTTATATGTGGCATCATTTTCTTTTACATTTCGCAAATCATGCATTGTAATTTCTCAAAACTCAGTTGCAATATTCTGGCTAATTTTTGGTGTAAAACCGTCCGGTTTTTGCTGCCCGCTGGGTCTTGCTGAGATAGGGACGTTTGGCAGGGCCGAAGCCCCTTGTCTCGCGGCGGGGAGGGCAGGGAGGAGGCTCGGCCCGCCGGAGGGGCTCGCGGCTGCGCCAGGGCCGCCTTTCTCGGTGCTTTTGGCTGCTGCGTTTCGTTGTCCCGGCGCGGCRGGAGGCGGCGGCGGCGCGTGACGCTCCGCTGGGACGGCCCTGCTCGGAGCCCTCGTGYCCGAGCGTGGAGCAGGGCCAYGGGGCTGAGCTTTGGCAGGCGCTTTGGGCGCTCGTGCGCTTGCACTGGGGCTTCCCCACACCTGCAGCGTGCCCCCGGGGCTCCATCCATGGGGAAGCACCTCCCAGCCGCCTCCTGGGGCTCCTCCGAGGGGTTTTCTCGTAGCGGGAGGCCCAGCTAAGCGCGTCTGGCCGGAGCGCTGCCCAGTGTCCGTCTGCAGATGCCGATTTACAAGCAGAAAAACAAAAATCCTTAAACCGCTTGTCGTGCGCGATGGTTTCTGTGCCRTGGGTCTGTCCTAGGTTAGTGGCGTCATTCACAGGGTCTGCAGAAGTTCCGTTGTGGTTTCCCATTTCCARCCGCTTGAATTGGTCAAACCCCGGGTCACGTAGCGGAGCATGAGGAGACCAGACYGTGCATGATGCTGCACAACTGCCTTCCTATTAGTCTGCTTTTTTTCTTTTTAAGATGAGATATATTATTTTAAATCTAAAATATAGATACCRATTTTACCAAAGATACATATAATTAATTCTCAGCAAAACAAAAACAACTTTAAAAAAGGAATTAAGATGTAGTTGTCCTAAGAGGTTTAGCAGTCTTTCTGAAATTCATGCCTTTCCACATCAAATCCTGTGTTCCGAACTTTAGGTCAAATGGGGCCAGTAAAATTTTATATGAAGGGGAAAAAAAAAGGTCTATTTGTGAAGCCACTGCATTGCTTTTGTGCTTTTTTTTTTTTTTGCTTTATTCCTTTTTTTTGTTGTTTTTTTTAAGAGCTGTAATTGGGCTGTTCCTGTTCCCCCTTGGCTCTTCTGCCCAGTGTGGCAGTGTCACCCACGTTGGCTCTACCGGAGGAGGCGGCGTGCGGAAGTAGGGCCCGTAACCGAGAGATTTGGCCTCTGCTTTGTCCCAGCTGTTAAACCGTTTTTAGCGTTTTTGTTAACTCTTTGCAAAGGGAAGCGTTTTTCTACAGAGGATAATTAATTTCAAGAAAAATGTCTTGAGTTTTAAGAATAAACRTCTCCAAAAGAGGAGACGGTCAATTTTATACAATGTCACAACTCTCCAACATTTGGGGTAGTGACTTTTTTGGTTTCGTTAGAGCATTTGAAGCTAGCAAGCAGCCATGGTTTCTAACTCCCGAAGCGTTCATGCGTACTCCCCTGGTCTTTTCCTTCATTTTTAAATAGTGGAATCATTAAAACTGTAAATATTTTGTTGCTTGGAGAAGCATCTTCTGGGAACTTTGTATCTATGGTATATAATCATAGAATTTTATATTTTCATATAAAGCTAATTTTTTTCTAGTTTCACCTCCTTCCTAGTTGTGTGGTGGCTGTGTGAATACGAACCCTCTGTGCATCGAGGTAGTGAGACGCCATCGTCGCACTCCAAMAGGTTTCCACACATGTCATTTTTCGGGGGCAGTGATTGTGAAAGTTGGGTTTTCTTTGGATTCCATTGTCAGTGTGTGCAATAGGAATTAGACTTAGCCCGTCACTGGATACATTTGTCTCATTGATCCATTTGGAAAACAACAACAAAAAAAAAATGTGGTGTTTGGTTTTGGGAGCGGGTGGGAGGGAGTATTTTGAGGGAGACTTTTGTTTTGTTTTGTTCTGACTTCTTTTTTTTTCTCTCTTCTTTTTGTTTGGGATTTTTTTGTAACTTGAATCTTCTTTTTGTTATGTTTAAAACTATATCAAATCATTCTATTATAGTGTTATTTAATATGTAAATTGTATTGCTATACATAAAATAAAGTATGGTTTTTGATGTATTTGCAGGCTTCCCTCTTATTTGCATCACACGCGCACCCGGAGCGGCTGCGCCAGGTGGTGTTTCCTTATCCCGGCATGCAGGAAGGCGGATGAGATCCCGGTGCTGCTTTAATTAGCCCTGAGCAAGCCTCGCCTGGGGCTGCAGGCCCGTGACAGTGCCGGGCGCCGCTGCCTTCCTCCCTGCCTCGGGCTGGTAGGAGACGCCCAGGTAACCCCGTTCCCCCATCACCGCTGGTCTCTCCATGACCCTGCAAAGTCCTTTTGGGAAGGATGGTTGTCCCCGTGCAGGACGGGGCCTCGGAGCATCAGCGCTGCTCCCGGCTCCGTTGGGATTGCTGCTGCTTGCATCGGGTCCTGGTGTATCGGCAGGTGTCTGTTGGGGGGACAGGCCCTTTCCCAAGCCCCTGGTTATTCGGGATAACCTGCGGGCAGGGACAGACGTGCCCAGATCTCCAGGTGGGGCAGCCCGTGTCCCCRAGGAGCCTGTCTGGGAGCCGCGCAGCCTGGTGGCTCCACGTGCTGCCTGCTGTGCCCATGCTCCTTTCTCGTTGTTGAAGTGGGAAAACCCTTTGGACTTACGGATTTGTTCCTATGGATGTATTCCTATGGATATGTTCCTGTTCAGCTGCAGCAAGGAGGAGCRTGGGCACTGCAGCCCGCCTGGGTGCATGCACAGAAGCAGTGCAGACCCAGCGGTGCGTGGTCCGCATCCTGCACATGGGATGGGCGCATCCATGACTGGAATTGCTTCCAGGGCTAAAGGAGGAGCGGCCGGAGCTCGGGGCTGTYTGCCCATCCTGCGGCCCGGGCTCAGACTGCCTGGGCCACCCGCAGGGCAGGASGARSAGGGAATGAAGGGGAAGCCRGGRYGGCTCCGTGGGAAGGCTCCTCGTTCCCAGCACARCCCCGACTGCGGCACACGCRGGTTGATGGAGACATGAGGCTTCCRAACAGCACAAATACAGTGGGGAGAAAGAGCCGCTCAAATAACGGGGTCCAGGGAGCGCCAGGGAGGAGGGCAGGAGAAGGGCCAGGCTGTGGGAAGGCTCCTGGGCTCTGCGCTGGCGCCGCGCGGCTCGTGGGACCCTGGACACACGCGGGAGATGGTTTGGAAACCCTGTGTCAACCAGGTAAGATTTACCAGCGCGTCCCACCGCTAATAACGCGCCTGAATTAACTGTTGGTATCAGGAGATCCCAACTTCTTCTGTAATAAATAACCAATGAGTTCAGCCCTTGCAGCTTCCAGAGGCGTCCCACAGTCCTGTTAGGCAGGCACAAGTAGTGGAAGCACTTTTATTAAATGGACTTGAATGCCAGACCGTGTCTCCAAGGCCTTTCCCAACACAAAAATGATTTTGATCAATGGTTTGGTCCCCCCCCCGTCCTATTACTTGGCCACTTGAAGCTCCATGCAGGGCTTCGTTCACTGATGTGTCACCACCACCTGCTGGCACTTGCTTATCGATCGCCTGTGGTTTCCCTTTCCCCCTGTGCTGCCAGTCAATGTTTTTGATGTCTTTTTGACTTTGTGATGCTTTAAGAAGYGACGTTTCATAAAGCAATCTTTCCCGACACTGTGTTCAATTAATCTGACAGTCGCTGGGCTTGCTTTTCTTTTCTGAAGTCTTTATCTGACGTCTTGAAATCCTTCTAAGGGCCTGACGCCTGCTTTGCTGCTGTTTCATGTTTCTGCCTTTTGGAAAGCTTCTCCATTTCAGCGCTAGGGCTCTTCTGGGAGGGGTTTCCAGTGTCTCACCATCTCTGTCTTGGCTCCCTCTGATAACTTCTGTCACATCCCATCCTAACCCTGTTGGTCCTATCTGGACATTCCTCCATAGTACATAGACATAAACAATTTGTTCAGACATCAAAGGAGCTGTCGAAAGCCCCTCACGTGGCAGTAGCAGGGATGGATTTCACCTACATTAGCTCTGGCTTTTTAAACTGCGGTGTCAGTAGCAGCCAGGAAGGGCCACCCGCATGGGCCCAGTCCGTTTGCACGCGTGGTGCTGCAGTCTGCTCTCCTGCTCTGGCCGAGGTGCCTCCTTCAGAGGGACRCGCAAGCAGGAAATAGTGGTAACAGTCACGGCCAAATCTGCAGAACGACATTTAGGGAGAGAAAAAGAAAATACACCAGCGGGTATTTCATATAGTGTGCCTTTGGCATACGGCATGGCAAGGTCTGCAGTTCGTCACCAGAGCTCGGGATGCGGTTCCTCTCTGCCGGGGAAGGATGAGGATGTCCTTCAGCTCCCCACGGAGAAAGAAGAGCAAGGGGAGAGCTCAGCTGGACTGCAAGATAAAACGGGATCTGTGGAGCAGGACAACGATGATGATCTCGTGGTGAAAGCCTGGCTGGTTTCTCTGCGGAGAGGTCCCTGCCTGGGCCACAAGAATGGAGGGTCCTGCACATCTTAGGGCCATGGGCAGTTTTCCGTAACAAGGTGCTTGCAGCTTTCATCAGCAGGTGACCAAGMAGAGAACACCACAGAAAATCAACACACCGAGGCCTTCGCTGCCTGCAAGCTGCTGGGACCGTCAGCACCACAGCTGCTTCCACCAGGAGTTCTTCCCTCACAGCCTCAAACCATCAGCCTTAATCCTCACCGTGATCCTCCTAACCGTTATCCTCAGGCCTCAGATGGGTCCTAAGGAGGTGTTTTAACACGGGGCATGAATGGCTATAGAGAACCTCAGCTTGGAGCAGAACCTCGTGTGTGTGACGGTGCCTGGGTACAACGGGGACCGTCCCGGCTCCTGGAGCTGGAATAGCAGGCGGTGCAAAACCAGGTGATGCAGAGGAAAAGAGTTAAGCGGTTTTTGCTTTATCTGGCACTTCACTTCAGCTGCTGATGGAAAAGGCTCGCACAATTTGTAACTCACAGAAGGAATGGCCTTTTTTGTTGTTTAATATTAGCCTTCAAGCTGAGAGATACCACTAGTRGGGAGAAAAAAAATCAGCAAAAAAATTGAAAGTTCAGTAGCTCGGGTTACAGGAGGTTGTGCTTTCTAAATTCTAGTGCTTTAAATAGGCTTCCTGATTGCTTAAATCCAATTTTCTAGATAAACTCTTACTTTGAGCCTCTTAGACAYRTRTTGTGCCTTTGCCTGAAAGTCTCCTYYTGACCCGCAAAGTGGTTGCAGCCTGGGAAATGRCTATAAGTAAATGGCTTTTCTTTCTTTTTWAAMRTAAAAAATGAAAAAAGGCAAAAGGAAGCAGGTGGATCAGGCTACAGGTTTTGTGTGTCCTTTGAAAACGCTCCTGATTTCTCACTACCTAYGATGTTGTTCTCAAAATCTGTAGCACTAAACTCTTATATGATGAAGCTGGGATGATTGTGCTCATTGATAACGGCACCTTGTGACAAAGGCTTCAGTTCCTCCCAGCTTTAATTTTATGGGGTTTGCTGGTTTATAGAGGCATCACAGATGRGTTTGCCGCAGGCGGGGTTTTATTCGTGTGCTGTACACGAGGCAGGGCGGCATGGCTTGAAGCAGTCTGCTGCAAAATGTAGCGTGCTTGGAGAGCGTGAGAGGCACCAGCAATATACCAAATATCGGCTTCGTGTGGGATATTGGCACCGTTTTACAGCATTTGTTAATCTTGCTGTGTTCACAATTTATCCACGTATTTAAAAAGTCTTGCATCTGTCTCGTATCATAACAAATCCACAACAGCAGATTGCCATAGTCAGCTCTCCTGTCATGCCATTACATCTTCATCATRTTCTCCCAGTTCGTCGGGAGAACATTTATGAGCATTATAGGAGGATAAAACGATTCCAGTTATCCTGGTCATGAGGAGGGCCCTACCAGAATGATCCTGCAGCTCACCCGTGTGAGCCATGGGTGCTTGACCACCCATGGAGGGCTCTGCAGCCTCCAGTGCCCCACGAATACCACCAGCTCTCTGGTTCAGCAGCTCTAGTGGTTTCTGGAACGCGTTGTTGTATCCTGTGGATACACGGGTACCCCAAGAACATGCTAAGCTGGAGTTTCATGCAAAGGGGATGACAAAAAAGGATTGTCCAGAAGGACAAGTTGCTTAAAAGATCATTATTATTTAATAAAAATGGCATAAACTACACTGAGGGTCATAGGTAAGGGATATTAGGTACCCTTCTCCTTCCACCTCTTCTTTTTTTTCAKGTGAGCCCCATTTTTACACTTTTGCCTCTGCCCATATTGGGGATGAAGACCATATTCCACAGCATGGTAACGCTGATTCTGCGAGTGATCACAAGTGTCACAGCCACGTGCCAGAGCCACTGCCCCATCACCTGGCACTCAGATACCCCATGCTAATGAACACTTAATCCCAGCCCCAACAAAGAACCGCTCTGAGCAGGCTGGGCTCTTCCCGAGCTCACAGCCACCCCTGCCCAGATTTTCAACCTGAATCATCTCTCASCCCTTTCTTCCTTGGAATACACCATGGTCTCTTTGCAAAGCAGAGAGTCCCTGTGTTATTTCCTACTCCGTAAGTCCAAAAAAAGCATGTTCCTAAAAGGCAATATTAACTCTGGCAATTGGATTCCTCGCCTTTRGAGCTCTTATTCCACATTGTGCCTGCACTTTTTTAGGCTTCAATCTTTATTGATTTTCCTGGGCCTCCTCTCAGCAGCCTTCCCAGGCAGCGTGATGCATTAACTTTTCATATAATGAATATTACTGTTCCGTTCCTTACYGTGAAATGCAGCCTTGTCTGAATGGGATTTCGACCCTTTGTATTGCTGATTTCCAGCTGCAAGCCACGGCCCTTGGTTTTCACAGGCTGGTAATACCAAAAGAGCCCTCCAGACCAAGAGATCTTCCTTTTAGCACACTTGTCCTTGTAGTAGAGGCATGGGGGGCAGAAGAAGCCTTTACACATTTTTCTTTTGTCCAGTTCCCACAATAATGCTATTAAAGCCATTGCAAGGGAACTACCTGATAATGACATTGTCCCTGCCTTTTAAACTAATTACATTTCAATGCAGCACATTTTCAGTCTTCGTAATCCTATTGTTATATGATATTCCCAGTAAAAGGAATGAAAAAGGCTATTTCTTGGCAGGGGGTTTGTTGTGTGTGTGTGCATGTGTATTTTTTCAATTGTTATAATATCAAAAAGTAAGCCAATTTATTAGCTAAAATGCTTCCTCTCCAAAGCTTTGCTGACTTCTGTTAAGGGTAAAGAGTGCAAGSTAGTTTTGCAAAGCAGCATGAAGAGACGTACGGCTCTTGTGCTAGTGGTAGGCACGGCCACACGCAGTGAAATGAGCACCCATGGAGCTCAGCCTCATCCTGATCCCACTGAACCTATCCAGTCCATCCCTCCCCACTGCACTTGGAAAGCAGTGGCACCTAAATCTAGTAAATCTAAAATTTAGTAAATCTAAGGCCTCTCCTGAGTGGCACTTCCACAGCATGGGGACATCTGTATTCTCCCTGAACTGAACAGCAACCAGCTACAATGCATGATGGAAGTGAACCTTTCCTCCCACCTGAGATCTAGTTGACACATTCCCTATTTGCAGAAATTACCCGATCAAACAGAAGCAAGCACTGGAAGACAAAATAATATTTAAAAAACGATCTTATATTATGTGCCCGTTACTGTCAGGTTTCATAGTARGTTTCCTTTAACAAGCAGGTAATGATGAATTAATAGATATTTTCACAAATAGCTCTCAATTGTTACGGGCGATTACAGAGTTCGGCAGGTTGATTATGACTGTGATATGACATTATCTGCTGATGAGCTTGTAAGCAACGTTCCTCTTATCTGTAAGGTACTTAGAGTATCTATTAATAATGTATAAACTAACCTCATTATAAGGTTATAGGAAGGAGTGCAGCATCCTACAGCACAAAGAGGCAGTACTCAAGCACTGAGCAGTTCCTGTGTGTAGCTAATCCCTGCCTCATTGTGCTTCTCATTTAGATTTTATCACCTGCTGTTGATCCTCCASAGAGCTCCACTCCTTCCTAGGAAGCGTTTATCAATAATCTATGCTCTGCATCAGCCTATGYGGCAAGGCAAGCCATAGCCGACCCCAGCTCTTGCCATGGTAGCACCATAGATGGATTCAGTAACAGGATGGAGGTTTGCCAGCAAGCTCTGAAGCCAGCAGAGCCCTGTGGGGGTTTGTGTGTGTCTCCCCGTGGTGGTGGGATTCAGAGGAGCACACGGTTCCTCGGAGCCCCTCCAGCAGGGTCTGCCTCAGCACAGCCAAGCAGAGCAGCTGGACTGAGCAGCTGCTCGAGGCAAAAACCTGGGCCAGCCTGGCGCCACTGGCAAAGCTCATTTTGACTTCAGCGGAGACAGAATTTTGCCCTCACCTCATGACTAAGTCTCTTGGCTTTTGACATTACTGTATTTTTTTCCTGAGCAATTTTTAAGCATATCCATATCTGTCTTCTGACAAGGATATTTATGATGAATAGCAGTTCTACTGCAGCAGCACCCTGGGGCCTCAGCTGAGGACCCATTTGCACCATCAGAGGTGGTGTGTGGATGCATAATAAAGAGACAGGTTTGCTCTTTATTTATATATAGCGTTATTTACCTTATCCTGAGACATTTACACCCRGGAGTTCAAACTGAGGAAGAAACATGAAGATGTGGTTACAATCTCTGTCTGGTTCCTGAGGCACCTGGTCTACAGGTTGTCAGAAGCAGGTAAGAGTGACCGTGCCTAGCACCTTCCTTGGTATCCTCTAAGGTCTGCTCTTAGAAACAAGATTTGGACCTGGATAGCCACTGGTCTGACGCAGTGTGAATACTGGTATGTTCTCAGCAGTATCGTTTGTATGGTTTGTGTCACATGGGGGATCCACCTCAAACCCCTAGTAGTGCCAAGGGAAACAGACCCAAGTCCCACGTCGCAGCTGCAAATGACTTGTTTTTTCTGAAGCACTTACATAACGTGAATCTGGTTTTTCTATATCTACAACTGGGAGCTGGTAGAACATTTTCACAGCTCGATACGAGTGATGTCCTATCTAACTTGGTGTTCCCATTGAGATTAATCTGACTTTTTTTTAAGACACCRATTCTGGCATAAAAAGTAGCTAATGATCCAGCTGCCTTAGCAAAAAGAAAAAAAAGAGGGAGAAAAAAAAGAAAGAAGGGGAGGATGGTGGTCTATCACATATGGTTGCCTTTATTACACATATGTAGATCCCAGGGTAAGTAAGATCATCTGGAATGACAAAGTGGATTCCCAAGTGGCGCTTGTGGTCAGCAAGGAGGAAGGCAGGGCTGTCCAGGCTAGTGCAGGCCCTACTCCACTCCTACCACCCCACTGGCTAACATATATGAAAAACAGGAGGTAACTGATTAGCCAAACGCCATAGCCAAAACTGAAGTCCTTTAATAGTTGTCTGTACTGATTCACTTTGGTCCTCTCTCACAGTGGGTCTCTAGAAAGACTCAGGGACTGAATATTGACTTGTATAACTCTAACCCAAACACGCTCTGTGATACCTACTAACAACACTCAGTCTCTCATACCTGACCAGAAACTAACAGGCCTGGTTTTCACCCGGCTCTGCTTCCTCCGGGGGAGACACAACAGAGCCCCTAAGAGTCTGCAGCAGCCTACGCCAATTCCAAGCATATAAAAGTTAYGAACTACAGATTTTAAGTAGGATGGGGGAAGCATAATTTTAATCAGCTCTGTTTGATTACTCCAGCTGGCACAACGCATAAAAAGGCAACATAAATTATTTTGTGAGATTAGCCAATTACAGAGAACCATTTCCAGAAGAAATTTAGGTCATCTCACTGACTGTTTTATATATACAACAGTCCATATTTTAGTAACTGATATTTAGATTGTTTATACAAACTGGTTTCATTTCAGCTGATTAAAATACAGTAAAAATGTAGGTAAATGAGTAGTTCTACGAATAACAGAACTGAAGAACTTGGTTTCCTATAAGTTTGTGCAGGCAGGAAAAAATGTATTTGGAGCTTCTGGCCCTTAGTAAGCTCGTTTCACAGCCCTCCTTCTTCTCTGCACAGCCATCTATTTTAACAGAAGTTTTAGAAATGTGATGTCTTCAAGACTAGTAACCTTGGTGTCAACTTTGGCTGCGAGTGGCCAAACATGTTCTTAAAAAAAGCTGACAGAACTGTTTTTGCTGGAGTCGAACCCGCCTTCAGGAACAGAAGAGAAGCCATCAACTGATATCCTTCTGTGATATGGCTTAATGAAGAAATAAATCACACTAAGGAAAGTCATTTTCTCATCTGTTAGAATGTATTYTTATCATATTTCTCACTAAACTTATTACTTCATCTTTCCAAAAAAAAATCTCCTTTACTAGATTATTGCAGCACTGCAACATAAATGACAGAAAACCAAGCACTGACCCCCTTCATATCAATGGTAGCACTGACATTTTWAACCATTTTTTAAAGCCTCGACTCCATAGTGCTGTTCATAACACTGMCTAAATGCAGAGCTCCTCTACATTAAAGTCCAATGTATTCAGCTGGGCAAGAAAATCTGTGATTGTTGTTAGAACTCACTGTTATTTTAATATTTTAAGCTGACAGCACTTGAAAAGCAACTTGAAAGCTCAAATTTAAATTCACCTGCCTTCTTGTGCCTTGGGCTATGAAAGAGGTTCAGACAAACAGCCAACTACAAATAATGTCATGTAGGACTTTGTAATATAAAGCTTATATTGAGATCAGAGTTTACATTAGGAAGTCTATGCAGACAGAGTGATCTTCACAACACAGATCATTTTAAAAAACACCCTCCTTCCTATGTTTGAACAATGTAGAAATACTCTGTGCACCTACATGGCACTGGTGTCAACTGCAAGCAGAGGTTGGCAGGCAAATCAAAGCAGGCTGCAGAAGCTCTGCATTGAGTGGCTTGTTGCTGGTTTTTCCTCTGTGATTGTACCCACAACTAGAGGAGCACAACAGCGGGTGACTTTGAGAAGTCCAGTTTCCAAGTTTTCCTCCAAATACAACTACCAGCTCAGTACAACGCTGCCTTTGGTGGTGCCACGCCGGTATTTCACCAGCATTGCTCAGTAGAAGGTGGCTACCAAGGAGGAGTTGGGCTCCACTGAAGACCCTGAGCCGAGTGGCTAATCCCAGGAAGGAGTCAGAAACCCGGTCCCAGAGCAATCGGCACCAACTCAGAGATGCGGAAAAGAAGAAGCTGGAAGTTTTTCAGACAGTATGCACATGGCTAGAAATTTAGGCACAATTCAGACGGAAAGGGCAAGGGCTGGAAGGGAGCCCTTATGCTGCTGAATAATGCCCTGTTCTACCACAGAAAGTCAGGCCAAAACCTTCCCGAAACTCATCAAGGCTCATGTTAAAACTAAGTGGTTTTCTTGCTTTTTCTCCAGCTCTTTCTAGGAAGCTATCATAGAACATCTCTTATCTGAGGCTTAAGTGTCTTCCTCAAGTATCTGTACCCAAGAGGAAGTTCATTATTTATATCCATTTACCTTTCTGCCAGCTCCATTATTTAGCTTAGAAAGCTCTTTTTCTCTAATGTTAATACGACTGGGATTTCCMTTGACTAATTGTAACCCTGTGACTGACAAACATATTCAGGATGCTCTTCTCCTCCATGGCTCCACATGAGTAACATCCAGTTTACAGAAGAAATCTTTTGTGTTAGTCCAAATCCATAACATATAATTGGAAAAGTAATAACACATGACACTTATTTCAATTACTCCTTATTTTTACAGACTTATAGTACAATTCTACTGTCCTACAATATTCTGTTCTTTCCACCTATAGAGGCTTCTTTGCACATGGTTTCATAACCAAACTTAATTAGCGCCCACAGTTTTATGCCAGGAGTCAAATGCCAAGCCAAGGAAAGAAGAAAGAGAGAGTTATGACCAAAACTGAAAATAAAAAGGAAAAGGACAAATAACAGTCAAGCAGAAGAGCGGAAAAGGAACCCCAAATATAAAGGAAATCAGCACTAAAATGTGTCTAGACTCTTGAAGGTGGAAAGAGTGGAATAAATCACATCTGTTGGAAATAACAAGAATGTAAGGGGCTCAGGTAAACAARCCTCTCAAAAGGAAAGGTAGAGGAGGTACTCCAACTTTTCCTTCATTTGATAATTTTGGTTTTCTTTTTAAAGAAATTGAAGGGCAGAATATATGCTTTAATTTGGGATTAGTGCAAATTTTCTACGACCTTTGGAAGTTACTGTTAGTTAAGCATTTAGAGYAGCTAAATGCTTAACACTTGAATCTCTCTGCTCCCCATTCATTCATAAAAGCAAGTATGATGCATTGCTGTTTATTCTTTGCGTAGTGTTACAAAGTACACTTGACTCATTTTAGGACACAGGGCCTCAACTATTTAGATTATGTTTGCCTTTCTTGGTTTGTGTGACCATGCTGCTTGCTTCTCTGCTTTTAGCACTGTTATTAATGGTCTAAAGATTTTTGTTACATTTCGTTTATGTTCAGCAATGTAAACTTTGAAAAAATCCTAATGAGAACTGTTTACAGAGATAGTACTTCATCAAAAAAGCATACCTTCTTCTCTCCTAAAAAATAAATAAAAAGAATTCAGTGAAGCAAACAGGAGGCAAAAGTGGAAAAAAATTTACATATTTTTAATGCCTGCTAAAAGCTATTTTGCGGATCTTTATTTCAGGTTGCCTAACAAGGTAACTTTAGAATATACTTCTTTACAGTAGTGCTAAGGGTACCACTCAGAATGATTTAGACTGCAGCGCTGAGCACTCAGCTAGTCTGAAAAATCAGGCCCTATAGGGTCTAGTTGGCCATTTCCTCTCCATGGACACTTAAGAAAACATTGCCCTTAAATGAGCAGGTTCAGACTGCGAATCCACAGTGGCAGGTACGGGAACAGAACTAAGGTTTTCTGACTGACTGACTGACTGACTGATAAAATGACTTGGTGCGCTATCACCAAGAAAGAGGTTTTAAAGAATAACTCTGAAAGGTTATTTCCACTGAATTGCTCAGAACATAAAAAGTGTTGAAAGAAAGGGTAAAACTTCTTGAAAGGGTTTAGAAATGGTTACATTTATAATCTGTTCTGGTAGGGTTTAGAAGTCCAGTGTTCAGTGAAGCTAGACTGACAAATTTATTATAGTTATAAGGCTGAGAAACCTATTAGGAGAAATATAATAGAAGGCACATTTTTGTGAGGCTTTAATAGGAATTGAAACAATTCAACAAAAGACTAAATTTAGCAAGGGGAAAAAGTCATTTATTAAATCTTTCTAAAAAGATTGACTGACCTTCCTTTAAAAAGAGGTGTTTTTTGTAAAAAATGAAAAACTCAACTTTCGTGACAACAACCTAGTAAAAGGGTTTATTAGAAACTSGCTTTTTGTGCAAGTTCAGTTATTTTTATTGTCAGTCAATGTAGGTGTTAGGCAATAAGAGAAATACTGCTGCCTCTCTAATTTCTCTCAGGGATTGAAAAAAATTCATAACAAAAGCATCCAAAAATCTAAACCGAAATAATAATAAAAAAGAAAGAACATTCCTGGTCAGATTTGTATGGCAGAAAAAAAAGGAAGAGACAGAAACTGCATTGGCTGGGAGATTTGCTAGAATGATGGTGGTRGTGTTATCCCTTCTACCTCTGCTTMCAATAAAAGTCAAGCTATTAATATTAGGCATCTTGCCAGTCACWTAACGGCATATATTAAAATGCGAAGCAATGTTTGGCCTCTGCAGAAGTGTCATCATTACAAGATAAGTAACTTCCATGCTAGACCAGACAGCAATAACATTGCTTGGGCTAAGACCTGCAGCTGAAGGTGTTTCTGGCATCACCCTTGAGCATGAGTGGACTCAAAGGTAACCAGACCAGTTCAAAGCAGTCCTGGGAGGACTGAAATAACCATATTTATGTGAAAACTAGGCTACCTTTCCCATTGAGAAAGGCACTTCTAAAAGCCATTCAGAGCTTTTAGATGTTCAACCCCGTACTCTGAATCGCTGTCAAGGGAGAACTTCTTTTCTTCCACCAACTAGGGAGGGTGCCTAGAAAAATCAGCCCTCTTGTTATAYTCTATCTGATGTGACTCTCTCATTAGAGCCAGAATTGGCTCAAAAATATTTCTATTCTCTTGGTTCCCACATGTTCTCTTGTCCCTTGCAGTAGGAGCATATTCGTGGTCCATAGGGCAAGCAAGGTGTAGCCCACGCTGGTAAATCAAGTGCTGTTTGTAACACTAAGCATCGCCCTCCCTTTGACACACGTCAAARCAGGGCCTGAGAACATTGCTTCTCCACGGGTTTGTTTTTACTGGGTTTCCTGTGTTCAGTTTAGGTGACACAGGCAACAGGAGTTGCTTGAAGTCTTGAAATGAAGCTGTAATCTACAAGCCTAATATGCTGAGACGCAATTAAATTCAAGTTAATTACTGTAAATAGTTTTTATAATTACTTGTAAAACATTCTACTACCTGTACATCTGTTAAAGTCAGTTGAGGCCTGTAGATTCCCTTTTTAATTTTTTTTTTTAAGAGAAGGCATAATATTATTACTCAAGGGCCACACTATTTGCTTGAAATCTTCAAAAAGAGCAAGCTATGCCATAKAAAATAGGGATGGAAGAGACCTGTTTGGGCATGTATTATATTCCTTTGTTTGTAATGGATTGGGTGCGTGGGGAAACTATCTCGGCATTGTCTAGGCTGCATTTCAGGGCTTTATCTGCTATACCTGGGAAGACTGTTCCAGAACCTAAAAACATTTTTCCTTAAAGAAAGCAAAATTGCAGACTTGCAGCTGAATGCTGATTTTCTTAGCTTCATCCCCTTTATCAGACTTTTTAATCTCTCCTTGAAATATAAAGGAATAATATCCTCCTATTCCTTATATTCTTCTACCACATTTTTTTTTTAAAGTTAGGCATGGTTAGTCCTGGTCCGATCCATAGTTTTACATTCTCTATTTCCACAGGTTTTCCAGCTCTTGTTCCAGACCTGTATCRAGTGTCCCTGGTTTGGCCAACTTGTTTTGCACAGGCTGGTGTGTGCCCGGCAACATCAGTTTTCATTTCCAGTCCCTTGCAGAAAATAGGGATCTCCCATTTCCAGGTGGAAAAACAAGAATATGGCAGGGACCTGGCAACACTAAAGCAGAGATCAACTCTGAATATTGGGAGGTGAGGGGAAAATGAGGGAAATAGAAGGGAATTTTTGCACRTTCTGCAGTCAGTGCTTCACTGCCTGCAAGGGCATTTCCTTGGGTGCTTTTGTCTTTTTAACCAGTAACTTCATATGTCCCCGGGATATTGTCTGAAAACCTGCCCGCTACTTCTGCAGCAGATAGGAGGAAAAGCTGAGGAGCAATCTGAAAAAAGCAATCATCTGAACCGTATAGACGTTAAAAAGTTTTTGAAGTGATTTTGCAAACTCCTGTTGTTTTCCCTTTGAAATGCTCCTGTTTTTAAATTCAAATACATAAAAGCATTCTATTTTTAAAAACTGGCATATGGCACAAATTGGTACCAGTAAATAGAAACACATAAACCTAAGCTGAGCTGTACTAAATGTTAGTAAAAATGACAAAATAAAATACTAGCTATATAAACTGTGCACAGGTGTGTAGCATATTACAAGCAAAAAAACATATCTTGCAATTATAAGTCTACAGTATTTATTTCACTTGTCTGTAATTACATTTTATACATGTTTGTTTAGTAATATCAATCCAAGACATCATTTTGAGGATATAATTAACTGCATGTTAGAACAGAATGTGTTTGACTGTTTGCATGTTGTGGTGGTGGTTTAAGTCCTCGTTAGCTGTGTTTAAGTGCCACCTAGTGTTGCAATTCACCAACTTCCCTTGAAACACCCTTTTATCCCAAGTTTTCCAASATCAAATTGTGGGGATAAGAAAAACCTGGGGACAGTGTCCTCATTTCAGTGCAAACAGCAAATCCTTAACGCATATTTAGTTTTCTTTTTATAAAAGCTTATGTTCTTGACAAATTGAGCACTGAACTGTTAGATTGCACCAAATGAGAAACATTAATACTGAAAAATTAAATACAGATGAAAAAAATACTGATTTCAAGGGCGAATGCTCATTAGCTATAAACTTAGAGTGTTTTATCCACTGTCACATAAAGCATTCATTAGGAAATTATGGTTTCCATCCCTGCTGCTGCAGCACTGAGCAATCGATAGTGTCTGTAGCTTCAGTAAAACCATCTTTGCGTTCTGACTACAAAGAGCATATATAGGGGCTTATGGAAACCAAAGTTCAATTTGTCTGTACGCCTTCCGAAATTATTAAAAGCTACAAAAAAAAAAAAAAGGGAGCAAAAGTAAAGAGAAGTGGTAGAGCTAAAAGTAGAGCACATAAAACACTTACTTAGGTTTTCCATCAAATCCAGCAAGCCTGTAACCATTAGATTTCCACGTCATTAGAAATGAGTACGGACTCTTGCTTGCCCCCATCACTTATTGAAAAGTCTTCAAATCACAGAGGTAACATTTTATGTCGGTTTTGGCACGAATTTTGCAATAAACAGGAGCAGGTTGACAAGTACACAAAATAATCCCTACTTATGTCACGGAATGAATTCATGTAAGTTTACTGCAGAAATACAAAATCAGRGAATGATAAAAACAGAAGAGAGATAAAGACCTGAGGAATCACGCGAAAGAAGCTCTTTTGATCTGTGGTAAGAAGAGCATGTTATGGGATGCCTTAACCACTAGGATAAGGGAACATTTTAAAAGAATGTTTAAAAGGAAAATGGAGGAGAGGAGCTTTTCAATTGCATTTGGCTTAGAGTCTTTTGCTTTAAGTTTTTGTGAAGGTAAAATACCCAGGGAGAAAAAAGAGTGGATTGAGTCATGCCTTTTAAAAAGCACCTTTTGATTACAGTTTGCTCATGGATGGCTTGAGTCAGCCTGGGTAAATCTTCCACTTTAAAAGCCTGGAGGAGATTCTGCTCTCACAGAGGACACGACCACCACTCCACCCTAACGTGCAGCAGCGTTTRCTGCGCCGAAGAACCAGAATATGCTGCAATTTTCCTCAACTATAACCGGGCCTCCCGCACGGTCTGATCCCTCCACCTCAGGCGGCGGCCGCTCCACCTCACAGCCTCGCCCCGCCCCGCGGCCAACGGTCACCGCGAGCCCGCCCACCAACCGCCCCTCACGGCCCGCCCTCCCGCGCTGATTGGACCCCTCCTCTTCTCCCTCCTCCAATCCCGGCTGCTAAGGCGGATCCCGACCCGGGCTGATCCCGCCTCCTGAGGCGAAACGGGGCCAATCAGAGGCTACGTCTGAGCCCCACCTTTCCGGCCGTCTCCATGGCAGCGGGAGCGCGGGGGCATGGTTGACGTGGAGGTTATGGCGGGTGGTTGCCTCGCTTTTCTAAGGCAACGAGAATGAAGGTAATTTTTATTATTATTGTTAATAATAATAATTCTTGTTTCCTCTTCTATACTTTCTCCGCGGCACAGGATGGTTTTGCGGAATGGCACATTCCTTGACACCCCCTCCTCCTTGGCAATGGTAGGGCTAAGGGCGTATCCGCGCGGGCCGCAGGCGGCCGGCACGTGCTCACACCCACCCCGTCACCGTCGACCCACCCCCCTCCCCCCCACTYCCAATGGCCACCCGTTTCCCGCCTTTTAGAGGTGGCCTCGTCGCTCTGCCGGCTCGTGAGGGGATCGGGGTGGCCCCGCGCCCTGCCTGCTTCCCCGGGTGGCTTTAGGTCAGGGCTTCCCTTAGCCGCTGTTACCCACTTGGAAGGAAGAGCCCAGAGGGAACGGCTGCATCTTGGGCAGTGTTAGGTGGGTCCAGCTGGGGAGAATTCCTCACAGTTTGGTCAAAAACATGTCCCTGGTTAAGCAGGTRTGCTTGGCTGTGCCGCATGCACAAGTAAGCTGCTCCAGTGCTGCCTGAGAAGCTCTGTTGTGAATCCTTTACTAATGTTTTGGGTGGGTGAAACAGGTGATCTCTTCTTTAACGTCATTAAAATGTTGTGCTTTACTTTTTTAAGCTTGTTTCTGCTTATGTGGTAATAATGCAGTGGCTTCTGAGGTGGAGAAGGTTAACTGACTGAAAAATGCAAGCTTCTTGGGAAGCACTGTACRATCTCAATGTGCAGAATTGATTTGTGRCATTRAAAAAARWAAAATATAAATAAARCAGTATTAASTGAGTACTCAACAGTTGAGTTCAGTAAGTTTTCACTTAGTTTTTCAAGAGCTCAGAAAATAGGAAACTGGCTTGATAACYGAAGCTATTTAGTTTAATCGGGTGTGTATTTGAACGCAGATCCCTCAGAACGAGGCCCTGCCTCTGCACAAAGTAGCTACAMGTGGTTGGTCGTGTGAGTACTGTGACGTGAGGCAAAAGCATGGATGAAAACGGTACTACACAAGTTCYGCAAGTGCATAATTTACCTTGCAAGTCGTAAGCAACTGAGACATGAAGTTATGTCAAAACTGTAACTTGTAAATCAAATTTTGGTTCCCTCAAATTATGAGCAAGGTTTTCCTAAAACTTACTGTGTTAGTAGCACGTTTGTATTCAAAGCATAATGCAACAATGTCTTGTAGAGGATGTTAAAACTCATAAACAGRTTTTTAAGGGAGTGGCTAATAAATATAAATATATATAAATATAACACATGAAAACTTTAAAAATTGATTTCTTTAAGAGCAAAAACTAGATGTTTGTGAATGTGCTTGGGAGATTTTAATTTCATGTCGTTTCCCTTTTGCAGAGTGGCAGAACTGGCGAACGKCTGAAAATGACATCATATCTGGCTCAAGAGGTTCGCCTTGCGAGGAGACATGAAGAGATGTAAGTCCTTGTTTCAGTGCTGTGGAACCTCACAGCTCTTCATGTCATGGTGTCATCTCCCAAGATGTACCTACCAGTCCCAAAAAACAGTGAAATCGAGGATTCTGTAGAGCCCAGTAGTGTTTGAGCGTGGGGCTGGTGCTCCAGGAGGTGGCACTCTTTCTTCGTGAAGTATTGGAATTATCACCCTCAAGTGCTTTTAAGGGGCAGTTTGTTTGATGGGCTTTTTTTTTTTTTTAAACTTCCGATAGTGGTACCTGCCTAATGCCTTTTATTGTTAACCTCCTATCACTGCAAAATTCCTGTCTGGGGAAGATAATTGGATTCTGCCACTCTAAGCTCAGTTACAGAATCACTTCTGTGTTGCCCTGTAAACTCAGATTGTGAAGCGTATACAATAATGACTCAGAAAAATCTGCTTTTCTGGTAACAACTAGTACTTGCCAACAGGCAAGAAGAGCACTGATCAAGTMACCCCTACCCACCCTATCTTTCCTGTTCTCGAGGATTAAGTGCTTCCAAGCACCTTAGCATATGAGGGCTGCTGGCTGCAACACTRTAGCTCGTAGGAGCTCAGCAGGTGGTGTCTGCCTGTACCTTTTCCCTCCCCCAGCACACCCACCCTACAGCCGGCTTAATTAGCCCCCTAGTTTTGAAGAGAGCTGGGTAAGGTAAAAAGGTTATTTTCTAGCTCCTGAGCAAAATGTTCTACCCACTTAGCAAAATGTTTTCCTTTGTAGACTCTCTCAGAGATCAGTGCTGCTACAGCAGATGGAGACTTATCTGGGAGACAAAAAGACTAAAAAGACATGGCAAACTCAAGCAGCTGATGCAGCTCATAAAAGGAATGCAGCACTTCTAAATGTAAGTTTTTGCAACTACAGGAACCTCACTGAAATGTCATGGTTATGTAGCTTAGAATTTTTTTTCTTCCCCTTAAGTGTTTGCTCTCTGGTTACTGTTTAAATTCCGCTATATCCAATTGATGCTTCTGGAACTTGACCAACAGTATTAAATGACAAGTCTTTATTATATGATGGCATCACTACCTTTTTTACATGCCCTTCTTTCATAAGCCTCGTGGTGGCAGCTGCTACTATGTTGTTTTTTTTTTTTTTTCTTTTCTCAAAGTACATGCAGAGCTGTAACACATGCCATTGCATGTCTGCTTGAGAGAACTTCAGAGTCTGACAAGGCTCAAAGCACCTTTACCCTTTGATTCAAGACAGGAGGATATGGTTGGGAATAGGGGCTGACCAACCTCTAATGCTTTTAATCCGTGTTGGGAATTATTTCCTGACTGTAGTCATGTGAAGTTATGGAAAAACTTTTCAGTTTGATGTTTTTCCTTAAGGAGGTGTAGACTGGCTTTGAGACCTTTTTTTGCAAGTCTGTAAAAGCAGTGTTTAGCAGTGTTCCTTTTTCTTCCTAAAATGTGAGACAGTTATGATAATTGCTGTTCTAGATATCTGTTGTCATATTCAGATAAAATTTGTGTTTCCTGGGTAAATTCAACAGAAATTTGAGGGCTGGTAATGAAAGGGAAAGAAAAAAAAATCTAGATTTGTCTGCAAGGACTGGAACATTAAAACCTCTTTTGGGACACTCGTCTTAGGCATTTAATTTTTAAATGATTGCACTTGACTACTGAAATGTGTGTCTAAAAAATGGTGGTCTGTTCAGGAAACATCAAAAACCAGCACCTTTTGTAAGCACTGTCTTAAACTCTTMCTTGTTAAGGTCCTGTGTTGCATGTAATACATTTCTTGAAACCATAATTTTTAMTCTAGAAAATGTAAAGATTAATGTGTATTGTTAAGAAGTGTTGTCTCCACATAGAGCTTGGCCAAGATTAAAAGCATTCAGATTTTGGGTGGATATAAATCTGACGTGTGCCCTCACTCYGTTTGTATGGAAGCTCTGTTTGGGAGCAGCAGAGAAGACAGAACAGTTGATCAGAGATACCCTTTTAATTATTATGTGGCAAAGATGATTTTACAACTTGAGCTCCTGGAAATTGTATACAAGCGTAGCTGTTTGCTGTGAGGTTGGGAGAAGTGGGGGCTTATTTACTTCTTTTTTTTCTAGTTTGTGCTCCAGTCATTTAGTAATTTCATATATTATGACTCCCACATTTCCATATTCCTTTTTCAGAATTATACTAAAATTGTATTTCATAAATATGTATCCTACAAATAATCTGTATTTTAGAGTGCATGCTAAGCTAACACAGGCAAATTTAATAAATGCAGGATGCAGTCCTATGTGCTGAAAGCTTCTTGTATGGGGAATGTTAACAATAGCTCAGACATATACAGAGAGTGTAAATATTTTTGCAGTTACACAGATATTTGCCATCTACTGTCACATCCTCAAAATTGTTCTTTTCAAGTGTCAAAAATGTTGGTGTTTGTAGAAAAAAAMCAAAAACATATGTATCAAAACAAATTCTGTTGCAGGATAAAGCAGCATAAATCAGTTTAAATCTATTAATTTTATACTAGTTTTAACAGACATGCACTCCTGCAGATGCTTTCTGATAGCAGAACAAAACAGGCAAAAAAATCTTTGTGGAATAATATATGAGAAGCTTGAAAACAAGACTGATTAATGTGCCAGCTTCAGAATATTGTTACTGATACCAGGCACTGTACATTTCACAGTTACCATGTGGAGAGTTGTTGATTTGGCCTGCTCAAAAATACATGGACATGATGAAGTGTTATTTTTTATTTGCATTTCTGTTTTCCAGCATTTAAGCAAAATCATTTGGTTTTAGCATGTGATTGTAGAAAAAGACATTTTTTTTATCTATCAGATTTGGTTTTTTATGCAAAACATTTTTTTTCTATTTTCAAATCAATAGGAAGATAGCAAACACACTTTTTAAAGTTATAATTATAGCATTAGAAGATGCCCTTACTCCACATTTTCGTAAAAYTGTGAGAGTACTTTCCTTGGTATTTATAGTGAAATATTGAGCATTAGAGGAAGCTGTTTTTAAAAGAATATAATTTTTGGTAGTTATACAATGTACTAACCATGAAACAATGAACTCGCTTGATATGTACAATCTAATTTGGTGAGTTTGCTCATAGTAATTCTTGCATATCGTACAAAGCCTTGTAACAGACATAGAATATAAAGAATGTGCTCTGTAATGCTTAGTACTTGCTAGGTAATTTAGACCAGATTTGCTCCCCTTTAAATGGATGTAATTCTAAAAGAGGGATTTTGCTAGGTTGATATCAATATAAGTGACAGCTGAATTTGGTCCCCAGTAAGCAGTGCATGCGTTATGAGTTCCATTTTACCTCTAGTGAAGGGTCTTGAATTGTTTTTCTTCTAGAACTTGCTGTTTTAGTGCAAGTGTTGTAAGATACTTTCATTTTTCAATACTATGACATCCTAGCTTTACAGTTTTTTTAGGTGTTTGTTTTTTTCTCTTTTTCTCCCCTTTTTTTTTTTTTTCCCCTGGAGAGGTTTACACTTGTGACACTTATTTCTGTATGGATAACAGGTTTTTTTTTTTAAAGTTAAATAGTTGTATAGACATGCAAGAGGTGCCATCTAACCTCTCAGCAGCTTCAGTTATTTTCTAAAGCATACTGCACCTTCCAGCTAAAATTTCTTTCACTGTCTGTCATTAAATCAGTATTCTGAATGACAATAGAATGCACAACATAAAAACTAGAGTGAGCAACAAAAAGACACATCCAATATCTAGGCTATGCCAAAGTGACCTTCTCTGCTAAACATATATGCACAACTGCTGTCTCTTCTTGCCCGAAAGACATTMATTTCCTGTCATTGTAAACATCCCAATGACTTAAGTCAGTATATACTGTGAAAATTCCTACAGGAATTAGGAAAAAATGAGTCAGGAAGGTGGAATATCCCATGAACGAAAATGAAAGGAACGTTAGTGATTGATCCTTCCTTTTCTGTATGGTGATAGCTCCTCCAAATTCGGTCTGAACCATACTGATGAGCTTCATGTGGTGCTATTTATGGCATATCTGTTCTAAAGACATATGCAGAAAACTTTGTTGCTTAGTCTGTTGTAAAGTCTACATTATGTCCTCTGTTACTTTGCCATTGTGTCTTCAAATGGCTTCCGTTTTTGCTCTTATTCTCCCCAATACTTGTCCCTTGTCACTTTTTTCATACCCGTGAAGATGCAAACACTTTCTGCTTCCTAGGATCTAAATAAATCTGAGAATTATTCGGCTTGTTCTCAGACGCCCCTTAGCTTCCTACAAGAATATGCATTTTAATGCAGAAAAGGGAGAGAAGTTTTTTCTTAGATAAAATTTGTAATTATGTGCAAGAGAATAGTCATACTGTAAAAGAAATTAATAAATAGTTAAAATGAACATGGTAGTTTGTGTAAACCAATGGTATGTCTATTGGAGTTGAATTTCCAGCTAACAATTAGGCTGACTTCTGCTTTTATTAATCATACTCTGCTAATTTTGAGCTGTGTTTTTTGAACTGAACTTGAGTTGAACGCTGTTTACTTATTGATAATGTGTTCAGATTGGCTATTATTCAATACGAGTAATCATGTTTGGTCTCTCTTGTGGATATGCTCCTACAGAATCTCACTCTTCCGCAGCAGTGATGGTGAATATTTGGGAAGTCCCTTTGGGGAATTTCCTCTCTCATTTAGTTTTTCTGTTGTACTCTTCACACCCGCTCTCTGCTCCCAACTCTGCCATCTGCTATGCTTTCTTTCCCCCTCCACTCTGTTCAGCTTTGGCTTCTTCACACCCCACTCCCACGTCCCTTTCTGTCTCTCTTCATCTGCCCACCACTCAATCTCTTCAATGTTTGGGTATGGAACTAAGCCCACAAGAATGGGTCAGAACTTTAAAGGGGGAGGGGCAGCTGATTTGGGGAGGTGTTTTGGTTTGGCTTTTTTTGTTCATTTATTTTGGGGAGAAAAAAAGGAAAAAAAGGGTGTATTTAGGCCTCTATGACTCTAGCACATACCTACTGGACAAGCAGAACCCAAATACTGATTTTTATAAGAAAGCTATGTGAGATGCATTGTCATCCAAGTTTGTCTGGTGAACAGCTTGCTGCAGCTCTRCGTTTTTGTGCACATGTTATGCATGCATATTAGCAAGTCATCTTTGTCTTGAGGAGTAAAGATCTTGCACATAATTTGCCTCGTTACTTTACAGTTACAGTAGCTAGAATACATACTTCAGTTTGCATGCGGCACAGAGAAAACCATTCTGTTTCCCTACCTTATTTTCATAAATCATAGAGAGCAGAATCTGACTCTAATTTACCCTAGTGTCCACAGAGAATAGTGTTGTGTTGCAGCAGCGGTGTTACATGGCAATGAAATTTATTCTTACATCAAAAATGTACACAAAACAGGTCTAGAAACAGTAGGATATTATTAAACAGAAGRATGCAAACTTCCAGTGTTACTATTTGAATGGTTTTTAGGCTTATTGAGTTCATTTAAATACTTTATATGAGCGTGTATTTTCTTTTTCTTATTGCTTGTGTTTGTTTTTATGTTGTGTGTTTTAGGATATAGAAGCAGCAGAAAAAAAGCTGCAGGAAAGAGTGTATTTACTTCCACATCCTGATACTGTTAAGTTAGAAGTAAGTCYTAGAACTCTTATCTTTTCATTTGCTGTTTACCAAATATTTTGCTTTTTTCCCTTGAAGCATGTTCTTAAAGTGAAAATAATTGATTTTAAAATCCAGTGACTGGTATAGCCAAAGGGTTGTGTACTGCAAGCTGAACCTAAATTCTGGGGCAAGGTCCCTAGATTCTGGAGCACTCAGGTGGAAATATATASCAACTTTCAAATCTATACCAACCTCTATTTAAAAACAGAGTCAAATATAAAAACAAATATTTCAAGTATCAAGATTTCTAGGCTTGTTATTCCAGGGCCATTTGGTATGGCCATTCTCTTTTGAGTTTGCCGTAGATTGTCATCTTTACATTTCAGAGTTAACAGTTTATCAGTATGAATGGAGAAGTTCTCACTTCTCAGAGTTCTTTTATCAGGTTGTATGGGAACTTGGGAAGAATACTGCTATAGCAGTAGCACTTGATTTACTTCTCAACCYGTGTTTCCTAAAGCATTATTTAAAGATACGATTTTTGTACAAGTTAGACTGAGAAGTAAGGATTGTCCTGATACAACACACTCTACGGTCCTAATCTCAGTGCTCTTTTCCAAAGATATTTGGCGACAAGTGAATGATGAGTACAGAAAGAAAAGAAAGAAAAAAGAAAAAGGCAGTCCTGGGAGAAGGAATTGGGCCACAATGGCCTCGTTTCCACAAGCAAAACAGTGCCCTGCACTGGTCTGAGTGTTAGTGATACCAAAGGAGGAGAAGGATATGGAATTCAGCCTTGCCAAGCTGTGAAGAGAGGGATGGTTCCATACCTACAGAGCAAATGTCCTAATCCTTAAGCTGTTACCTACACGAGGCATCACTTTTTGAGTTACCGTTAAAAGATTTTGGCCACAGTTACATTTTTAAGTAGCCTATTCCTATCTGTGACAGAATTCTTGCTGAGAATGCCAATTCAGTGGGTTTTTAGAGGTTTTTTTAGGCAAAAGGGTACATTTTTTTTCTAGATACCCGTACATCTTGGATGATACTGAGAAATATGCCAAGCTACGAAGGTTGAATCTATTTTCACTGTGTTAAGAAGTAGAGTTTGAGACTCCTGGAAGACTTTGAAGACACCTTGAGAGTTTTTTGGATCAGTGTTGGACTTAGGAATTTTGAATCTGGTCTCTATCCTGCTAGGTGCCTAAGCTGCTTAGTAGATGTAGACTGAAGTCCATACAAATTGGATAGTATGGAGCAAGTGATCATAGGCGGAAACCTCTTAGACCCTKTAGCAGTGGTGGAGTTTTAGAGAGCATGGAGTTACTATTTGAAGATCCTATTTCAGCTGTTTTTTATATTTTTGAGAGTACTGTAAATAGTGGAAAAAGAAAATGTTCTTTCATGGTACAAAATTCTTGTGCATACTTTGTTCCAAAACACTTCTGAGCATATTTCACTCAACCATATATGTATCTGTATTAATATAGTTTGAAAGTTAAGCCTATAATGGATCCCCAGCTTGCTAAGTCAGAGTAGTTTTGTATGACAGCACATATGCTTGTCAAAAAAGATTCTTTGAGTAAATCTGTTGAAGAAAATATTTTTGTAAAACTGTAAGAGCCATAGATATATCTGAGTTACAAGTGAGGATCAAAATGGTTAGCCAGGAATCTTATACTCTCAAAGGAGATGTTCAGTTTGTGATATGCTTCTGCATTATGTACTTAAGTATACAAAAAAAAGCTTAATACATGTGTGTTGCAGAAGTTTCCTGTTACAAAAAAAAAAGTTTTGTTTTCTGAATGAAGTTTTTTCCCCAGTATCTAAAAATGTTTAGATTATTGGATGGATTTAACTGTTGGTTTAATCTAGCTCTCGGTCATGGTATTTTGTGAGAGAAAGAAAAAATGAGACTTAGTATTTGTTTTTCAAAGTCCTACGAATAATGTTATCCTCAAAAGGTGTGGAACAATCAAGAGAAAAGATGAGGTAGTTCAGGATGGATTTCTCAGACTATGAGGTAAATTTATAGATAGGTTTTGGGCTTCTTTTACCCTTGCATGGCCCCAAAATTAAAATCAATTATTTTATCAGTAGCAAAAGAGAGGAAAGAAAAAAACCCAGAAGACTTGTAAAATATCACAGCTRTTTTAAACTGTATTAATGCTTTTCTAGGAAAAAATATACAAAACATTTTTAAAGGGTAAGCAAAGTTGGTTTTTTGTTTTTCCATTGCAAAAGTAAATTTCACTAAATATTTTTCCTTTTTTTGTCAGTATAAAGGCTGATTTTGGRAAAATTTATCGTTACAGAAATTGTTCTGTTAAAGGCGCTCTCTGAACTGATCTGTTGCTTACCACAAGAGGGCATATTCAATCACTTCACAGTACAGAATGAAACCTTTCAGTCTGCTTTWTTGTAAGATATGAAAGATTTGAAAATTCTTATGCAAGTACTTAGCTCTTTTCTGAATTGCTTCACTCATAAAGCAAGATTAATAACACATTACATAACTGTATTGCTCTTGTAACAAGCTGATGAGGATTTTGAAATTAAATTTAATTTTTTTTCTGCTTTCTCAGACTCTCTACTGGGCGTCAGTAGAAGAATCTCTTCCTAAGTGGGAACATTTTCTTTTAGGAAGAGCAGAGGCTCCTGTTGGTTTTAAGAAAATGAAATCTACAAAAGAGAACATAAGCTCCTTAGAAGAAGAGTCACAAAAATAAACATTCTGGTTTGTTTCCTCTTTCCTGACTTAAGCAAACAGTATCATGCAGATCAGTCAATGGAATATCATGTTGTTAAATTGTAATGGAAGTCATTAAATGATCTGTACTAGATAGTTTGCTTTCACTGTCTCGTTGTGTAAAGTTGTTTAGTTTAAACAGTATTTTTGCCTGAGGAGAGCCTAGACCACCATTGCTCGTGATAAGAGGAACAATCCAGTTCAAAYGGGCTTTTAGGATCAAAGGTGGAACTCTGGTACATGGAAACCTAACAGGGCAAAACAGGGCCTCCTRAGTGTGAGCAGAGTTCTAGGGGTTCTTTTTTGAATCTCCTGCTTTTACGTGTTAGTGCGATGAGTAAAGACAGATTCATCCGCTGTCTTTCTCCATTGTCATGAATACTGCAAATGTCTTTGTGGATGAAGGAGAAGGAAAGAATTTATCCTGAACAGGAAAGGCAAGCAGATTACATCAGACAGAGTAGCTTTGGTTTAGAACTGCGAATGTGTGCACAAACCTTGGTGATAGCAGCTGTACAAGAAGCAGCTTGCATGTCCACATCTTGCTTGTCCTGATTTTTGTTGTTGCTGCTTGCTTCGCTTCTGTCCTTTGCTCCAGGAACTACTGCTGCTTTTTTTTCACCATGCTGCCTGCTTTGTATTTCCTGTCTAATGGACTGGAAAAGACGAGAAAAAGTAAACATGTTTCTGGTGTGKTKKTGTTGTTGTTGTTGTTACTTTTAGGCTGTCCTTAGTGCTGTTTTCTTTATGTTGACTTAACTAAGTGAGATCTTTTAAGTCTTTGTGCAACTCTTTTGCACCTTCCCCTACTCTAGTAGTTATTGCTTTTGAAAATATCAATTCAGTAGAAAATCTTTCCAGGTATGTGACTTGACCTTAAACTTTACCCTTCTAAAACCCGGGAAACAGAAAGCGTTTTTAAAATATTTTTGTTTTTAATTAAGAACAAGATGTTAGGGTTTGATTGGTGAAAGATAATACAATTAAGTGGCATGTATAACATCAGTTCTTCTACCCCTCTGACCTAGAAATAAGAGAAAAAATKTTGATCTTGGCAACACCTGAGGATTTGAAAACTTAATCATTACTGATTTTGCTAGGCTATTAGTGATTTAGCACGTGCATATCTGTGTTTCGTAGTGATACAAATTATTTTTGTAGTAGGGATGTTTTAACTATTTTTATTGAAACTATGGTGCTCTTTAGCAACACTTCGCATAAATGCCCTGATTGCTTTGGTGCTAACCCCTCCAAAATGTTTTGTTTGAAAGGGCAGCTTGAGAATTGTGCATAGCAAAGTGTGTGTTTATTTATCCTAATTGAATTCTTCATCGATTAATTATTGAAAGAGTTCAATAGTCCAGTAAGAACTAGGGAAATAACTTAGAGGTGGAAATTATGGGAGGCCTAGGTAGTAGTAACCAACATCTGCAGAGACCATTTTCTCTGAAATCAAACACTGGGTTTGTCTGGATTAAAATTAGCTAAAGATTCTCTGGCATGAAAAACAAACAAAATAAAACGCTTCTGCTGCAATTACAAATTATTTTATGTGGGGAATGTGAAGAATTCATTTGAAACTTTTTTCTATTGAAGTGTCCATTAAACTGGTAAGTTTTAACAGAAACTGCCATCTTAGAAATATCCTGTTGAGTGGGTGTTGGTGTTTGTAACAATAACGTTGTTTTCATAATATGTGATGGCAGATTAGCACGCTTCTCTGCAGTGTTGTTAACAGTTGTAATTAAGGAATAAACAGTAAAGGGTGTCAGTCCGATGACAATTTCATCTATAGTGTCACAATACAAAATGTCACAAAATATTAGAACTGTTACATAACTACAAAAATATCAAATTAGGCTTTCATCTTATAGGCAGAGAGCTTAAAAAATGGCATAGAGAGACCATTGCAATTTTGTACCTACTCACTGTTCTGTCACAAAGACAAGTTGGTAATATTTTCTTCTRTAAGATCACAATGTGCTTCTCAGTCTGATTTAGCAGGAGTGTGTGTGTTAAAATTATAGCACTCCAAAATAAAAAAAAAAAGGCAAATAATTGGAAACTCTTGAAAATATAATAAGAGAAAAGCTATTACCTGGGAAGACACTAAGGACATTAAATGACCAAAATGGAGGGATGGGTTAGCAGTTAGTTGCTTACAAAGACACATTCAATCTGGCCTTTGCATCCTAAGGGAAATCTGGGCCCTTAAGTACTTTATGTGTGTGAATAATCTGGGTCTTTATCTCCTTGGACTGTGCCTAAGCTCTGTGACCCAGCACTGGTATTCCCATCCCCATCCTTCTTGGGATTTCCTGTGAAGGCAAAACTGGTTGTCTGGGCTGTAAAAGGGTGGCAGCTGGATGGATTGAGGGTTTTGTGGGATACACCTGCAGTCGTATATGTTGTTTTTTCACTGCAAAAAGATAAGAACATTTCCCTTATTTGTAAATATGCATTGGGCATAGATGTATTAAATATTATTAACTGTTCTGTTATTGTGATTGCAAGTATCCTGTTTAAAATGGACAAAAATGATGACGACTTACCTCAAAGAGGTGAAAGAAGGAAATTGTTCCTCAAAGAAGGAAATTTTATGGATCCTGGGGCATAGCTTTAAAAGTAACAGGGCAGCTAGTGCATGAAAAATACATATATAAAGGAGCATGCCCCCCCCAACCCCTGACTGACTTGTGGTCTAATAGGAATAAATGCAATTGTGTGTGAYGGTGACACGGCAGAGCAGCAGGGGCAGGGAAGCACAGAGCAGTCCAGCAAGGTGGGCAGCTGCGTGTCCCATGGTGTGTCACACACAGTGTCGTCTGGTGGGGCCAGGAGTCCCACGCGTGGGCTGGCTCCTCGCACCTGGGTCACCCTGTACCCGCTCTGGCAAGTGCACGGTTCTTGCCAAGCCTGTCTTGGCTCACATCGTGCTTGTGCTTAGATACAGGTACTGTGTATTCATGGTGTTTGGACTGAAGGATGTTTCAAAACAAAACCAGAAAATCAAAACTGGTGATACCAGTGTAATTAAATTGTGGGTTTAAATGAGTTTCAGAATGGCAACACTTCACTGAATCAGGGCTGTTATTTCGAGCATATTGATTCTATGTAGTTTCCCTCCAGTCATTTTAATTTCTTTTTAAGCTTATGCAGATTCCTACCTATTTTTTCCTCTTTTTATTTCTTCACTCGAAGCATAACTTGTTACGTTGCACCTTCAACTAACTGCTTGCCGTTTTGTGCTACTACATATGTATAAATAAGCTGCAATTGCTCTAAGAGCCTATTGCTTCTCTTTTCTGGTGAGTGGGGAAAGCAATTGAGAAGACCAGTAGGGTTAACAATTTTTTGGGGTTTTTTTTTCTCTGTTTGTAAGTTAATATTTGAGTATTTTGTAAGAAATGCTAAATCGCCCTTGTGTAAGTTCGTGTGCAGACGAGTAGCCTCCATAGCAGCCTAGGAGCACAGCCTGCTCACCCATCTTGTCCCCTCCAGCATCTTGGTGCCGTGATTTTTACTTTCTCAGTTATTCTGGCTGWGGGGGTAGGAGCAGAAGGCATGCTAGTTTTGCCTACGATAAGGAATTCTTCCTCAAAAAAAGTCTTTCTCGAGCCTATTAACTTCATTTGAGATGTGAAATAAGAGAAGAGTTTAGGGCACTCCTTAGAATTAACACTACTTATAATATATTCTGGATTGTATTTATTCAGGGACATRTTTTCCTAAAAGTCAGGAGCTTGATTTTAAGTTGAGTTCGTAGTTCTTAATCTCTGCCTTCTTTATTCACGCAATGCAGCTCAGGGACATAGATTTCAAACTAAAGCTCAGTTTGAGCTGGTGGGTACTGAAAAATAAGAAAACAGAATTTGAAATAGGAAGTAGTTTTAGAGGTTATTTCTGAAAGCATCATTTGCTTCACAGTGATAATTTTCATTATATCTTAACAATTTAGTCCAAGTACAACTCGACCTTAAATATCACCGCTAATATACATATCACCCCAGGCTGTGTTTGTCAAAGTTTCACTTTATTACTGTAATTTAGTTTGCTCGAAAGCTATCATCAATGGGTATAATATGATGCAGTCGAATAAAGCTTTGAGCCTGTATTCGTTGACTCGTGGGTTTCAGTGCTACGTTGCATGTACAAATTACACGTAAATCGTGGCTGCTGCCGCCAAGTGAGTGTGTGGGCAACGAGTCCAGCAGGCATCAAAGCCAGGACTTCGCTTAGGTGGATTTATTTTCGTTAGTTCTTATCTAGCACCGATCTAAAATACTAATATGCTGAGTGAAGATCAGAGACTCAGAAGYTGACTGCTGAAAAATCCAACCTTAGTGAATCCCGGGTGGATAATGTGTGTGCTTCCCAATGCTTGACATTAATTTCGTGCTAAATTACTCGTGATGTGTGCCTGTTTATCTTATTAATAAGATATGGATAGGGATCCTTCTCCCTTAGAGAAGGGAGAAGTGAAAAYGGTGAAATAGGGTGATTTATTTTGATAATTTACTCTTCCCTTTAAATTTAGCTGAGACCGCTCTTGAAAATGTTGTAAATTCTACCTGCTTTTATACAACCTTCCTTTTTTTTCGTTCGTTTTAGTTATTTTCCATGTTTTGTCATTGATACATGCACGTAGGAAGTACGATCACTCCTTCCCGTTAAGTTTTATCAGTAGTGATGATGATGATCTTAAAAATAAACGTGTGGTCTCCTGACTCCCAGTCGTATCACCTACCAGAAAGCCCTAATAGGCTGCAGAACAGTGTGAGACACTATTTACATCACACTTTTGAAACAGATTCAAGCAGAGACAGCTGCCTTAAGATCATTTTACAAATATATTGCAAATTAATCAAAAAAAAAGGGTGAAATTTATGGTCGTTTAAGTAAGTTACTCTCCTTGGCCAGTGCGTAGTGGCAAAACGCAAAAAATTAGTACTTCTCGCCCAGTGGTGTTGGAAAACGGAATTTTCGTTCCCGTGCTTGTGTTTCTTTATCTCTTTCGTTTGGAGATATTTATTTATTTATCTGAGTAATAGAATAGCTCAAAGCGGGGAAAAAGAGAGGCATTTCTCAGTCATTTTGCAATTCGATAGTAAGATCGCGCTGATCGCGGGGAAAACCTAAATGGGGGGACAAAAAGGGGACACTTGATATTTTCAGAGGCGTGTGTGCGTCGTCGGGAAGCGGTGGGATAACAAACTGAAACCGGTTCTGTGTTCTTCGTAATTTTGGGTGTTCTTCATCAATTTACGTATTCTACATCTCTTAGGAAGCGGTAGCTTCTCTGCTTGCTTCTTCGGGAGCATTTGTAGTAATAACCGTGACTGGAAAATACTTCCATAAATCCGGATGAGGAAAGGGGAAAAAAAAGGTTTTGCACCGGAGTGAAACTGTGAAACTGTCGCTCTTCCCGCATGCAGATGGTATTTAGAATTTAAACAATTTCATCCACTTTCTAGGATTTCTCGGGCGTTTCTTTTCGTTAACCTTCCGGGTGCGCTTGGCTCTTCCCTCCTCTCCCTCGCTCCCTGTGGCTGGATCCGTTCAGCGACGCGACCATCCGGCGCTGCGGGTTCCTCCCTTCGTTCACACAGTGAATACGAAGGAAAAGGCTGGTTTTAAAGCAGAAAGTTCCTATTTATGAGGGGCCGAGGGAGGGTCCACTCGCCCCGGGGAGAGGTGTGAGGGAAGCGAGGTGCGAGCTGTGCCGCCGACCTATGTGTACGTATATATGTRWGWGTGTGTRTRTATATATWTTTTTTTTTTCTTTAGACCAGAGCGTATTTAAAGTTTCTCAGAAGGTCGCGTCTCTTGCAAGCTCGGAAGGCAGCAAAGGACGCGGTTTTTGTCAGCTCAGTTTTGCCTCGTTCCGGGTTTATGAACTCGCTCCTTTATTTTGCGCGACGCGGAAGCCCCAACCCTCTTTTAGCTTAAGGCTCCTGYTGGGATCCTCTTCTTGCCACACGGAGGGCGGGCGAGCTGCGGGCGAGGAGAGCTAGTGCCAGGGCTAGAGGCGGGACGTGGGGAAGGGACGAAGCGTCGGGGCCCCTCGCGTGGCTGCTCAGCGCGCGGGGCGGCCTCGTGCGCGGCACGCGGGGGGCGGCGCGGAGCGGGGCGGCCTGCGCCGCTGCAGCCCTCGTGTTGACTTAAGCGAAAGCGCTAAGCCCTTCCTAAACCTGAGTCAACACAGTCTTAAGCCAAAATTGTTATTAACGAGCTCTAAGCTGATTTAAGAGCCTCCTCCGGGCGAGCCCCGTCCGCAGCGAGGCAGAGGCGGCTCCCGAGCGCAGCAACCTGCGCGAGGTGCCCGGGGCAGGATGCAGATTTCTGCGGGCTGTGAGGCCCGAGGYTCTCGGGCCGGCCCGGGGGGTGGCTGCGAGGCCGGCGGGAGGGGCGGCCCGGCCTGGGGGTTCCCCTGTGGGGGGGACACGGCAGCGCGTTTCTCTTCTCCCTGTCCTAACGGGGCGGCCAGGCCCTGCGCTCCACCCCCCGGCGGGGCCTTTCTTCTCTTCCCCACCAGCTTTGAGCAGCCCTGTTTCAGATTGGCCTTTTTATGTTTGATATAAAGAATAGTTGTTGGCCAATTCCATCTTTTCATCGCTGCTCTCCAGGCCCGGGTCCAAGCGGCTTGTCAGATGCTCATTAACTCCCCCTTTGGCTCTTTCCAGTGTGTCTCCTAAGCTCATTGTGCCAAGAACTAGCGCTTCTTTCTCTTTACACGGCTCCCTTTCTCTGCTCCATCAGGGAGACAAATTACTTTCCAAAAGGGATCGCCAGGGATGGTTTAATGAGAATTTCTCTAGGGCTGGCCGTGGAAATCAATGTAGTTAACATTCGGTGCACTTAATTGGACTTTTCTCTTCTGCCTCCTTCAAAAAAACTCTGAAGCTATCCTGTTAATCTCTCATTTGTAATCAATTGTGTTGACTAAACAAAAGTCTAGGTCGTCCTTTCTTCCTGTCCCAGACAATCCTTTGTTGCCTCTAAATGCCTCATTCTTGAGTGCTCCTGGTCGTGTAGATGGGTCCGATTGTTGACAGTTCATTATTGCGCTTTTGTCCATTTAATCTCCCTCGCTGTGTTTTGCATGTGCATGCCTTAATGAGCTCCGCTGGCAATTAACATGTTTCTAGCAGCAAACCGGTTGCTCAGACGTTTGGAGAGCCGAGTGCAGGGAAAAGGGCAACGCGGCCGCTCTCCAGCGCGGGGCTCCGGGCCCGACGCCCCTCACCGTGCCGCGGGGCTGGGCAGGGGGGTGGCCCTGCAGGGCCCCCACCCCCTGCACGGAGGCACCTCCACCACCCCCCTCCCCTCCCGCGGCGCTGCTCGCGCTGCCGTGCGCGGGTTTTGCGCGGGTTTGCGCTGGTAGTGAAAGCAGCCGCGGCCAACAGAGACGTCCTGGGAGGGAGGAGGTAACGAGATTTACGGGGCCCCCGCACAGGCAGCGCCGGGACAACGTTCCGCTTTAAAACTAAAGCGCGGGTGGCCGCAGGGAGCGGAGTCTGCGCCCCGCGCAGTGCGGAGCAACGTGGGGTGCGGAGGAAGCGCCGCTGCCCCCCGCTCCGCCGCGCACTCTCCCCGGCGCGGGTCCCGCCGCGGAGGTGGCGGGTCCCTCCCCGCTGTCYCCGCGGTGCCGCTCGCGCCCGCAGGTGCGCAAAGGGGTGAGCAACAGCCCGTGCGCTCCTCCTCAGTGACTCGTGGCAATAACAGCAGTGAAGGAATGACAAAAGACAGAGAGAAAGAGAGAAAGAAAGAGGGAGGAAAAAAAAAAGGAAGGAAAGAAGGAAAGAAATAAATCCCTTCAAGCTGCCACTCTCCACCTTAACATTACAGCGAACGCCGGCAGGATCTTTCCCGCTGCCGGGATCGGTGAGCGCTGTTCACTGCAYCTCACACAGCCCAAACCATCCAAACGATACTTTTGGCACTTAAAAACATATATAATAATAATAATATTAAAACAACTCTAGCGAGAGTGCGATTGCCGAGTATGAGGCTCCCTTTGCGCTCCCATCGCAGCGCCGGGCGCCTCCCGCTCTGCCCGGCCTCGCWGCCCCGCGGCCGCTTAAGCCCCCAATGAACTGGGGACAGGCGGGTGTCCCCTTAGCGCATCCCCAGCCCCTCGGTGTCGTGCTCCTTCCGCGCCTCGCTAGGAGCCCCCAGCCCGCGGGGGTGACATTACTGCTAACGACGTGGCCGGAATAGACACTCGCGCATTAAAAACAGGGGAGCCGGGGGGACGAGAAAGGAATATTTAGTGTAGTCCAAGTGCTTGATTATCCATATTCTGATCAAAAAGAGTTTCTGCGGCCTGCTGGGAGTGATTAGATTAATGTAATGCGGTTTGAAGGGCCTGTGTTTTCCCCTCTTAATTTGGGTCATTAGTCGGGAGGCGAGCGGAGATCATTTCATCAGCATGCAGGGCAGGACGGGCGCTCAGGGGCAGCTTCGTCGCGTCTTAACGAGGGGACCCCGCGAAGCGGCACCGGGAAGCGCGGAGCCGCCCCCTTCCCTCCCCTGGATCCCTCCGGGCTCGTCCAGGAGCCCAGGACACGAGGGGACAGCGCCCGGGTGAACCCGGTCCCGGCTCGGGCTGGAGCCCTGGTGGGAAATGAGACAGCTACGAAGGGGCCGCTTTATTGTCCCATGATATAGATATAGTTATATATATATATATTCCTCACTTATTCGAGCGTACATTTAAAATGGAGATTTACAGACACGAGTGGAGGGCGTTGGGGGCTGCCAGCCCCGCGCCCTCGAGGGCCGCTCGGCTCCGCAGCGCAGCGCGGCGCCGCTAAATACGATTCCTCTTATGTACAAGTGCGGCCGGGARCGCTCGCGGCGGAGCCCGCAGGGGAGAAAGACAGCGAAAAAAAGAAGAGAAAAGAAAAAAAAAAAAAAGCAAAGGCTGCTTTGGATAAATTGTGCTGGCCTGGAGGAGCAGGTCCGGGGCGGCCCTTAGCTCTGGCCGCTGCGCGCGGGGTCCCGCGGCGGCGGCGCTGCGCTGGAGACGCTGTCGTGCAACTTTCGGACGTGCTTCTTTAAGTCAAAGTTTCTGCAAAATCCTTTCCCGCACGTGACGCACGTGAAGGGCTTCTTGTCGTTGTGGGTGTGCATGTGGAAAGTCAAGTTATAGATCTGGTGGAAGGCCTTGTTGCAGATGGTGCACTTGTACTGCTTCTCGCCGCTGTGCGTCAGCTTGTGGTTCTTGTAGTTGCCTGCGGCAGGGGAGAAAAGGGGGGGGACACGCGGTTACCGGGGGCGCTCGGGCCGCAGGGCGCACAGGTAGGACGCGGGGGCACTCGGAAGTGTCCTTCATTCCACCCCCTCCACGTCCCCTCGGACTTGTCACCGCCGGTGCGCGGAGCAGCGCGCAAGGGGCGCGGCGCAAACGCGGCGCGGGGCGAGCCTGGTGACCCGCGGCAAATGCGGGGCCCGGGATTAGGAGCGGGGCCCGGCACCGCTCACTTAAAAAGCATTTAAGGAAGAAGCGCGGGCTGGGCCCCGCTGAAGGGGCCGGTAATTGGGGCCGCTCTGCCCGCGCCGCAATTAATCCCCGCTAATGACGGCCCCGCTCACCTTTCTGGTGGAAGCCCTTGCCGCAGAACTCGCACACGAAGGGCTTGTAGCCGGCGTGGATGCGGATGTGCGTGTTGAGCGTGGAGCTCCTGTTGAAGGCCTTCCCGCACTGCGTGCACTTGTGCGGCTTCTCCTGCGGGGCGACGGGCCCGTGAGGGGCGCATTGAGGGAAGGGTTGGATTTTTTTTGGGGTGGGGATGGTGGGAGGCGTAGGAAAGCGGCCCGGCCGCCACCTACCTGCGTGTGGATGATTTTGTGGCGGCACAGGGTGCTGGCCTGGCGGAAGCCCTTCCCGCACACCTTGCACACGAAGGGCCGCGCGCCCGTGTGCACGGGCATGTGGCGCGTGAGGTTGTAGTGCGCGTTGAAGACCTGCGGGGCGAGCCGGGTTACGCACGCCGTGGGGGGGGGACGGGGACGCGGGGGGCACCGCGAGCACCGCACGACGGCCCTTACCTTGCCGCACACCTCGCACGTGAAGTTCTTGGGCTTGCCCTCGGCCCCGCCACCCCCGCCGCCCAGCTTGGGGTGGCCCTTGGCGCCGCCGCGCTCCGCCGCCTCCTTCATCACCTGGTCCAGGTGCCCCGGCAGCCGCTCCTTGTGCGCGAAGGGCGGCGGCGGCGGCGGGGGCGGCGGCGGCGGCAGCTTCTCGGCCGCCAGCCCGGCCAGCTTGGCGTTTTCCAGCAGGAAGAGCTTGTGATGCGCCGCGAGGCCGCCCGGCGCCGGGGCACCCAGCAGGCCCGAGGGGAAGAGCTGTCCGTGCAGCAGGTCGGCGGGGTGGTACGCGCCGTCCAGGTAGTTGAAGTAGTAGAGGGAGCGGGGGGCGGCGGGCATGGCCCCCGCCTGGTGGATGACCTGCGGCTTCACGAGCCGCCCGCCCGGCGGGCCCAGCGCGAGCTCTGCCTTGCAGCACACGCCGCAGTTGGCCTTGCAGAGCCCCGCGCCGCCGCGCGCGCTGCTCTTCCAGAGCTCCGAGTAGTTGAGCAGAGTCTTGGGGGGCACCTCGTAGGCGAGCGGCGGGATGGGGATCACGCAGGGCAGGGGCGAGCACAGGCTCGGCGTCTTCTTGTCCGCCTCCGGCCCGCCTGGCCGCGGCTCCGGGGCCGCCTTGGGCTCCGACGTCTTGGCCATGATGCGCTCGATGGAGAAGGCGAGGCTCTTGGCGGGGTTAGCGGCGCCGCCGCGGCACGACGCGCCCATCACCGTCCCCAGCGGCGCCGAGCTCGCCATGGCGATGCGCCCGGCGGGACCTCGCTCCCGCGCGCCGCTCTGCGCTCCGGAAAAGCCACGGGACAAATCAATTTAATAAGCACCTTGTTCTGCC